>JBAPLH010000004.1:2667500-3215000 GCA_037897445.1 Ceriops zippeliana | reverse complement strand
TTTTTTTTTTTTTTTTTTTTTTTTTTTTTTTTTTTTTTTTTTTTTTTTTTTTTTTTTTTTTTTTTTTTTTTTTTTTTTTTTTTTTTTTTTTTTTTTTTTTTTTTTTTTTTTTTTTTTTTTTTTTTTTTTTTTTTTTTTTTTTTTTTTTTTTTTTTTTTTTTTTTTTTTTTTTTTTTTTTTTTTTTTTTTTTTTTTTTTTTTTTTTTTTTTTTTTTTTTTTTTTTTTTTTTTTTTTTTTTTTTTTTTTTTTTTTTTTTTTTTTTTTTTTTTTTTTTTTTTTTTTTTTTTTTTTTTTTTTTTTTTTTTTTTTTTTTTTTTTTTTTTTTTTTTTTTTTTTTTTTTTTTTTTTTTTTTTTTTTTTTTTTTTTTTTTTTTTTTTTTTTTTTTTTTTTTTTTTTTTTTTTTTTTTTTTTTTTTTTTTTTTTTTTTTTTTTTTTTTTTTTTTTTTTTTTTTTTTTTTTTTTTTTTTTTTTTTTTTTTTTTTTTTTTTTTTTTTTTTTTTTTTTTTTTTTTTTTTTTTTTTTTTTTTTTTTTTTTTTTTTTTTTTTTTTTTTTTTTTTTTTTTTTTTTTTTTTTTTTTTTTTTTTTTTTTTTTTTTTTTTTTTTTTTTTTTTTTTTTTTTTTTTTTTTTTTTTTTTTTTTTTTTTTTTTTTTTTTTTTTTTTTTTTTTTTTTTTTTTTTTTTTTTTTTTTTTTTTTTTTTTTTTTTTTTTTTTTTTTTTTTTTTTTTTTTTTTTTTTTTTTTTTTTTTTTTTTTTTTTTTTTTTTTTTTTTTTTTTTTTTTTTTTTTTTTTTTTTTTTTTTTTTTTTTTTTTTTTTTTTTTTTTTTTTTTTTTTTTTTTTTTTTTTTTTTTTTTTTTTTTTTTTTTTTTTTTTTTTTTTTTTTTTTTTTTTTTTTTTTTTTTTTTTTTTTTTTTTTTTTTTTTTTTTTTTTTTTTTTTTTTTTTTTTTTTTTTTTTTTTTTTTTTTTTTTTTTTTTTTTTTTTTTTTTTTTTTTTTTTTTTTTTTTTTTTTTTTTTTTTTTTTTTTTTTTTTTTTTTTTTTTTTTTTTTTTTTTTTTTTTTTTTTTTTTTTTTTTTTTTTTTTTTTTTTTTTTTTTTTTTTTTTTTTTTTTTTTTTTTTTTTTTTTTTTTTTTTTTTTTTTTTTTTTTTTTTTTTTTTTTTTTTTTTTTTTTTTTTTTTTTTTTTTTTTTTTTTTTTTTTTTTTTTTTTTTTTTTTTTTTTTTTTTTTTTTTTTTTTTTTTTTTTTTTTTTTTTTTTTTTTTTTTTTTTTTTTTTTTTTTTTTTTTTTTTTTTTTTTTTTTTTTTTTTTTTTTTTTTTTTTTTTTTTTTTTTTTTTTTTTTTTTTTTTTTTTTTTTTTTTTTTTTTTTTTTTTTTTTTTTTTTTTTTTTTTTTTTTTTTTTTTTTTTTTTTTTTTTTTTTTTTTTTTTTTTTTTTTTTTTTTTTTTTTTTTTTTTTTTTTTTTTTTTTTTTTTTTTTTTTTTTTTTTTTTTTTTTTTTTTTTTTTTTTTTTTTTTTTTTTTTTTTTTTTTTTTTTTTTTTTTTTTTTTTTTTTTTTTTTTTTTTTTTTTTTTTTTTTTTTTTTTTTTTTTTTTTTTTTTTTTTTTTTTTTTTTTTTTTTTTTTTTTTTTTTTTTTTTTTTTTTTTTTTTTTTTTTTTTTTTTTTTTTTTTTTTTTTTTTTTTTTTTTTTTTTTTTTTTTTTTTTTTTTTTTTTTTTTTTTTTTTTTTTTTTTTTTTTTTTTTTTTTTTTTTTTTTTTTTTTTTTTTTTTTTTTTTTTTTTTTTTTTTTTTTTTTTTTTTTTTTTTTTTTTTTTTTTTTTTTTTTTTTTTTTTTTTTTTTTTTTTTTTTTTTTTTTTTTTTTTTTTTTTTTTTTTTTTTTTTTTTTTTTTTTTTTTTTTTTTTTTTTTTTTTTTTTTTTTTTTTTTTTTTTTTTTTTTTTTTTTTTTTTTTTTTTTTTTTTTTTTTTTTTTTTTTTTTTTTTTTTTTTTTTTTTTTTTTTTTTTTTTTTTTTTTTTTTTTTTTTTTTTTTTTTTTTTTTTTTTTTTTTTTTTTTTTTTTTTTTTTTTTTTTTTTTTTTTTTTTTTTTTTTTTTTTTTTTTTTTTTTTTTTTTTTTTTTTTTTTTTTTTTTTTTTTTTTTTTTTTTTTTTTTTTTTTTTTTTTTTTTTTTTTTTTTTTTTTTTTTTTTTTTTTTTTTTTTTTTTTTTTTTTTTTTTTTTTTTTTTTTTTTTTTTTTTTTTTTTTTTTTTTTTTTTTTTTTTTTTTTTTTTTTTTTTTTTTTTTTTTTTTTTTTTTTTTTTTTTTTTTTTTTTTTTTTTTTTTTTTTTTTTTTTTTTTTTTTTTTTTTTTTTTTTTTTTTTTTTTTTTTTTTTTTTTTTTTTTTTTTTTTTTTTTTTTTTTTTTTTTTTTTTTTTTTTTTTTTTTTTTTTTTTTTTTTTTTTTTTTTTTTTTTTTTTTTTTTTTTTTTTTTTTTTTTTTTTTTTTTTTTTTTTTTTTTTTTTTTTTTTTTTTTTTTTTTTTTTTTTTTTTTTTTTTTTTTTTTTTTTTTTTTTTTTTTTTTTTTTTTTTTTTTTTTTTTTTTTTTTTTTTTTTTTTTTTTTTTTTTTTTTTTTTTTTTTTTTTTTTTTTTTTTTTTTTTTTTTTTTTTTTTTTTTTTTTTTTTTTTTTTTTTTTTTTTTTTTTTTTTTTTTTTTTTTTTTTTTTTTTTTTTTTTTTTTTTTTTTTTTTTTTTTTTTTTTTTTTTTTTTTTTTTTTTTTTTTTTTTTTTTTTTTTTTTTTTTTTTTTTTTTTTTTTTTTTTTTTTTTTTTTTTTTTTTACTTTTTTTTTTTTTTTTTTTTTTTTTTTTTTTTTTTTTTTTTTTTTTTTTTTTTTTTTTTTTTTTTTTTTTTTTTTTTTTTTTTTTTTTTTTTTTTTTTTTTTTTTTTTTTTTTTTTTTTTTTTTTTTTTTTTTTTTTTTTTTTTTTTTTTTTTTTTTTTTTTTTTTTTTTTTTTTTTTTTTTTTTTTTTTTTTTTTTTTTTTTTTTTTTTTTTTTTTTTTTTTTTTTTTTTTTTTTTTTTTTTTTTTTTTTTTTTTTTTTTTTTTTTTTTTTTTTTTTTTTTTTTTTTTTTTTTTTTTTTTTTTTTTTTTTTTTTTTTTTTTTTTTTTTTTTTTTTTTTTTTTTTTTTTTTTTTTTTTTTTTTTTTTTTTTTTTTTTTTTTTTTTTTTTTTTTTTTTTTTTTTTTTTTTTTTTTTTTTTTTTTTTTTTTTTTTTTTTTTTTTTTTTTTTTTTTTTTTTTTTTTTTTTTTTTTTTTTTTTTTTTTTTTTTTTTTTTTTTTTTTTTTTTTTTTTTTTTTTTTTTTTTTTTTTTTTTTTTTTTTTTTTTTTTTTTTTTTTTTTTTTTTTTTTTTTTTTTTTTTTTTTTTTTTTTTTTTTTTTTTTTTTTTTTTTTTTTTTTTTTTTTTTTTTTTTTTTTTTTTTTTTTTTTTTTTTTTTTTTTTTTTTTTTTTTTTTTTTTTTTTTTTTTTTTTTTTTTTTTTTTTTTTTTTTTTTTTTTTTTTTTTTTTTTTTTTTTTTTTTTTTTTTTTTTTTTTTTTTTTTTTTTTTTTTTTTTTTTTTTTTTTTTTTTTTTTTTTTTTTTTTTTTTTTTTTTTTTTTTTTTTTTTTTTTTTTTTTTTTTTTTTTTTTTTTTTTTTTTTTTTTTTTTTTTTTTTTTTTTTTTTTTTTTTTTTTTTTTTTTTTTTTTTTTTTTTTTTTTTTTTTTTTTTTTTTTTTTTTTTTTTTTTTTTTTTTTTTTTTTTTTTTTTTTTTTTTTTTTTTTTTTTTTTTTTTTTTTTTTTTTTTTTTTTTTTTTTTTTTTTTTTTTTTTTTTTTTTTTTTTTTTTTTTTTTTTTTTTTTTTTTTTTTTTTTTTTTTTTTTTTTTTTTTTTTTTTTTTTTTTTTTTTTTTTTTTTTTTTTTTTTTTTTTTTTTTTTTTTTTTTTTTTTTTTTTTTTTTTTTTTTTTTTTTTTTTTTTTTTTTTTTTTTTTTTTTTTTTTTTTTTTTTTTTTTTTTTTTTTTTTTTTTTTTTTTTTTTTTTTTTTTTTTTTTTTTTTTTTTTTTTTTTTTTTTTTTTTTTTTTTTTTTTTTTTTTTTTTTTTTTTTTTTTTTTTTTTTTTTTTTTTTTTTTTTTTTTTTTTTTTTTTTTTTTTTTTTTTTTTTTTTTTTTTTTTTTTTTTTTTTTTTTTTTTTTTTTTTTTTTTTTTTTTTTTTTTTTTTTTTTTTTTTTTTTTTTTTTTTTTTTTTTTTTTTTTTTTTTTTTTTTTTTTTTCAATAAATGAACCTAACTTTCATAGATTAAAGTATAATCGTGCAGGTTGCTTTCATATTTTGGTCGCCTCCAAATGACAATGATTTATATTAATTTTTATGCTCAGTTGAGCTAATGCCCTTTCGAGTGGGGTCGTTTGAGGGCCGAAAATTTTTTCCAAAAAGAATCACGAAAGCCGAGAGGCATGGCATTGACTGGAATGATAATCTCTTTAACTTGGTCGTAATTAAATAGGCAGCACCCAGTTAAGAGATCCAGGGAATGGAAATGAATTCAAGTTGTGATGTTTTTTGTCTTAAAATTTATGGATTTATATTTCTATAGGATTCAATATATATCCAAAAAAAAAAATTATTTATTTATTTATTTTGTCTATCACAATTTTTTTAGAAAAGTAAAATATTGCTCTTATTTATTATTAAAATATTATATATAAATAATTTAAAAAAAAAAAAACTGAGAGAGAGAGAGAGAGAGTAAAGGACGTGAATTCCTGCTGTACGGTTCTAGGCTTCGACATAGGCTTAGGAGGAGGCTGTTCATTGCATTACCAGCCATCCAAAGTCTGCCCTCCCATTCAATTTTTAACTCCATCGTCCCTAAGCTTAGGCGAAACAATAGGTTAGTTTTGGAGCTTTGGTCAAGCCGCCTTTGATTTAGCTATCTTTTCTCAACTTAATGTTGGCTTTTGCAGCGAAAGGCCAACCTTCTTTCTCAGAAATTTGGAAATGCTTTCAAAAAGACTTGGGTACTTTTTTCTGTGAACATCACAAAAGTATTAGATGGAACAAACATATGTTACCTGTGTAATAAAATTATTAGATAGATCAGATTTACGTTATATATGTAAATAGATTGGACAATTTCAGACAAAGTAGGCAATCTGAATTTTACATATTTGATTAGCACATCCATCATATGCATCAGACCAGCAAGGAGGCTGTCCCAAATGATAAGGTGATCGGTGCTCACCGAACCCCCATCTGCTAAAGAATCCGCACAACAATTTTTCGTCCCACAGAGTGTGTGTTCAACTAACCTCCTACGTTTCTTGCACGAAGCCCCGACATTTCAGAGACTAGTGGCCGATGAGAATCATTCTTCCGATCCTATTTCAAAATCTTTTCAATGGCCACCTTCGAATCTATCTCCATGATTCTTGCATGTTTTACGGCGTAGCTATTAGCACCACTTCAACAGGTCTGATCGTTGCATATTCATATTTGTTAATAGAAGTGTAATCTAGGCTCCGAAATGGTAAAACTAGTGATATTTGCCTCCAATTACAGGCAATAAGAAATTCGATCCCATATTTTACCCTGCAGTGAAAAAGAAATTAACCGAGGATGTGAGCTATCACCATGGAATATGACAACGACGCAAGAATTTTCCTGTTGTGGGGCTTGTGGGCCAAAGTTAAAACGAAAGTCATCGTTTGAAAATATCTTTACATGATATGGAAAATCATGGTTTTCTTCGTTGATGGCCAATGATTTCAATCCAAGATTGTGCGCAAATGGACCGTCTAAAGTCAAAAAATGGATATAGAAAATTTCCTAAACAACTCAATTCGAATCGGCAGCATATCTCGAGAGCAATCCTGGAAAGGCCAAGAACAATAATTGCTTAGAAATTTAAAGACGTATGGATGTGGTAAGAAGCATTTAGCCAACCCATTTCTTTTTCCTTTCCCCATTTTTTTGTTGGTCGCTGAGTACCGCAATTTCAACCTTAATTGCTGAAACTAAGAGCCTAGTTATTTTATGTCAGACCATGAAGTCGGTGGCTGCCAACCCCAATTTCTAGATCTAAGGATTTCTTCCCTCTTTTTTTTTTTTTTTTTAATAAATTCACTTACCTTAATCCTCCGTTGACCAAGATGAAATTAACGCCGAGGATTCTAATTCTCTGCACCCATCTGCATGCCAATGCTCACTAAAACTATTAGATCAGATAGCCATTCAATATTATATAACCATCCGCCACTCAAATGAATCTGAAAGGCATCTATTTGCCTATTGAATTAAGTTGGATGATACTGCCTGTTCTTTTTCTGTCTTATTCATCTTTTCCGATGTCGATGCCCTCATCAAATTTGGATAGACATAAGCATGACGCATGCTTATTGTGGAATCAGCAAGTTAAGTTGAATTAGCCAGCCAACAAATCTGAAATCGTGAACGTGGAGATGTGTAAATAATGAGAAACGTGAGACGCAACGTACGAAAAATGTGACAATTGCCAGTCAAAAGCAGGCAACCACCGGGACTGAAAGGACGATTGCGATAGGAAGAGTAACTATCCCGTACAAAGTAAGTTGGGGGGGTGGGGACGTGGAAATCCACACTTATAAGGAATGGTCCTTTGAGTCCATAGTCCATCGTCAGACATCAGGCCCGTTACGGGGCCTCATCTCCCAAGGGTCCAGCCCAGTCCACTCTCAGCCTTCGAAGCCACCCCACCCACCCCCAATCTCTCAAATTCTCCGACTGACTTGAATGTTGAAGTCGTCTTCTTTCTTGCAGGTGACAGGTCCAACTAATAGCTTTGTGACTGCTCGTCACATGCTCTTCCGTTCAATCATCATAAAACAGATGAGTTGCAAGTTTTTAAGTAATCAACTTGAGATGGATGAACATTATTGCCAAGAGGAAGAAGCAACGAAACATTCCCCTCATGTAAAAACCTTCGAATTGCTATTTCGTCTTTTGATAAAGTAAATTTATTTTGATTCTATGTAGACTGATTGACATAATTCTATTAAAATTTAAGATTTTTTTTTTTTGAACAAGCAAAACAAAATCTAGTGTATAAAGTAAATATAGAATCCAAATTTGTTTAAAATAATATTCCAGAATTCAGAATTCTTGATGAAAAATACAGTTTAAGACAATCATGGTAAATATAGCTTTTGGTTGGCAAACATGCGTATCAAGCCCATTGAGTCAGCACGGTTAGTGTCATGCGTCCCACAATCGTGAGGGCTAGACAATCAATGATTTTTTTTTTTAAAGTAAATAAAAGGTTTATTAAATTATAATCTATACAATAGCATATATTTTTTCATCCTTATAAATTCTATATTTTTTAAAAAATTAAAATTCAAGAAATGTCGACAAATAATCAATCATTTTGTCGCTGACTTGACTCCCGATAGTCACTGCCTCATTGGGAACTCGATCGGCCCAGACCCATCTTTTCTCCCCCTCACAAACTATTATGCAAAGGTCGGCCCACAATTTCCATTTCCTCTCGTGTTTTCCGTCACTGTCGGCATTTCTTACTTCGCGTTACAATTGTCACAATTTTTTTACAATGCAAGTGGAAGAGTATCAGCACCGAGTACTTACACAATATCCACATTGAAAAGAGCCACAAACAGCAACGCATGCCCTGAGCAGCAGCATCCCAGCAGATCCACTCTCTTTCTGCAAAAATGTTCGAACACGGACCCAGTTTCTCCTCTGTCAAATGAATCAAAAATAGATCCACTGTCCTCAATGTTCTCGTCGAATTCATATTCACGCACAACGCTTTCCTCTTCCTGGATCAATGGGGTTTCAATTCAGTGTATTTTACTGTACTTGGACCCACCGTATGAGATAGCTACTCTATATATATATGAATTAAAAAAAAAAAAAAGGTCAGGTGCTAGAAGGGCAGCTGGAGATGAAAAAACAAGACCGAAAGTGGAAAGTTGATTTTTTTTTTGTTTTGTGGAAAAAAAGTGGAAAGTTGAGTAGTAGAATAGTACGGATGAATTGTTTCATGTAACGTCACATTATGGTGCTCGTGACAATATGGAAACGGCAACGTCGTCTTCGGGCCCCTGCAGAGCTGGAATATTCACCGTTGATAGAGTGGGGTCCATGTTAATCCAGCGGACACCAGATGCATTTTAATATCTTAAACTATACATGGGTATAGAGTGGAGCTCCTCACCAATTTGCACATGGATTCAGGATGCCCGGATGAGCAGAATTAGGCAGTGGCGAGTGCATCCTTATTAGGGAATGCTAACTTTCAATCTTTCAGACAGTTGTGGTTACGTGGCATCCTTGTGATCTTGCGTACTTAATGAATTCTTGAAGATAAACCCGCATCATGTGTTTATTTTATTTTATTGGGACCCACCACGGGGGAATACAGCTCAAAGTCGCAAGCAGCTGCACCATGAAAAGTTACAAGTTGACTCGTGCAGATTTCAAATTCATACTCTGGGGTGAATTCGGGTATTACAGCCAGCACTCTTTTCAGGAAAGTGGCACACATTGGCTAAAACGTAGCATCCATCAGTTTTTTTTTTTAATACATCACACTCGTGGGACAAAACTCGATATATCTACTAATTTATTTTTTTCAGGACGCTAAGATCTACATAATTAAGCCTTTTTTTTTATATAATTTCTGGAGAATGTTGTCTACCTAATTAATTATTTTAGTTGGAAGATCGTCCGGATGGATTCTTCCACTGTGACTTTTGCTTCCTTGTTCTTGATATTATCAGCTAGTTTCGCATTTTTCTAATGCTCAGCGTGTCGCCTTGTCCTTTTCACTGAATGGCAATGCACTATTTCGGCCACAAAGGTCCTGCCATCTCCCAACCCGGCTTGCGTATGGTTGATTACTTTGCTTCGTCAATCGTCCTCTTCCGAGTCAAGTACATGTGAAAGCAAGATAAGATGTTCGACCATGATGCGACCAACGCCATGAACACCACTTTCTTTGTGCAGAATGGACTTCAACAACCAGCTTCTCAATTCTCAGTGTCCTTTGGAAGCGAATCTTTCCCTACTCGATTCTGTTGAAAATGCAACTAGTCATAACTTAAACGTCGGGTGTTTTTGTTTGTCTTTGTTTATTACTATTATTATTATTATTTTGTTTTAAGGCCAAAACCAGATTGGAACTAATGATCACGTTTATAGACATTGAGAGATCTGTTATGGCAGGTGCCAGCCCCCCGCCATTGCAAAGAAAGAATTGGGATGAGAGGGAAGAAGTTTTGGAGAACGGGCAGTGTCCTGAAAGGTATATGCGTCATTTCAGCACTTCCGTTATGTTGACTTACAGATCCATTGAAGAAGGGGTGGGACTTGCCAGTCAAAGGCAAACTGACAATTTAAATCACTTGCTTAGTACTTTTCTTATAACTTAAACGAAATTTGGGCGGTCGCTGTCTATAATTAGGTTCGGCACACTACCGTGTCTGACAAGATTAAAAAATTAGACTTACGTCTCAATCAAGTAGCATGGAGCTTGTCACTGATTGGAGCAATAAATCTTCGCATCATCTTGTTCGGTTCTACAAGGATACAATGTAAATGCCTCTATTTCTAACTCCCCGAGGATACTAGCCAGCACTACCTGTTGGATCCAATTCACATGTATCTGTGCTTGATCCAAGAAAATGAGGTCGGCAATGAACGGATAACGTTCAAATTCGTGCCCCCTTCAGACCAGAACTTTTGACACCTCAACAGGATTTCTCTTGAGATCCGATTACACGAAAAAATGTTGAAGATATAGCAAAAGAATCCACTACCCCAGTGAGACTGTTTCGTTCTTTGAATTGATGCTTATCTGGATTTCTTCCAGGGTCTTCCCTTTGGTTTCCGGGACAAATTTTGCCACAAATAGAATTGTCATTAACGAGAATCCAGAGTATATGAAATATGTACCTGAAGACAATAAAAACCGGATCGAGTCAGTTGATTGAGAGTTCAAATTAAAAGGGTTTTGGCTGTTATCAAGGATTGCCATTTACCTGAGGAACTCCAGTTCATGAGAAAGTTGTAAGTAAAAGAAACTGCCCAAGCGCCCAACCAGTTAACTAGCACCACCGAGCTCCCACCAACACTCTTTATATTTACTGGGAAAATCTGTCACAAAATGGAAGTCTTTGATGAAACTAATTTTGGAATACTAGACAGTGAATTCCAAGTCCAAAGACTGTTACAGTCAAGTCCACAATTTTGTTAGTCAGACAAGAAATGGATCAGTCTCTTGTGTAACACACCAACTGCCACGAATGAAAACTTGGATATGAGGCAGTTACAGTCAAGGGAGTTACCTCAGACATTATCACCCAAGGAACAGCTCCCATTCCAATTGAGAATGCTGATATGTAAAGCTGATTTCATACGAAAAAGGCCACATATTAGGGACTGAAGGTAGATATTGGAACTGCAACGTTAACTCAAGTAATGTTGCAAGCAAATTTACCAGTACTCCGGAAACAGCCAATAGGGGTACCCACTGAAGGAATAAGCCTCGCCCCTGATTGACAAAAGTTGCACAGACAAATTCAGATCCTGAATGCAGCAGAAAAGGTAGGGTACTCTGTCAAAACAGCACAGAAATCTACCGGCTTACCTTTAGGAAGAAAGAAACTCCAGCTAAGAAGCAGCCTAGAAATGTCCCGCTGGCTGAAAGCTACACATGGAGGTAGCATGTTTGGTCAGTCAAACTTATGTTGCCTCACAAAATTAGCCTTTGCCAGGCAAGATGTTTTTGATAGATAGTTACCATTATAAGTGGTCTTCTTCCAATCCTGTCCATTAAGATTGCTCCCACCACAGTAATTGGAACCTGCCAGTGAATTTCAGATAGTTCATATTTCACTAGAGAACGTTTGATCAATCAGCTTTGATAAAACAGTAAGCAAAAAGTAGAAATACCTGTAGACAAGCATAAGCTATGGTTCCAAGTTTTCCTGAAGAAAGCCCTGAAATTTACAGAATGGAATCGAGAATCAACAGGAAGGACTTGGGAATTAGATCAACTGAAGTGAGATGGACAGCAGAACAGGTTTAATTACCAGCTGATTCAAATGTTTGACTAGCATAAAATCCAACTCCATTAATTCCTCCAAATTGTTGGAAGACCATTAATGCCACTCCAATCTGAAAATGATAAACGGGTTTGCAAGACATCCAAAAATATGAAAACCTCCCTGGATTACCCTACAAACATAAACATTTAACTTGCAAGATATTTACTTACAACCACAGATTGAACGTATTTCTTCTGAAGCAAATAAAAAATCTAGCTTGAGGGAGGCTTTGAAGAAGCTCAAGGGAAACCTGTTAAGAAACAGAAAAGGTCAGGTTTTAGACTTACGGTTATAATTTAGAGGGTTTTAATCAGCATGCTAAATGTGAAGACAAGTACTTGGATTTCAGCAGCTTCCTGAGTGACGTCAGCATCTTTGCCACGAATTTTCTGCAGCGCAGCTTGGAATTCTTTCAGACGACCAATTTTTGCCTGAATACGCGAAGTTAAAATCTCATTTCTCTATCAATTTGTGCAAACAGGAAATGTCAAAAATCTTGTGTTTCTGTAATTATATGCTTACCAGATATCTTGGAGACTCGGGAATGAAGCACAACCCAACAAGCAGAAAAACGCATGGAACAAGACCTTTCAAATTAAACACAAAATCAGTATCTTTATAGAAACATTATGTTCAAGTTCTTGCTAAAGCAAACATTTTGTTTTGCATTCTGAATGCAGTTTAACCAGAAACTAATATTAACAAAACAACATGGCATCTTATAGAATTAGAATTTACCAGTTAGAGCTAGGGCTTTCCATGATATGGCAGTTCCTATAAGAAATGCAGCGGACGTCCCAGCAACAATCATGAGCTGCAAAATCAACAGGTACACCGAAGGCATCAGAATGTTAGTGACTGCTACAACTCAATCTGTGGATAAATTGCAATGCATATCAACTTTGAGATGCCGTACTTGATTTAATGTAGTCAGGCCTCCTCTCAGATTCTTTGGCGCTATTTCTGCTATGAATATAGGGACCTAAGCTTACATAACATCATTATTAGGAGACAGGGGAAGAAAAGAGTACCCCGTTACATTGGGAACTGCAAAGTTTTCGAAGAGTACCATGATTATTGATATTTACCACGTAAGAGAAAACTCCAATGCCATATCCTGTGAATAGCCTTCCCATATCAAGAGTCGGAGCTCCCTGCGACAGAGCCATTACCAAGAAACAAATAAGCTAGTCAATTTTGGACTACTAGAAAGAGTGAAAGAAAGAAAGTTAATGAGAAAAATTTTGCAAGAACAGAAATCCAAATACGTACTCTAGAAAAAAAGACAGCTAGCCATCCTGTGATGCAGAATCCAGCTGACATTGCCATTGCCTGCTTACCAGGAAAACATCAAGGAAATTGGAGGCTAATCACCTTTTATGTTATCATGAGAATGAACTTTGAAGTTTAACATACCCCTTTGCGGCCGATAAAGTCTGCAATCCGCCCACTTGTAATAGCACCGATCATGGCTCCCATTGTTAATATAGAACCAAACATGGAGTACTGCAATTTGTGAAAAAATGGGTCATAATTTAGATAGCAGAACATATTGATTTACGAATTAATGTTGAAAAAAAGAAAAGAGGAATATGAAGCAGTGAGGCCAACCTCTGCTATGGAGAGATTAAGATCATTCCTTATTGAAGATTGAGCGGGTGCTGAATAGCCCACCTGACAAAAGAATTAACTTAAGCTGAACAAACCTTTTTTTTTTCTCTCTTTTTTTTGGGGATATATTTGGTTATCGTATCCAGACAAAGGAGGGAGAAAAAAACAAAAAACAAAAAAAGAGCCCTTTAGTCAACCAACAACCAATTGAGACCAGGAATCAGAAAAATTCCAGCTTTCCTTATTCTCGATAATGCCGTAAAGAAAAACAGGCATACTTAGGTAAATAAAGGTTGGCGAAGCACTTACACAAGATCCGAATTCAAAAGAACCACAAACGGCAACAAATGTACTTGCCAGCACCATTGCTATAGACCCACTTTCCCCAACGTTGTCATCGCTTTTACAGGAAACAATTTTCTCATCCTGAATTAATGGCCTTTCCAGGTCTTCAAGCCCATTTTCCACGTCTTTGTGTTCTCCAATTACCATGTTTCTCCCTTCCAACAACTAGAAGGACCACACGAACAAAAGAAAGATGCGGAATTTGCAAGCAAGGACTTAAGGGTATGCCTGCTGCATGAGCACATATGCCTCGAACCGAGTTGGGGTATATATATACCTACAGGCAGCAGACAACCTGACGAGTGTCAAGGGTAGAATTGTTGTATGACCCTGAACCATAGGTCCACCCCACCGCAGAAAAAAAGGTGAAAAAAAATGAAAGATGACACAGATAAACGAGAATGACTTGCCAAGAACTGGAAACTCGCACGTGGGGTCTATCATCTATGGGTAAAAAGCTGTCACTGACGTGGTGGTGATGAACCATTTTAACATTCCTATCGATTCCCAAGCTAGCGGATGATATTAGAAACAGAAACAAAATCCTAAGAAAGGAAAACACTTTCAAAGGAATATTTCTCATGTGCAAAATTGCTTGCTACCGTCAGATCTTAATTAGATCCCATTAATCACCGTTAGAACGTATGCATCCGCATTATCCTTTACCGTTTGAATGCAAAGCCTGACTTGTTTTAACATTTAATCAATCTGAATTTTAAAATTTCGATGCATCTTCATTAATTTGCTTAACTCCAAATTAAATTTATGTGTCCCTACGTCGCATCTGCGTGGTTTTTACGGCTAGGATTTATAGATTATGTTTTTTTTTTTAAAAAAAAAAAGAAGAAGAAGAAGTTCCAATATTAATTAATCTCAATTAAATAATTAGGCTTGGATTTGCAGTGCCTAACTCCACCAACCTTCCAAAAAGTTACGCGGGCGTAATCACCTCTTAAGTCCAATTTTTTCATCGTAAAGTACTAAAAATTCTTTTTAAAAAAAAAAAAAAAACTACACATAAACATAAATAATAGATAAAATTTTAGTACAATCAATTAAATAATATAATATCTTTAATTATCTCCTTTTTCATTAACTTACCTCTTGCATTATTATAATGATATTTGTAATTGATAATCACTCCTGTGTTGAGCAAATTATTTTTAAAATTCTTATAATCAAATCAAAACAAATTAAAGATGCATTTGTTAAAAACTTAAATATATTGAAATGTCCACAAGCTTGGTATAATTTTTGTTTTATTAGGCTGATCGTTTAGAGGACCAAGTTGACCTAAAATGTTCAAAAAAAAAAAAAAAAGTCATATTTTGACATTTAACGTGTAATTCATATTATACGATAGCGTAGATATTTAAGTGAATGTCCATAATTTAGATAGAGATTTTTATGCCTGGGTAGCAGACTAGCAGATACCTAATTCATCCTGTTACGTGCGTATAAGAATGTTTTCTGTTTAGGTAACAATGCGTCTGAGAACATCGTAACCACAGTTCATGATTACTTTCCCAGGTAGATAATTGAACTGTTGCTCGATTCAAACATCAAACAAATTTAAAGTTGTGATCTGTAGCTGTAATGTGTGGATGCATGTAGGTCACTTACTGTTAAGTATAAGCATCATAATCGACCAATAATAATAATAATAATAATAATAATAATAATAATAATAATAATAAATCTTCCCGTTTTTTTGTTAAAGAAGAAAAAAAAAAAGAGAGAGTCAATTTTCACTTTTTGAAGTGATGACATCTGGTAACAATTCAATTTAAGTTACCTTAAAATGGAACTATGCGACAAATCGACCACCGACTAGCCAGGTCAATCTGAGGAGGCAATGATTGCCGGAGAAAACGTAAGGTCACACTTTTTTTCTTTTCTTTTCTTTTCTTTTCTTTTTTCCACTACTGCCAAATGGGCAACTTTGTCCCACCGCCATGGTCAAATTTAGCAGCTCTCTTAGCCTATTAAGCCTTAAATGGCCCTAAGCACCGACGATTTTGCAGGCAAAAAAACACACTGAAAATAAAAACGAGATTTCCCCTTTGTAGGAAAAGCCTATTTGTTTAATAAGAAGATTAAAAATTTTATTATCTTTTTTTTGGGGCCGGGGGGGGGGGGTTATATCATCAATCCAAGATAATTGGTAACAAAATGTCATGACTTTCTTTTAAACGACTAGACTTCAACTGAATAAATTTCCGTCACATTTACATTGCTCCATTGGAATCCTATAACGAATCAAAGATTAAAATGGTTGACAGACAGACAACCATAAAAAAAAAAAAAAAAGGAATGAAACCGAGAGGTAGAATCATTCCAGGCCAAATTAGTACGATAATTAGGCAAAAAGAATTTTCAATCCGCATGAACTTATTGGGTGCTCAAATTGGCATTTGGGTATGCAATTCCGGTATAATATTGCCACGTTCCTTTTTCTGATCATTTAAAAGCAGCCTATACATCCTGTTATTTTGGGAACCCGCTATATCGACAAGAATGGCATTTGTCCCCAAGTATGAAGAATTAAAATGGCTTGATGAGTCACCATGCAGCTGTATCTGACTCAGCTAAAATATATTTATAGTAAGATTAATTCAATTCTATTCTCACTATGCCGGCCATATGCCACAGCTAAGTCGAATACATTTTAGGGAGCAGAGAGACCCACGCCGTGCATGCCAGCAATAGACCTGGACATGTCTGAATTCTAACGTTATTATGTCAGCCTGAGTCAGGAACAGCAGCAATCTAAATCTTAATGGATTGTTTTTTTTTTTTTTCATAATAAAAATATTAAAATAAATTAATTATTATATCTATAAATTAAAATTAAAGACTAAACTCTAATAATTTTTTTTTTCAAATTCAGAATTTAGTATTAACGATTTTAAAATCCCACCACCACAATATATCTAAATGCTTATACTTTTAATTTTAAATGCTAATCTATATATTAAATCATTTTAATTATTATATTATATTATAATTTTTTAATACATAATTATAATTTATATTAATATAGTAAATATTTAATATATAGTCTCGACAACGGAATATAATTTGTATTTGAGATGTTTTTAAATTTTAATTATAGAAATTAAAGGTTATATATTAAATTTAAAATTAAAAATTAAAATACTTTTATCAGTAGACGCTACAATCAGTGACATTTATTCTCTTTTTTTGACAGGCGACGTCGACGATATTGTCGTTTACTTCCGCTACTGGAACACGTGTTTCAGATGTTATATATCCTGTCGACACTTCGTTGTATCTCTTTCAAGAATTGACATATCTAATGAAGTTCAGTGCCAGGCAGGTACACAAATACAAAATGAGCTTCTTCTTCGCACAAGAATTACCGACGCGTCGGTATGTCCTCCTAATTAGACTCAACAGTCTCGTTACCAAACATCGTGTGTATATATATATATATATGTATACATACATAAATAAAATAGGTTAAGAACGAAATTCTCCGAGTCAAGTAAACCGTCCACATGTTTATTTTTTCTTTGTGCCTCCAGAACATGTATTTTCTTTCTCTCTCTTCTTTTCTTTTCTGGGGTACATCGGGCAAGATTCCAGATTTACTTATTCAACTTTTTTTTTTTTTTCAAACGTAAAAAAATAGGAAGTCATCATCCGATTTCATGTCTAACAACAAAGATAATAGTTTGTCTAATTCTAACACTGTCGACATAGACAAGAAGAATTACGTAAAATGAGAATTGAATCCTATGATTATAAATTTATTAAACTATTTTAAATTTCTGACAATGAAATTACATACCATCATCAGTTTATGGAATTATTTAACAGAAATAATAATTTTGACCTTTCATAGTGCTTTGAAAGCATATATCAACATGTATATATTTTGTTGAGCAGTTAAATTTTAGAAAATTATTATTTTATTTAAGATATATAAATGATTCTTTAAAAAAAAAAGTTTTGGGGGGTGGGGGGGGGAAGATATTTTTCATCAGTCAATCTTCTAAAAAGGGTTTGTTTATTGACAAGTGTGATGGGGACTTGGAGATCAATATAGCAACGAATCACGTATATGCATATAAATTTTCTTTTCATCTCTTCAATTCGCGGCAATAGCACGTATGCATAATCCAGGCGTACTTCTACAAGCACCAGAAGCACTAATAAAATTGTTCTTTTCAAATTTAATGATACATTGATCTGTTCTTAAAGTATAATGTCCGAAATTATAACGAGATTGCATGATAATTGACAATGACTCGGGCCCCAACTCTAAAACTACAGATTTACAGTTCTTCTGATCATCAAATATTGTGCTTACAGGTAATTTATCCAAATTCGAAAACACTAAAAGTTTAAATTGAACTAAAATTATTTATTCATAATTTTAAAAAATTAATGATAAATTTATTTTTATCTTTCTTTAAATTTTAACTTGAAATAATTGAAGTCTGAGTATTGGCATCAGAATGTCTAATCATTAAAGCGTTTTGTCCACACAATCTCACCAAACAATAAACATGAAATGAAATGGTTGCTAGGCCGGGCTTGCTCGAGTAGGTGTTTCAATAAACCCCTCGTCTCATTCTGGCACTTGGGTGTTTCAATGGCCCAGGTCTCGCCAATCCCCATTTAACTACTAACTACAAACCAGACAAAAAATAGCATTAAATAAACCACAAAATGGAAAATGGAAGACTAGTGACCTATTTCTCAGTTCTTTATAAGACATGCCATTTGGAGAAATAAAATTGCCTAAGTCGGAAAATAAAAGTGCCTGAACATGTCATGTGTTTCGTTTGGAAGGTGGCGAAGGTGGCGCATGGCGGATTGCTGACTAATTTAGAGAGATGGAAAATGGGGTTCACGCCAACCGGTAATTGCCCTCTTTGTAATGCGCATAGGGCAAGTATATTACATCTGTTGAGGGATTGTCAAGGAGCTACACATTTTTTAGTAACCTCTTGCCACCAACCATGAAGATTAGCTCTTTCAATTGCAGCTTCCAGGAATGGTTACGGGGTAACATCTCTGGTGAGTTTGGCAGAATGAACTTGGAGGACTGGTCTGTGATGTCTGGGCTGGGTTGCTGGTGGATATGGAAGTGGCGCAATCAGCAATTTTATTTTATTTTTTTTCTAATCACACGAATGGACAGTATAGCCATCAATTAGTTCTCAAAATGTATGCTGAATGTCGAGGGGAATGAATTCAGAATAAACCGCGTCGAATGGAACTAACAGTTTGGAAACCACTCGACGAAGATTGGGTCAAGTTCAGGGTAGCGCTTCCGGTAATCCCGGAGAAGCGAACAGCTGGGGGGTGTTGGCAAGTCAGAAGAATTCAGCGTAGTAGTTAAACAAAAAATTCTGAGAGTAAATATTATATTTTACTTTAAATTTTTAACAATTTTTATAAAAATGAATTACTTTTGTATTGAATATATTTTTCTTGAACACATGAAAAATTCATTATTACTCTACAAAAGATGAGTTAATCTTAATTCATCTTGATCAAGTATGTCTTTGTTAATACTTTACCATCCCACTTAAATTTTACTCTTAATGAATATAATTTATCTCTTTTTTTGTTTGTTATGAAATGACAATCCTAAAAAATATGTATTTTTTATACAAATTTTAAAATTAAATCTAAATAAACAACAACTCATTTATGTATTATTTACTTTATCTTATTGCTTAAAATTCCTTTATAACAGAGTGGTGCAAAATCACATGAGAGCATGAATTGGAAGGGTTAGGGTTTGTTCTTCCATTTCAGCGGGAACCATGGGGCATATATTTAAGGGTCCAGAAGTGGCATGGAATCTAGGCTTCAGAAAATCGTGTTCCATCATGCCTTTCTAATGCCAATTTGGTGCAAAGTTGTGCTAAGAAGAAATTGGTCCTGAAGGGTCATCCCATGGGGGACGAAATCAAGTTCTTAATTGGCTGGCTGGCTGGCAAACTTAGCTTTTTCGCTCGATTGGGGTTTTCATTGGCTTTGAGCTTGCGCCGACTAGAATCTCGTCAATCGGGCAACACGATTTGTGGGGAATATATATCCTGCCGCCGATGGCCTAGCTTCTTAGTATTATTGTTTGTTCTTTTTCCTTTTTCCTTTTTATGGTCTTAGTGCCTTCATTGGACGAAAAAACTAAAAAGCATCCCAATAATTAAAAATTCAAATTTTTATTT
Source organism: Ceriops zippeliana (assembly GCA_037897445.1). Lineage (NCBI taxonomy): Eukaryota > Viridiplantae > Streptophyta > Magnoliopsida > Malpighiales > Rhizophoraceae > Ceriops > Ceriops zippeliana. The sequence continues at coordinate 3,195,709 of JBAPLH010000004.1, read as the reverse complement.
TACAAAAAACATTTAATTTTAATCTTACAACTCAACAAACCTCCTAGAAAATTAAAATATAAGATAATAATAACTCAATAGATTAGGAACAAATTAACCACTACTCATAAAATTTGGTGATACAATCATTTAAATTCATAATTTACAAACTTAAAATTCGATCCTAATTTTCACAAAAAAAAAAAAAAGGTAAAAAGGGTTGTAGAAACGCTAATCAGAAGTCCGACGCTTATGTTTCCGACAGATGGTTTTAACTATCCAGCATCAATCATTTATACCTGTCTTGTCTAAATTAATAAATAAAGTATTACTTGTGCTCAAATAGTAACAGAAATGGGCGTACACGAACAAGCTCGTAATAGCTCCATTGCATTATGACCATCCTTTGCACCAGAACAGGATGATACATCAAACTAAATGTCCTGATTATTCCATGACAAGAAGGCCCTTTCCTTCTTGAGCTTCTGGTCAAAAGCTGTTGTCAGCAGTTGCAAGGAAGACCGTTGTTCGAAGAAAATCTTTTTGACATGCCTAGAAACAAAATTGCCGGCTAATGTTACAACAAAAACTGACCTCAAATTTCTAGTGCCATAGCTGATAGCTTCTCTCCTCACTGAGTCCACAAGCACAGGCACTTATCCAAAGCATTAGAAGCAATCCAGCGTTCAGAAGTCAGATGTAGGCTTCCAAGCTCAAGGTATTGATACCTTGGCCCAATTCAGTGGAGAGGAATGCAGCAACTAGCAAGCAATATTCATAGGTAATACTTTCATTCACAGGCTCATTCCAGGATTTCAAAACATGTCAGTCAAACACCTCCGAATAGATACTGCAAATTTTCCAACCTCAAGAGGGTGAAGAACAAGAGTACAAACCACTAGGCAAACAGCAAAGGCAGAAATCGCAAAGAAAGTGGAGCAAGATACTCTGCGAGAAAAAATACAACCATACAGTCTGGTTGGCCTTTGTTCAACAAGATCCATGTTCATGACAACCTCTCTATCCAAAAGCGGAACATCTTCACTATTAAAAGCAGTAACTGATCTTGATGCTACTCCCAAATCCTGAAAAATATAGTAAGCCTTAATAAAGAAAGAAGAAGAAGATGTGTGTGTGTGGCAGAATGAAGGGTGACCGGGTGAGCTTTTGTATAATGGTAAGGTTGCTCTACTGTGGCTTAAGGCCACAAGTTCAAGTCACAAAAACAATATGTTTGTGAAGACAAGGGGGGAAAGCATCAATGGATTGCTGAAGGTTTCCCTAGGTAAAGCAACCATGGGTGTGGAAGTGACACGACTCTGGAAACAGCAGTATTGAAAGCATTGAAAGGAATAACAAAACTAAATGACATGTTGGTTTAGCTTCTCAATTCCATCGAGAACTAAACACGTGTGAAGGAACCATAACTACAGAAAGCAGGCATTCTCACCTCACTGCAGAACGTAGCAACTGATGACACATCACTTCCAGAGCAGCTATCAGCAATAATGCTCCTTTCCTGCATTGTGTATTCCAGCCTGAAAGCCAAATCTTTGCTTCTATATCCCTTTTTATAAAGAGCATCAATGGAATAATCAATGCACTCCTGTAATTGCCTCATATCAGCATCACCATTTCCATCCATCAAATTGTTTACCACTGATTTATCCATCATGATTCTCAGATTTTGATGAATTCTATCCAAAATAGTAGTCAATTCATGGTGTAGCAAAAAGTCCAATAAAGAACTGAGCCTTTTAATCCACAAAGGGGTCATAAATGGTTGAAAATTTTCACAAGGATTCTTCAGTGACCATGCTATATCCAGCAGAAGTTCAGAGAATGCCATTTGTCTCGATGAAGAAGCTTCACACTGTCTAGCAATTGACAAATTCGATGCTTTAAATTTCTGCTGCATTTTTCCTATCTCGTAACAAATTTCTCTGTCTGCAATAAGTATAGGAAGAAAGTTTGACACACCACTCTCATTCTCAACCTGCAAAAACCATCTGCAGCTATTAAGAATAAAATGTCGAGAAAATGCCAGGAACAACTTCACAGCCATAAAATGGGGCCAACATGAGGTGAAAACCATATTTAGGAAGAATAGCAAAACATTACACAGCCTGCATACCTCAATAAATGCAGGACCAACAAGATTTGGTTCACTATGACAGATACGTATCTTGTACAGCTGATGATCAAGACTAGAGCCTCCTTCCACTTGAGCAAATGGTAAAGCAACACAGTAATCACATGTCAGGTACTTCCCAGCAAATGACACTAGTAACCTGCCATCATTAAGATCTATGTTACATTTCACATCATTGGAATGTACGGTTTCAGGTCTCTAAGCCTGAAGACAAGAAGAAAACTAAACAGAAAGAAACATTTGGGAGTCATAGAGAAATAGTTATTTGAATGAAGTTAATAAATGAAGGTATTAGAAAAATAGAGCAGACATTACTCCCTCTCTAGCTTGTGCTTAAATGCACTTGTTAACACAGTTTATGATTGCAAGATTAATGACAAAATTGTCAACAAGAAAACTTAGTCCAGTTTATCTGGTTAGAAAGTTTCCAAACCCATGTATCCTGCATAATACCACCAGAGATGTAGAAGATAACTGGGTTGCCATGCATTTCTATCCACTTAGCTTTAAGTTGACCAACAAAGATGGACCTATTATTTGTGTGCAATATTAATTAAATGCCCCAAGTCTCATTACTCGAAGGATGCATGTACAAGTCTTAAGAACAGCTACTACACGCAAATTTAAGGGTTCATTTGGGAACAGCAAAGAAAATATGGCATTCATTTCAGTAACAAGAGCAGGACCCAAAGAAAGAACCTCCTATGCTACCATATATTAAAGTCAAAATTAACAACACTGTCGAATGAATGAACTGTGAAAGCGACTAGGCAGTAATCAGGAAGACAGGTTGAGAAAACAATATTGCTTCTTATGACAAACAAGCCATACAAAAAGAATAAACTTTCATGTGAGAAAAGCCCATTTGCCTCCTACAAGCTACTCTAAAGATGATATTTTAACACGATTCTTCTGCATTTGAGTGTCAAAAATTTGACTGATCTCCAAGCATCCTCTGCATATTGCGCAGATGTGGCAACTGATAGAAATTTTTTTTTGGATCCATATGGTCCAAACTTTGCAATAATTTAGGCAAGTGATTTGATGCAAGGAACTATTCTCATCCATTAGAGAGAGAAGGCCTTGTAATCAACGCGGGAATTAAGAACAAACAATGCACAACCACAAGATTCTGGGACTCATTAATAGAGATCTGCTATTTTATTTGCTAATCCAAAAGGCTAAGGTTGTACACACAGTCTAGCATTATAGCACAAATAAGGAATAAACTAGTGTGATATTAGCAAATATAGCTACCAATTAACTCCATCTCTTTAAATGCAACTTGATGCACAACAGGAAAAGAACAATGAACTTATGGAATTATAACTTTTCAAACAACAGGTAAAGCTGAAACAAAACCAATCAGTCATAAAAACAAACATCTACAATAGCCTTTCTACATAAAATTTCTCACAGCCACACATACCGAAACCTGGTCTGCAACAGATTACTGCCACAAGCAATAAACTCTATAGGCTTGCCAGCCTCAAAACATGTAGGATGGACATAGTGAAGTCTAGGAACCTGTCCCTTCATGCTGAGTTTTAGCACAGCAGCTCCATCTGTACCCACCAAAATGTTAATAATCAAACAATGAAATTGACTGGGCCAAAATTTCATTTGGAAACATCAGGTTCAGCCTTACCTCTTTTAACATGAAATATTCTGTTATTAAGATAAATTAGTATAGGGCCTCTTTTGGACAGCATCCTTCCAGGAACAATGAGAAGATCATGCAAATATGAAATGGGATCCCCAAATAACTGCTTGACCAAAAAAGGATCAAATCAAATTTTGCAGATTCAGAGAAAAACTCAAAGTGCAAGTTATTGGCAATTGACAATCTTTCTTGGGCTATGATCACTTCAATGTGAAAAGGCTAAAAAAAATCTCGACAAAAAATTGTCAAGCCACAACCACTGGGATGGACAATCAACATTAGAAGTTCTGTACCTATAATCTAGGTATATGCAATTGGTCATCCATACAATGTATGACTTGCAACCCATCTAACTTGCCTGAAGCTAACAGATCTCCGTATCGCAGATGGTGCATTAGGCTAATCATATTCAGAACGAATGAAAGTGCAAAAGTAGCATATACCAGAGAAAACAAATTTTTAGATTCTTCTTATCACCAATTTCTTCAAAAGACTAGACCAAAAAGGATAGGTGAAACTGAAATTGTCAGAAAATCTATAAAAAAAAAAAAAACAAATTAAGACAATTAAATGCTTCATTCCTGAATCAGAATCTGACATAAGAACATGAGAGTTTCATCAGGTTGATTCACATGTAAAGGTATTTACAATGAAGCTTCCATAATAACTGACCAGACATCTATGTTTACAGGACATTTAACCCACAACAGCAAATGACGATTAGCCTTATATGCAACAGCCAATATTGGTGCAGTTAATCATTAGAATTCATTAGATTCATTACAAGCTAGGTTCTGGTGAAACATTACCTTCCCCCACATGGAAGATGGCATAGCAATAAATACAGTCAGGATTGTACACCCAGGGCGAATGTATCCCTCCAGCTCAACAGGCATATTGGCCAACCACTGGAATATCTGTGAATGCAGAAAGCTACATGTCAGCCAATTCTGAATACCCATGAGCACACAAAACTGCTCTCTCCCAAATACTAAACTGTAACAGTAATTCTTTAAAATACTTGGTGTCGGAGCCTTCTAGGGAATTCTGCTGGATTCCAATCATAGAGCTTGAATGAGATCCGACCTGTTGGGCACTACAAGAATTCTCACATAAGTTGTCATCAAATAGAAAAGCAAACAAGCAATGCAGCACATAGAGAATTCAAAGAATAAGTGGAGACCCACCACAGATGAATAAGCACTCTTATTGTCACAGTAGGAAGGTGAGCGTGAAAATTTTGAGTCCTCTCTTCCAGCATCCATTTGGGCTTCACCAGAAGCCCCAAAAGAGACACCGCTATTGCTATTAGGATTCTGAGAATGGGGATCAGATTGTAGGGAGGACATATGCCCATCTTCAGATTCCAATGATGTGTCTTTCACAACTACTAGATTCTCTGCAACAAAGAAAATTGCATTACACCCACACGAAATGATCAGACTCTCAAGCAACTTGACTCCAACTTCCCAATGCAACCTTTTCCAGCTTCAAGATCACATGCAGTCTCCTGACTCTCCAAGTCCCCCTGATTTCCCTTATCACAGGCTTCCTGAGGTTCATGAGCCTTCCTTCGCCTTCGACTGTTGTGACGCTCCAATTTCCTTCGACAGCTGCGTTTGCCTTCATCAAAATCCGACAGCACGTGAAACCTGCAGTAAACAAAAGGCAAAAAGATACAAATTAAGACAGCATGAACCACCATAACTCCAAGCCAAATAGACAGTCAAATCTCACTATTCTCAACTACCAGACAAATTATATCCAACTACAAACTTAGTTTCAAATCCAGAAAAACTTGAAAGAAAAAAAAAAAAGAAGAAGACAAAATAGAGCTTTACTTGCCACACTGCTGACAGTATCTCTTGGTTGCTGCATCGAGCGTGACGGAACTCGCGTTGGCGCAACGCAAGCAAACCCTATGTCTCTTGTGATACCCTTTAAGTTCGCTAATATTCGCCTCACAACCCGGCACTTGGCACCGGATGACCCCTGAAAAGATATTTCGATTCATCCGCACCCGCTTCTTCCCGGGCTCCTCTTCCTCAAGCAACTTATCGTCGATCTCCGGACAGGCGCAAGGGACCCGACCCGCCAAGAAATTGGAACAGATCAACCTTGGGTCCCGCTTCCTGACCCGTTCCGCAACTGGAGTCGCCTCCTCCTCCTCTGTCGGAGTGACATCCGCTTGATGAGGGGTAGTTGGAGCCTGGTCAATGGAGTCGCCGAATGAGATTGGGAACTGATCGTCTACGGCGAAGTCCAGGAAATCGCCCCACTCCCAGAGGGCAGACGAGGCGGGATCTTCGGCTAGAGGCGGCGCGTGAGTTTCCATGCCGTTGTGGTTTGAACTTTGACCCGCGTCCAGCGGGGAGGCTTGTTCCATGATGGAAAGGAAAAGCCCCTGATATATCTAAATTCCTTTAGAGTCGGAGTCTCCGAGGTACCTTAGAAAGCAAGAGAACAGCAGGATAGAGAGAGAGAGAGAGAGAGAGAGATGGTGGTTCGGCGGATGGGTGGTTGGGTTCGGTTGGAGCGTCGGCTCCGAGAATTTTGGTTTAGGTGGTGAATCGAAATCTAATTCATTGACAATACATATTTTTTTCCGCCCCCCACTCCCCCGTTAAAGATATTATTATTATTTCTTTTCCTTTGTTTTTGGTCGGAAAAAATGAGGTTAGGGTGGCGACACTAAAAATGAATGGTGGATTTGCCGAGATGGGTAAGAACACGCGCTACAACCGACACGCTCCGGCGACGGCCGGGGGTTGATCACCCACAAGCAGTCATTTTAAGTCGCATAAAACTATACAACTAGACCGTGTGCATTAAAGGAACATCTCGTATTGTTTTTGGCTTATTTAAAAAATGAAATTATTATATTATTATTTTTTATTTGTTTAATCATGCGGTGATGATGAATTAATAATTTCTATAATTTGTTTGCCCTTATTAAGTGTTTTTCCTTTTTTCTTTTTTTCATTTTTCAATTTTAGTACAGCTAAAAGATAAGAAAAACGATCAATCACTTTCCAGTCTATCGATGTGAGAATCAAGGAAGTGAACAGTGTGGGTAGGTGTCTGATTGCGTGCGGTGAGGGCGAGGCGAGTGGGAGTTGGAAGACGATGGAGCAACCGTTGTCCAGAAGAGATGACGCCCAAGGAATAATGATGTTTGCCACGAAGTTGGGTCCCACCAATTCAGATATATCAATGGACACCCTTCTTTCAGAATCTCCAATTTAAGCCAAGCGTAAGCGTTTGCCAAGGTTGGACCGGGTCTTTCGGTTGTTGTCAAAGTTACCACAGCTGTTGCCCCGGGTCGGTTTACTGTAATTATTTCATCCGTTCGGGTCCGCTCTTGACTTATTACCAGACTTAACCGCATAAACAAAAAAAACAAAAAAAAAACCAAAAAAGGGAAGTCCGGTAGCCTCGGCTGAAAAAGGTAAGATATTCCCTCTCCTTACAAACAAACGAAGAATAGCCATGATGCAGACCAAGCTTATGGTCAGAAAGCAAGGTCTGGCCATAAACTAATCAAAATAAAATAATAAAGCATTCAATCAAAACAATAAAATGTATAATTAAAAATAAAAAAACATATATACAACTAAACATTATTAAACACTTTTATTATCCACTATAAATTTTATTTATTTTATTATGTATTTTGTTAATTTAATTACACGTTTATTATTTTTAATACAACTTTTGAATTTTTTATAAAAAAGAATTTTAATACGGGTGACATCACGTTAATCATTCTCTGATCAAATCATTTAGCTACAAAATCGCGCTCTAGACCATTTGGGAATTTAACCATTGCGAGATTCCTACGACAAAAGTTTGCCAACTGGGTTTCAATTTTACTACAAATTATATTGACTTCTTTTTTCTTTCTTTCTTTCTTTGTTCTTTTAAACCTCTCCTTTTATGTTATTATCCACGCACACACACACACACACACATATATATATTCATATGTAAGCAGTGACGCGGAAGCCAGGCTTCCTGTCTGAATCTAGTAATAAAATAATTTACGTGACAGCGAGGCGTGACTGGTTAGCAGTTATTTAAAAGTGATCAGGTCCAATTAGTCCATGACATAAGGTTGGTTCCACCGTAAATGGGAGAGACTTCAAAAGAACTTTTTGTGATGCAGAGACTCGCAGGAGGCGTTGCTGTTAAGGCATTGGCTCCACTGACTAAGTAAAAAAAGGAACCTGTTTTAGGCCATACAAAATGCATCTCCGCTTTTGAAAATATAGGCATTTCCCAAGCCAAAAAGGCCGAATCAATTGGAGAAAAAGTAAAAAAAAAAAAAAAAAACAAGAAGAAGAAAAGAAGCAAAAGGAAATGGAGATATTTTCTTTCGAAAAAGAAAATCGTGGTGGTCCCCGGCATCAGAAAAAAGAGTAAAAATATTATCTTTGCTTTTTTTTTTTTTTTTTTTTTTTTTGATTTTCTCTAGAACTAGTGGTTGAATATCCAAGGACAAGGACTAAGTAAAGACCATGACGAAGAATTTTTGTTATTACATTGTCGAAAATTTGGCAAAATTTTATGATAGTACGCTATAAATAAAAACATGCAAAATATTTTAAATCACATAATTTAATAAAATTATAACATAAGATTTTCATACGCAATACAAAATTTCTTGGAAATTTAGCATCGTATAAAATCTAGCAAGACTTATAAAATTCACCAACATTTTAAGCGGACAAGAAATAACGTACAAGTGTTTTTTTTATTATTTTGGTTCACTGTGTTATGTTATAGTGATATCAAGAGTCACGTCATATTCTGTGTTTACCTTTTTCTGTGACAAATGAGGTTAAAATACGGGAAAGTAAAAAATGATACTCAGATATTAAAGAACTATACTTAATTTTATTAAACTCTTTCAAAAAAAAAAAATCGAATTCTTTACTTTTGATATGATAATAAATAATTTTATTACAGCTAAGTCTCCGTCTTTATTGTTGTTTTGACAGCCTTCGAGTCACAATGCGATGAATACTGGACTTGTGCGCAACGCCTGCCCCACAGTACCCTCCTTCACTTGGAATATGTAAGAAGTTAATTTAATTTTTTTAAAATGAATTTTTATACTCTTTTTATGTTTTTATTCAAATTTTACATTTTTCAAATTCATTTTAAATCGGTTGAACGAAAGAGCAAAGCGATCAACTTTCTCGCATATCATCTCCTCCTATAGTCCTACCATGAACCCGTTGCGGCCTCCCAACTCACAGCGGAAGTCATTTCTCCCAGTGCAAGACCTCACTCCCTGAAACCGCCGCAGACGTGTCGTATCATCTAATACAAATGTCCAAAAGCTGATGGGCCATGGAAGTGCCAACCAGTGTACTTATATTAGGACCCCCTTTTTTTTTTTTTTGGGTTTGGAGGGAGGAGGGGTGGGATACCGCAGGAACAAGGCTTAAGCCTTGTCAACAAACTAATATTTACACCTCATAAACTACAATGCAAACTGTGAACGAAACATGACTTGTGAGAGCATTAAATTGCCCTCAGATATTTTAATTAGCCATCAATTATTATTTTCCTTCAGAAAAGTGGGTACGACCCCCTTTTCTGAAGAGAGAAGATTGACACCAGGAGCAACCCTCACCCCCACCACACACCCCCCCCACCCGGCAGGGGATTGGAGTGTACACATGAAAAACAATATTTGCTCAAGGCAAGCCGCCTAAATTATTGAATGGCATTACATATTCTTTTTGCCAGTCATTCCAAAGGGCATGCTTTCTCAAATGCTTGCTGCTCCTTGCGACACAAATCAAATTCATTTGTGTAGTAATACATGCAACCAACATATTCGTCCATCTCCTTTGTGCACCTCTGGTGAAGATCCTTCAACCTGTAGTAACAATCATCTCAGACTGCAGAAAAGCCAAAACCTAAAATTCATGTGTGCTTATTTGTATTGGTGCCAATGGATCAATTGATTTAATATTGTTTGCAGCTTGCAGACATCAAATCCAGTTTAGAAACCTCCCAAAAATGAGGGATTGAAATTAAGCTTGTAGTGTGCACCCACCATAAACGGAGAAAACCCTTGCAGTAAAATTGCACAAAACTTCACATACAGGAAAAACATGACACCAATAGCATTAGGAAACATTAACTGGTTAAAGTAATCAGACATGATAGCACATTAAACGCATGAAAATAATCCCTCAATGTGCTATTGTCAACAACTAGATGAGGCAAGAAGTGAATGAGGATTCTCAAGGAAGTCGAACACGTCCTACTGGACTTGATGCAGTTATGACCAGAACTCTAATATGATACTGGCAAGGTTAGGGCCATGACAATTTATATCCTTATGTTTGGATGAGATGTCAATAAAATCACAATATGGTAGTTATTCCCTCCTCAAATCATGTATTGGACTGCAAAGATCATGGTCCTGTGGACTATCCTAGAGAAGCCTTTACAACCCATGAAAATCCAAACCTCTACTAACAACTGCAAATAAGGTGTCATTATTTTCAGATTTGTCCACAGAGAATTTCAAACACGAAAAATTCCATCTATTCTGCAATATGACCTCAGAGGGTGTAGATTTTCATAATCCTAACACAAGAAGGTCACCACAATTAGAAACCCTATATTGTATTCATTAAAAGTATTGATCTTCCTAAGATCTGAAGTAGACATCAGGAATTGGTCACCTAAATGTTTGTCCAAGAAAAAATATAATATCATTTTTAGTCATCCAAGCCATAGTGCAAATATTGGCGTATCCATTTCAAATCACAAAAGCCACAAACATGAAAGATGCCTAAAGTATACACAATTCAAAACAGGCAACGCCTCCCCTAGTCGAACATTCTCAACGAACACTCAGAATACCATAATAAAAAGCATAGTTAAGATTCGCTATGTCATTTGACCAGACAACAGTATCTCTTCAATTCACAATCACTGAGTCTGAACTAATATTCATACCATGGTGGCCAAAAAAGAAATAGAAAATCAAACTAAATGAATGAGAAGTCTCCTAAACACCGATCAAATACCATCTAAGCAGAAAAATTCACTAATCTGACACTGAAACTACTCAACAATGTTCTTGCCATAGCAAAGCCCGAAAAAAAGGGAAAGAGAAAAGCCCGCCATCTGGTAGAAGTTTTGGAAAATTCCATTTTTTTTCTGTGTAACAAAAAATAACATTTAATTTAATGAATAAAGCATTGGGCTTTTCCAAGATTGAGAAATGGGGTATAAGTGTACGGTTTTGTCAGTGCTTACAGGCCAAGAACGCAACGGGTGACGTCACGGCCTTTATCGAGGCATTTCTCCGGGTTCGGATCCTTCTTCTTGCACTTGAGGAAGTCCACATTCTCTCGCAAGCATCTAGTCCCTATGTGCTTCGCCGACGCCGTAAGCACCGCCGACGTCGGGATCGGATTCCCCGTCGCATCCACCGCGCTCGCCATCTCCGATTCCTTCTACTGAAAAAAAAAACCCAACCTAAGAAAATCAATTAAACAGAAAATTTATCTTTCCCCCCTAAAAATTCGTCACATTTCCCACTTTCCAAACACAAAAAACCAAAGGAATTATCAGCATACAACCATACCTCTTCGTTGCTACGGAGAAACAGCTGCGCGTCTAAGACAGAGAGATTAGAAGTTGGAAGTTCGATGCTAAGGTCCGTAGCATAGCAAATTACAGCGTTGTAATTATTGGGCCTCGCTATTCAATGTCTCTAATGCACTTTATTTTTTTTCTTGGGCCACCAATATATTGGACAGATTTCGGCCCCGTTTTACAGCCCGATAGGACAGACGTCTTATTGGGCCAAGCTGACATTACATTCCTTTCTAGGGTTTGCCCCTGTAGCAAATTTTGAAACTAAGCGAAGAAGGAAAAGAAAAAGAAGATTGAAAGGTGAGCTTTTTATTATTATTATTTTTTTTCGGTTGCATCTCTTGCTGAAGGAATTTAAGCTTTTCAAGCAACATTGGTCTTGATGTTCTTGAGCAAATTACAGTTATTTCTGTCATAATTCACTTTTGTTGGGATTGATCACAGGTTTCAAGCAACATTGGTCTTGATGTTCTTGAGTAAATTACAGTTATGACTTCACTTTTGTTGGGATTGATCATAGTTTGTTGTGGGAGATGAAAATGCTTTCTGTATATTGTTTGGACCGGTTTCTTTACCCCATGCGTGCGTGTGTATGTTTGTGTGTGTCAGAGAATGGGTGACAAGAAGAAGAAGACTTTCATGTTCATCCGGCTGGTCTCTGCTGCTGGGACTGGATTTTTCTACGTCAAGAGGAAGAGTGCTAAGAAGGTCGCTGAGAAGCTTGAGTTTCGCAAGTACGATCCTCGGGTGAATCGCCATGTTCTGTTTACAGAGGCAAAAATGAAATGAGTGGAAACTCGTGTGACAGATACGTCCGTTCTTAAATGCTTTTTCTCGTTTGAAATGTTATTTGCGATCAGCATGGATTGTTTATTAGTTGAATAAATTACATTTTCTTGCCAAGGAATTTGTTTCATGATCACCTCCAAAATCCCCTGGTGTTACATTGTCCTTGGGCTAAACAAAGATTAGCGTTTTCCTGATTTGGGTTAATCGAACTGAATTTTGCAACTGGTCAATCAATCGGTGAATCGAATTGATGTAAACCTTTTTTTTTTCGCCTACTTATAACAGTGAGGGGAAAAAAAAGTGATGTCAACAGGCAAAAGTCGCGGGGCGAGAGGGGGATTCCGTTGCCCATAGAACCAAAATTAAGACAAAAAAGAATGTGTGTGCTTGTGGCCGTGTTACATGTTGGAGCATGGCATTCTGGTTCTCATTCGATAAGCATCATCAGAACTTCACTCTTCTGCAATAGCTGAAGAAGGGTGGCCGTGCAAACGGTAATAACGGTGTTGAAAATTCTTCTGTTGTAGATGTTCTCCGTAAGAGGGACCATCATTGTTGTTATTTCCTCTTCCTCTCCTTTATGCTTGCTAGTCACAATCTCCACTCTCTTCCTGTCTTCTTTTTGAGTTTCTACAGAAGCTTTTGTGGGTCAATGTGGCCCGTAGTAAATTTCTGTTGTGAATCTCTCCACCGTTGCACACACACACACACACTACAACAAACATTAGATCATGGGGTTGAATTATTTATATATGTTTGTCTTCGATAGGAACGAAGAAGGGTAGTAAAAATTGTTAATCGATCAATTTTCCTTTGAAAATGGGAATGGTTTTGGCTACGGTTCTTTCACATGCGTTACCATGCATTGGGGACTTCCAATTTCACAACCATTTCATGTTGTTTTCAAGACAAATGTCTTTTTATATGAAAATTATAGTAAATAAATAAATCTCCAAAGAAGGGACGTGGCCTTTTAAGGAATCTTGGGAGAACACTTACTTTGAGTTCGTCCATTTTCTTTTCCTTAGCCATTGACGCCTTGGAAGCACAAGTAACCAGAATAAACAAAAGGAGAGGGGTCAAAGTCAAGATATTCTGTGCAGGGGCAAATGGATAATTACAATTTATGAGATATTTTGAACAGAAAAAACTTTCTTCGGGGAAGATGAGACAGAGGCACGCAATTCCCCGATTTGCCCTCCACGGAGCTGCCCGACATGCTTTAACGTTAGGACCAACACGCAGTTCAATTGTTTTGTTTAAGAATGAAAGTTAAATTAGTTAATTCATATTTGTACAAAACTTTCCCAATAAAATTTTGAAAATTGCAAAGGAAAAAAATAAATTGTGGTGCTATTTTCGATATTCACTCTCTCTCTCTCTCTCTTTGTCCCATTTTTTTGTTTGCCTTACCGCCAAAAATTCCTTAAATCAATTTCCATCAGTAAAGTAGTACTGATTCCGTCCGAACAGCTAAATAAATCATTTGAATTGTACATAGGCCCTCATTTACGTTCATAAGATGAAATTTGATTACCAGATCACTCAATTGTTCGATCGATTTCTATTAAACATGATTAATGCACATTCGTTGAACGGTTAATTAAAATTGATCAAATTAGGAGAAGGTAAAGTAATCAATCAAATTTAGCGATGAAATTCACATAATATCAGCGATAAAAATTTAAGCCAAAGATGCCGTGAATGTCCAAATATGACCCCTAAAAGAAAGAAGAGAAAAGATGTCAGCTTAAAATGGGAGAGAAATACTTGCAAGAATTAGTTGTTTTAAGGGTACCCAATTGCCATGCAAGTTTCCCAAAAGAGCTTGTCCTCCATTTGATCCACAATCTCCCTATAATTGCCTGGCTTTGATTCCTCTTCTTCACCCTCTACATTTGGCAATCCAGCAATTCCGTACCGCCACATCTTGCAATTGTTCCTGCTTGGGTCGCCAAAAATCTCCTTGTCAACATCATTAGTGGACCTACTAAAACAGGCCTGACCGCCACAATCAAGAACCTCAAGAAACTCGAGGGGTTCACTCGAATCACCGCTGCATGACTCTGCTTCATCATCATCAGCCTCAGCAATTCCCATATTCCCATCTTGAAAGAGATTTAGAATTCCATGATCAGCCTCTGAATCTCCGCTGCCCTCGACCAGAAAAAAGGAAGATAGATCCATTCCTACTCCCTTCTTGTCCATTATACGCTACCAGTTGCTATATCAGAACTTGCTTAGCTGAACTATGCTCTTCTGTTTGTTGTTAATGTGTAGTTATATAAAAGTTGCTTGTTGTTACTGTGATGCAAATTGCAGTTTAAAAGACAAAAAATAATAACTATAACAAGGCAGACGGGGACGGGGTGTCCTTAGTGACGCTTGGATGACTCAATGCTTCAACAACATGTATAACTTCTTCTCTCTTTGTGGGGTTTGTTGGTATTTCCAAGACTTTAATAAATACTTCTAAAATGTTGAAATTGGATGGCGATGCCTAGCAATGATTCGCAGCAGAAGATGCATCAACTTGCAAAATGGAAGGTTTTGCTAATTTATGACCATCCTCCTTGCTTTTCTTATACGGACCCTTCGACGGAGGGATTGAGTTGGAGGTATTGATGAAGGCAAAACAAATGAGATGGGCAAATTAATTATTTAGATATCTGATGATGACAACTCGTAAATGAAGCGTACTAATGAATCATAATTTTATTACAACCCCAGGATTCAGGGAAACTCCAATTAAGGCGTTTCTGATGCCACAGAATATCATAGCATTGTTGGTTCCATTCGGTATTGCACTCTTACCAGACCCCCACACCAACTATGCCGTCAATGAAGTTTGCCAAAAACAAAACTCGCTACCAAACTGTGTTGCATTGGTTTCCAATGGTTTACAATGTAATTGTAGAGTATCCTTATCTTATTTCTTTCACATATTCATGTCCTTTTCTCTATTGATATACACAGCTTATCTTGCCATTTTCCTTTTTTTTTTTTTTTTATCTCATTTTCATGTACCAATCCATATTGTTTCCCTGCCAGCTGCTCACTTGAAGTTGCCGTTCGAGCCTTGTTTCAAAACGGGTTGTGGGAGCCATACTGCGGGAAAGAGAAGATGGCCGTGGTATCGGTTCAGCCCGATAGAAGCCCGATTAATCTTGGACCTTTTAATCGGGCTTGTGAATTGTGAGGCCCATCTTCGTCAAGACTTGTGAACTGTGATCTCTTCTACAACAAGGATACCATACAAATTATAAAGTTGGGACAACCAAAAATATTCTCGTAATACGTAAAGATCAGGCGTTGATTTGGAAATGTTGAGTCTCTCTCTCTCTCTCTCTCTCTCTCTCTCTCTCTCTCTCTCTCTCTCTCTCTCTCTCTCTCTCTCTCTTTTTAATACGTAAAAAAGGAGAAAGAAAATATTACCTAAAGTTTTTTCATTATATATATATTTAAGTGTATTATAAAATAAGTTAGACCGTTATATTAAAATTTCAAAGAATAAATTTTAAATTATTTGATAATAATTACTGATTTCTTGACTTCTTAAAATATATTTAATTTCATCAAATATTTTAATAAATAATTTAACATGTGACTTACTAGTACGAACATAATTTCTTAATTAATAGACTACACAGTGATAGAGTTTGATTCTTACGGTGTTAGTGCGAAACATGGACATAGCAAAGAAGAGCTGGGGACGGATTAACATTGATGTCGAATAATTTAAAAATTAAGTTCATATTATCCGAATATGTGAAGAATAGTTCAAGTTATCCTTTTCTTTTAAATGTTATTTATCATTTGCAAAACCATAGGGAATTACATTTCGCATAAATCAAGAACGAAGAACGACCCTGTCCCTCTTGTTTCCAAGTCTTGATATTTTCTAACACTCCACCTACAGAAAGTACAGACAGTGGAGGAAGGTGGCCTCCTTAAAAATTCCACCCTGACCTGTCTCCGTCGTCTTTCTTTTTGTCCAACTACGATTGAATTTGAATGCAAATAATTGTCAATTGTTTATGCCCTCCAAGCTGTGGAACTGGAAAATTCCTCGAGAAAATTGCATAGCAAGGAAAAAGAAAAAAAAAACCACCGACACCCCGAACAAAATCTCATGTATATTCGCTTCTCTCGCACAAAGTTGAAGATAAATTATAATTATTTTACATTATGTATCAATGATTTTCCGCGAATCACAATATTGGCCATCAGTTAAAAGCTCCAGCAACAGACTCAGCTTCTCCAAAAAAAAAAAAAAAATGACGATCAAGCGTTTGCATGAAATGGGGTGGATTTTCAGCGTGGAAATACATAAATTTGCTGTCTGTAATAAAATCCATTATTACTAAAAATACCAAATATGAATCCAACTGAACATTCTTCCAGCACGAGGGACAAAAATGATAAATTTAACCAAGTTTCTTTTTGGGGACTAAATTGTACTAAGTTTAGGAACTTGGAATCATCTTTTTTTTTTTTTTTCCATCCTACCCATTAAAAAAAAAAGAATTCCCTAAATAAAAGATAAAATATTGGCTTAAGCTTCAAGACAGCAAAATAAAAATTGCTAAGAACATGGGAAAATGCAGTGCAAAGAGAGTAAGATGCGGGAAAGACGAGAAAAAGCCAAGCTTAAGTTTAACCGGCAACAGTAAAAAACGTTCCTTTCTGTCTTCCTTTCAACGTTGGCCTCCTCACCAATCACTCTGCGTCATACCCACGATAACGAAGACCCATATAATATATATATATATTCATTAAAATAAAAATCTAGAATTTTTAAGGTTTTACAATAATAAAGTAAGGACCTTTTAGCACAGATTCTATCCCATCCATTGGTTCTCTGGCTTGCAACCTTTTGTGAGGTATTTTTGGTTCATCCTTCTTCCTCTTCTTTTATGATTACTTCTAACACGGTCTTCTAGATTTGCATCTGTACTGAGAGAGATCTGTGGGGTAAGATATAATGCAAGCAACCCAAGCTATCGCCTCTATACTTACAGAGGATTCTACCCAGCCTCAGGTTTGCACCCTTAAGCCTTTACATATACCTTCATGTCCAAAAAAGGAAAGAAAAGTGTCCGTCCGTACACATATTAACTTTCTTCACATTCATGGCTTGCCCACTTTCCTTCTTCTTCTCTTTTTTTTGAGAGAAAAAGTAAGACTTGATCGCTTTACTCCTAAAGGTGTTCCAAGTCTCCAAGTTGGATGATTTTCTCTTTTCCTTTTTTTTTTTTAATTTTTTGGGTTGTGGAGAGGGGTTTGTATTGTTGAGAGTTATTAATTTGACGGTAATGCAACTGTAGGTTTCAGTTTTGTGAAAATTTTGAAGTTTGATGGAGTCCTAATTAATTTTCCATTTCAGGGGATTCATGTTAAGTGGGATCTTTCTGTTTAGTAGCTATCTATCTTTCATTTTTTCCGATCTTGATTTCTGGGACCAAATTGTTCAAAATTTCCTTTCATTGTATGCTAGCAGAAGTTGAAATTGGACATCGTTCTTTGAAATGTTATAGGCCATATATGTTAATGCTCGTCATGTGCAGGATGATCAGAAAAATACAGAATCGTCAAGTGAGGCCTCAAGTAAAGAAGTTCCAACCCCTAGACCAAGTGCGAGGCGATTGGATCTTTCACTTCAAATACCACCCAAAGCTCAAGGTTTTGGCACCAGCCGCAGTGGAAAAGTTTTACTCAACTCTCAAAATTCATTCAAAGGTGGTTCGTCACCAGGAGGGTTGTTGCGGGGCTTAGGCTCCTTGAGCTTCAAAAAAAAGGGTGCTCAGCCAGACAATGAAAGGAGCTTTCTACTCAATGCAGACTCCAGGACAGTTCCAGATAGTCCTATTCTTGTCCGTCTGAAGTCTGCATTCTCATGGCAAAGGTGTACGTCCCTCCCTGTCACACACACATCAGACTCATCCCCATCAATTGCTACAGCAACTACACCTGCATCAGCGAGGCTGCCTGGTGACTCTCATAAAACAAATGTAAGCTTCAGTGTATCTCTACTTCTTTTGTGGTTTACGAGCTAAAAGTCTCACCTTTTCATTCACCATCCGTTTTATTAAAGATGATCTGAGAACAACTCCTTTTGGCTTGAAAGGCAAAATTAATGTTGTTTGACCCGTTAAATATGTTCATAGGCTTTTTCTAGTAGGCAATGAATGCTGCAGACTATTGGCTTCGCACATTGTAGTAAGAATGTTAATGTAGACTACTGTAACTAATGTTCAGACAGGGGTGATTCATGGTGTGGTTTCAAGATCCCTCTCTGTGCCTGGGCGGAATGTTGTCATTGTACGTTCTTTAACTTTTGCTTCTCGCAGAGAGCATGGCAACACAGATCCTAGTGGTGGTATGTATTATAATGTATTCTTTTACACCAGCTCCTTGGTTCTGTTGTTCCTCGAGCACTGAAAACTCTTTGACATGTGCCAACTTCTGTGAGTGATTTGTTTATAATGTTTACTTTGGATGTTATTCAACTTTGTATGAAAAAAAGTCCTGCATCAATATAATTTTATCACTGTAAAGTTGATTTTTTCTACGGCAGCATGTTATCATTTTGGATTTTAAAAGTGGGAAAAGGGGTGTCCTAGTGCACACACGATGCTCCCATATTGTGCAGTTTACCTAGACTGACACTTTTGCTTCAACCATGGAAAGTTTTGCCAACAATAAGTGAGGTCACTTTACAATCTACATGCATTCTATATTTCTATTTGATTGAGTGGTTAGCAAAATCTAGAATAATGGTGTTTATTGGAAAAGAAAGTAGAAACGAAAAAGGAGAAGAAAGGAAAGATGAATAACTATGGAAAGCTTTTGTCTGTTTCTCATCCTTTTGTCCTGTTTCAATATGCTCATACTACTGCTTCTCGGTGAAGCAGATCAAATAGCCCCCATTCAAATGGAAGGTGATGATGAAGAAATTCCTGAAGAAGAAGCTGTGTGTAGGATCTGTCTTGATGACTGTGAAGAAGGAAATACACTCAAAATGGAATGCAGTTGCAAAGGTGCCCTCAGACTTGTACATGAAGAATGTGCAGTTAAATGGTTTAGTACAAGAGGAAACAAGGTGTGTGAGGTATGTGGGCAAGAGGTTAAAACTTACCTGTTACTTTGCTTCGGGTGGCAAGCTGCACTCCAAGCAATAACAGACATGAACAGAATCAGCAGGGTGCACATACACGAACAATAAGGTAATGTAGTTTGTGGCTGCATTAATAGATTCGATGACTGCTAAGATCTTTGTACCATGGTCAATGAAGGGATTTTGCTGCTGGATCAGATTATTTGATACTCTTTGTTTTGGATTTGTGATTCTTAACATTAACCACATTCTTGAATTAGTGGATTTAGTCCAAAGCAATTTTCCAAAATTGATTGCATCTGAACCAGAAATTTCCTCTTTTTAGCTGTGTTATATGACAAATCAATCAATTTTTAGCTACTTGGTTTCTACTTTTGCAAGCCTTCAACCATAAGTGTTTCTTTCTTCACCTGGCATGATTTTGATTACAGTTTCATTAATGCATAATGCAGTGTGTGGCAGGACTTTGTGGTACTTGTTCTAATTAGCACAATTTGCTATTTCTTCTTCCTGGAGCAATTATTGGTAAGTTGTTCTCTTTAAAAAAAAAAACTAATTTTTATGAAAATATTTCATTTTATTGAGTGATAACTAAACAAATACCAGGTAATGGACTGAAGACCCACCAATGACTATATCATATTTATTTCTGCTATATTTATTTGTCAGAGTTAGGTTTTTCCATGGTTCTATAATGGCTAAAATAAGGGAGATGATTGTTCGAAGATTTCTTTGAATGATATGGCAAATGAGGAAGCTGGACTTGGGCCAAATGGATAAGAAAAAATAAAACTGATTATTACATCTGGAGAATGGCATTGAGGAATAGGCCCCATCAATTAACTTTCTCTAGCAGTGACTAGCATAATAAGGGCACTTTTTTGATTCAAAACTTCGTAGATACAAGATTTGAAGACTCAAGCACTCATAGTTGCTGCACCATTTGCATTCACTTTGGGTCTTTTGGCATCTATATTTGCAGCTGTCCTAGGTATGTCTGAGCCCCTCAGAATTTACAATGACTCAAGTTTCTTTTTTGGCTGCAATTTTTTATTTTCTTATACGGTTTGCATGCATGATCTGCAGCAATTGGGGAGTACATATGGACATATGCAGCTCTTGAGTTTGTGCTTGTGGCCATAACTGTCCACGTATTCTATAGCATGGTGAGTTTAAATTGGATTTTATTCTTTCTGCATCTCTCCCTCATTAAAAGTCAGTTAGCTTTCTGTTCTTTCATTAAGGCAGTAGATGACTTCTTGCTTAGTAAATTAATTATGGAGTTAGTAGCCGTTGGGGGCCACATATTGGCCAAAGATGCAAAAGGGTTCAAAGCATCATTACCAAAGCATGGTGATACTGGAGGAATTGGAGGAAGCCTGCAAAACTACAATTAGATGAAAATTTTAAAGACAAAACACTCTCATCAAGAGGCAAGAAAAGAAAAAAACCAACGTTGAGAAGAACAGGTGGGAGCCTGTTCTCACAAACAAAGTAGAGTTAAGACAGTGCAGCGAATTCAGCACCGTGGATGGTATGATTATCTTAGGCCAATTTTCCTCATGGTTTGAAATTTTATGGCAGCTTCATGTGAACGTCATATGTGCAATACTGATAGCAGCAGCTACGGGTTTCGGAGTAGCAATGAGCCTGAATGCATTGTATATGCATTATTTCGCGCGGGGTGCGGGTTTCCACGAACGGCAGTCCGGTATGACTTCATGGGAGAGTGTAATCCAGCCTATTATGTTGATTTGTTTAATGTACATATTGTTAGTCCTTGCTTGCGTAACAAATGCCATAAACGAACTGAAATATGATGCCATCAGTTATATATATATATGGCTTTTTTGATGGCCAAAAATTCTTTTAGGTCGGACGAACCTTGAACAAGCCTTGAGCTGCTAGCACAGCTTTTTAACAGTTTGTGTTGTGGCTTCTACTGCTTGTTGCATGAAAGGCATCCATTGAACGGAGATTGCATGAAATGTGTGTCCATCGAACCCACCGAGGCTGTGGGGCTGTTCTGTACCAGTAGTTTTCTCTCGTCTAAGGGCTGCTATTTCAATTTCAATGGATGAAAAAAAAAAATTGTGAAGAAGCAGTTTGGATCATACGCAATGATCCGAATAGAGTCGGGTTGAGAACTCAGAGTAAGGGGGCATGTTGGATTGAGATTAGACGAAATAATTAAGGGTTATATCGAGAATGGGTGCATAATGTCACGGAGTTAGGTTAAGCGTTTATGCAGAAGGTGATAAGTGGACTAACTTCTGAGTCATCATTTGGGTTAGTTCTTGGGCCATTATTTGGGTTAGGTCCTCATTAATTAGACGGGCCTAAGATAACTTAAATTTAAGGGGGGATAAGTCAGTGGAACCTTCAAGATCATGGCTGCTATGGAGAGGAATTTTACAGAGCCAAACTGGCCAAGGAGAACAAAAAAAACAAAAGCAAACAGACCCGTGAGGGTACAGGAAACAGATTTCGAGCAGATCATGATTATGGGTTTTATATAATTTTTTGACGCATCAATTTTCAATTTTTAGATCTTTTCAGTCATTTAGCGATATCGGGAAAGAAAAAATATAAAGAAATAAAAGATGAAGCTTTCAATTCCAAATTTTTTGTCGTTTGTTATTATTATTTTTTTATTTTTACTCTTTTTTTTTTTTTTGGGTACAAATGCACTCCCATGAAACATAGTATTATATGCGTCTGCGGCTAGTTTACATAAATTCCACAAGAGAGCGTGTTCAACATACGCACACAATGCCATCACCAAGCAACCAAATTATTAAAAAGAGAGAGAGAGAGAGAGAGAGAGAGAGAGAGAGAGAGAGACAAAAATAAAAAATAAAAGGCAAAACGGAGACTATTTAAGCTTTGGGACAGGAATGAAGTACAACCATCTTTCTTTAGCCAAACCGTGGAACGAGTTCTCTTCACCTGATCCACGAATAACTGATGCCTGTCACCAAAGGAACAACAATTCGTTAAGAAAGAGTCGAACCCTGCAGGTCTGTTAAAGATCACATAAACCACGACGGTCATCAGCTCGGCCACAAGGAGCAATCAAAGGTCAAGATTATATACAACCACAATCATCCACTTGGCCACAAGTCATGGCATTCCTTCCATACGTACCCAACAACAAATCATGGCACGAGACATCAATATAACACATGAACTTCAGTTTTAATTTATTGGCCAGCAAAATAGAGGATCAAAACAAAAAACAAAAAAAAGCACGGGGATGACTTGACAACAAGAGACTGCCATGCCAAGAATACAATGTGATATTCCATCAATACCGGAAACCAACCTTTCATATTCGAGTTTCTGGACAACAATCCCATTGAGTAGCAGCTCTGAACTGTAAACAGCTGCTCCTGAAGAATCAAGCGATGGCATAAAATCCTGATTAAAGTCCATAATTTCATGTATTAGACTATGCAATATGATGCCAGTTCAAGTAAACAAACCTCTTTCTAGGAAAGGTACACAGGCTTCATAATCTTCTTCACATGATAAAACCAAAAGATCATCTGGGACTGTGTCATCCTTTAGAGCAGATTTGCCTACTCTTTGCACTGCCTGTCAAGCATTTCAACGAGACATCATTATAAGACAAGCCTAGCAAAACATAAAAAACATACAACTGATGGTCCAAAGTACCAAAAGTGGGCCAATTACTAGATTATTTAAGATAAATTGGATAATTTATCAAACTAGAGAGACAATGGATTTTGAAGATGGTCTGTGAATGGTGTGTACCTTGCCATGAACTGCTTTAACCAGACTCAAAATTATCTCTTTGCTTGGCTTTGCATTGGGAGTTAGCAGAACTCTCTTACCCTGAAAAGATGCTATTTCTTAAATAAACAAACAAAACAGAAGTTCACCTAACTCAACAAACTACAAGAAAATATCACTTACCTGCAAAAGCGGATGCTGCCGAGCATGTGCCAATGAAGCAGCCATGTTAAAGCCAAACTCCTTTTCCTTTTTTGTGTCCCGTAATATGAACTTTTCCTCATCAATGTAATAGTTAGCCTGGCCTACATTCTCGAGCCACAAATGAGTCACTACTGGTTTGCCAGAGGCAATTGCTTCCAACATATTCCTTGTGCGCACAAATTTGTCACAAATGAAGTGTGTTGCCTCCACAATGTAAGATGCTACGGAAATTTTTAGCTGATCTACTATCTGCAAAACATTATTAACAAATGTCTTGTTACACCAGTCAGAAAGATCATGAAAAACATCCAATGATATTGAGCAGAGTACCTTTCTTTGATGCTTAAGTGTATCCTCATCCAAATGTTGGCTAAAGAGAACTCGAACAGTAGCCAAATCCCTTCTCTTCCTCAAGTCCTTTGGAGGAGAAATAGGTTCCAACCCTGTGGCACATAAGCTATTAAGCTCTCTCATAAGGGAAGACCTTGACATGTTTTTCTTGTACAAAAGCTTGGAATATCCATTGCCCACACAGACTGGGGACACAGCATTGACAGGATTCTTACAATTAGCTGGAGAAGTGCATGCTGATTCAAATGGTTAGTTGTGTCCTGAGGTGAATTATCCAGTTGTGGATTATCTTCATTTTCAGTAGATACAGAGGAATCTGCACCATTCCTTTTATCGGCAAGTGTCATGGCCTTTGCTAACATTCCATCTTTAGACCTGTTTTTATTCAATCTATGACCATTATTACCAGCATTTGAACATGGATCACCCACACCTTGCCGTAGTTTCTTTCCAGAATTTCTCTGCATGGTGGGCATATGTGGAGAAGCAGGTGACGAGGATTTTGTTTTCCTGCTCTTGTTTGTATCAGCAATATCAGTTCTGGCATTGCCTTCTGACTCTTTATTCCCAGTAACAGATTTGCCAATCTTTCTGGGCTGACTTGACAGCTTAGATTGACAATCTAAGTTACCAAGTTCTATGAACTGACGTGAAGACTTTCGGCAAGATCTTCTTCCTTTGGGACACCTAATACCATTACTCATAGTTGTCAAATTTTCTTTTTGGTTTCCAGGTTGTCCAGAACGAAGGCAAGCCATTTCTTTTCCATTACTGAGCACATTGTCAATAGATTTCAATTGGGAAACAGCCAAGGACTGCCTTCTTCGATGTCCAGTAGGTGTAAAGGCTGCAAGTTCATCTGGTAATTGCCATTTCTTCACTGAGCAACCTGCCTTCAAAGCATTTCCTTGAAGTGAATTAAACTCATCACATCGGCTGTCTTCCATAGCTCCTCCTAGCTTCCTTGGCTCCTTCATGCTCCCATAGGTTGTTGAGGGCCTCTCAGCATCTATCTTGGCCCTCTTCCTTCTTGTCACTATTAGATCTGTGCCAGACCTCTTCCTCCCATCCTCAGGATGTTTCTGCAATGAAACTGAAGATTGTTTACTTGATTTTACACCAAGCTTCTTTGTTTTTTTGGAATTTCTTGTGGCAAGTCCAGCATGGTTACTTCTATCATCAGAGCATTGTCCTGAACAAGCACTCTTCTTGGTCTTTCCTCTAACTGAAACTTTTGCATAATCCTCTTTGCCTGGCAGTTTCAGCTGATCATCATTTGCATCATAATTGTTAATACCCTCTCCATGGAACAAGGCTTCCATGGCTTCAGCAGCCAACTGAGTATCCAAACCCACATTAAGCATATCCTTCCTACTAGGAGTGGCTTCCAATGGTCCTGCTGATGCATTTATATTAGACTGTTCGTTAAACTCACAGACAAGATTTCTCCTTGTATTAATTTCAGTTTCTTGTGCTGTCTTTTCATTTCCTTTAAGGTTATGCAACAACCTCGAATCAGAGTGAACCAATTTCTCACTCTGGACATTAGATTTTCCTTCTCTATCTCTGTACCTATCAGATAGAGTTTCTCCATGTTTCTGGAGTTCTGTAAAAGATCTCGGTGCAGTGTGTTCACCATAAAAGAATTCTTCCTTCTTTCTACAAAATATATCTCCCCCACCTTCATCTTCTCGTTCATCATCCCATTCAAAAACCCCAGCCTTTTCAACAGTGCCCCTATCATTGGCCATCTTAGCCAAACTCTGAGGCCCTTTTGCACTTGAAATACATGCTGAATTCCCCCTACTGTACTTTCCATGATCAAGTTCATCATCAAACAACACCTTACTCTCATCAATCAACCTTTGCACACAAGCAAGTGCATTGGATTGTGAGAATTCTCCAGGTTCTTGTGAGTCAACATAGCTCAAGCCTGCCAATCCATCTTGTTGAGTGGGAAACTGAAGTGCTCCTTTTCCTCCAACAGCTTTATCATCACTGTAGGGAAGTACTTCATTTTCAATATAGGAATCCTCATTAAAGAGTTTCCTCACAGTTGAACAACCAACCTTACATATTTTTCCACCCCTTAGTTTGCTTAGATCATCATGACAGCTCCCCTTATCATCCCAAGCCTTTGTTTCTGATCCATTGATTTTTATATTACTATCTTCTAAAAACTGTACATTATCCAGGACAGAATAAGAATCACAGTTTGTTCCCTTCAAAGAAATATGCCGAGCAGCAAGACCAGAGGCCCGCAAAGATGCTGCACGTACTGAAGTAAACCTTGGGACAGATCCTAAGTAAGGTCCATAGAATGCAAAGATTAGCTGATGGCTCCAAACAAATATGGTAGGTATGAGAATAAATGGACCAGGTAACCTAAATTGACCAACAGAAAATTTGACCTCCCTGGGAAAATGTTACAATTATGTTGCCAGTAATTCAGTGATTGTTGCACCACATAAAATGATTGCTTCAAGAAAAGAAAAAAAATGCAAACCTGATGCTTAGCAAAATGTCACTTAAGGTGAACTAATTCAAACATATGAAAAGGAAACCAGGTTCAGTTTCTTGGCTGACTTGAGTTAAAAAGTTTCATGAGAGTAATGACTCTATTACAATGTCAGAAGTGAATATTTGAAATCAATTTTAACAATTTTATGAGTCAAGCACTGCCACCTGAAATTTAGATGCATAAATTTTGTCATGGAGACTGCCAAGCATTAAATGAAAGGTGGAAAGCAAATAAAAACTACCAAACAATAAATATAACAAATCTTGAAATCAGCATGTAAACAAGTCTCAGATACTTTACAAAAATTCACCAGGACTATGATGTTCATTGGTTGAACGATTGGATTGGCCAAGCAATCCCTTGTAACCAAATTTGCGAGGAGTGTGTTGAGTCTTCTCTCCATCTCCTCTTCCCGATTCGCAATCAGATAGTTCATCGCCACCACCCAAAACTTCAGTTTTATCCGTTGCTTCACCATCACCCTCAACATGGAACTCTTCTATCAATTGTGTTTCCATATTTTCAACGAAAACTCCATCGTCCAAGACCTGAGTTTCGCCTCCAAAATTTAAAACTTGGGTCTCTAATGCATCTTCAAGTGCGACATTATCATCATAAGGCATAGTACTCTGAGCACAATGCAACCCGCTAGCATCCCCAAAATTTTCACCTGATCGTTACACGTTTTTTTTTTTTTATAAAAAAAGCATAAAATTGTATCAGATATAACTAAATTTTATCAAACAATACCAAAAACACGGACAATTGTAGTCAGAAATTACTGGTCACGACAAGATATCATAAAACCCTTTTTTTTTTTTGAGAAAAAAAAAATATTCTTATCCGAATAAAACAAATTTACAGAAAAAAAAAAAAAAAGCTACCAGGAAATGAAGTAGAGGGCTGGGTGTGCGTAGGGGCGCAATCGGCAATTGGGGTTTCGTTCAAGGATTCAACTCGATCATCATCACTTCCTGCTAGAGAACCCATCTCAAGTAATAATCCAAGAAAACCACAAAATGGGGCCCAAGAGCATGCAGAAAGAACCCTAATTTAAAAATACAAAAAAAAAATAATCAGTGCTTATTTTCTTCCCCCTTCTTCTAAGTAAATTGAACGCGATGGCTTAATGCCTAGAACCCTGAAGTGAGGGCGCAAAAGAAAAAAGAGAGGGCAATTGGGGTTTAGGGTTTGAGAAAATGGAGGGAATATCGGCGTCCGCGGACTTTTGGAGGGAAAAACGATACTGTTACTTTGTCTCTCTGTCTGTGTGCCTGCATAAGTAAAATCATTTTCTTTTTTTTTTTTTTGTTGTAGGTTTTGACGAGTAAAATCAAATTAAACACAAGTAAGATTGCAGGGAATCATTAGGAAACCGTTTAACTACAAATCAATAAATAATAATATCTAATTAATCTTCTTAATATAATGATATTTACATTTTTTTAATTAATTAAAAATTTAATTAAACGGTAAATTATATAAAAATATATATGTTTTTATTTTTATAAATTTTATAATTTTTTAAAAAATAAAAGTTTAAATTTTTAATTGCCTAAATATTTTCAGATAAAAACAATATTGTTACTTTACGGTTAATGCTTTACACAGCTACTTTATAATGTGCGTTTCTCAGTAGAGTGTCAATCAATTTGTATGCTCTATTTTGGCTTATTATTGTGTATTTCTCTACCCCACTTACGAATTCTGGTGGGTAACCGTCGGAACAAAATTAATCGATCAACGTCACCTATCTAAAAAAATCACAGTAAGAATTTTTGTATCCCAACATTATTCCAAGAATGTGTCGTTCAAAATTAGACAGTGGTTAGTGCATGTTCTGCGTTAAAGTGAATGGCACGGAAAAATTCTCCTTGCAGTCGCTGGACGTCAAAATTCAAAGCCTGTTCAATTCTCAAAATGAAAAAAGCATAAGTATCTTATTCCAGAATCAAGGAAATGTAATATCTCGCACAAGTCCTCCATGGATGGATGTGTATGGTGGTTGCCTGCTACAAAAGCTGTCACCTTATTATTCACTTCAATCCAACTACAACCAGGCATCTTCTTCAAGCCTTCATCCACCATTGCTTTTCTAACCATCTCTGCTTCCTTCCATTGCCCACTAGTGCAATACAAATTTGAACGCAACACATAGCTTGTTTCTTTATAAGGCTGTAAAACCTTTAAAGCCTCCCCCAAATGGTTCCCAATTCTTAGTTCGCCATGTGAGGAACATGCCCCAAGCAGAGACTCACATGAGCTGGCCAGAACCTCATCTGCTTTGCAGTACTTGATTGCTAACTCCTTGGCTTCTGCCAAAAAGCCACTTCTTCCAAGCATGTCCACCATGCATGCAACATGATCCGTGTCATAGGAAAGACCATAAATGGACCTCATTGATTTAAAAAATGCACGACCTTTCTCGATAAGGCCTGAGTGACTGCAAGTCATTAACAAGCCTATGAAAGTCACTTTATCTGGGTCTGTTCCTGATGCTACCACATCTTCATATAGTTGCAAAGCTTGCTTAGCCTTGCCATGCAGGCCATATGCAAACAGCATAGCATTAAAAGAGACCAAATCCTTCTCTAAGATATCATTGAATGCCAAAATGGACCCATCTATATCCCCACACTTGGCATACATGTTAACTAGACCGTTGCCAACATATGCATAAGCATGGAAGCCATAGCGAATTATGCATCCATGAAACATTCTACCATGTCCCAGTACTGTCAAATTCGAACATCCATGAAGGACAGCTCCAAACACATACTCATCTGGAAGCAAACAGTTCCTCATCATGCCAATAAAGAAGCCAAGAGATTCTTCTCCATACCCATTTCTTGCATATCCTGCAATCATAGATGTCCATGAGACAACATTCTTTTCAGGCACGTTCTGAAATGTGATAAATGCTTCATGGATTTCTCCTACCTGCATATAAGCATCAATGATAGCATTCCAAGAGACCTGTGATTGCATCCCAGTGGATTTGAACACCTTTGTTGCATCAATAATGGAACCAAGTTTTGCATAAAAGCTTAGAAGTGAATTACTTGCCTCCACTGCACAGATCCAACCGCTCTTAGTAACCATAGCATGTACCATACATCCGTAAAAGAATTCTAATGACTCAGTGCATGCATTCATGACAGCACTGTAAGTCCATTGATCAGGCTCACATAAGCTGTTTCTCATTGCCTTAAATAGATCCAAACATGGTTCAATTTGACCATGTCTACCAAGGCCAGATATCATCGTATTCCAAGCAATATAAATCTTTCTAGGCATCAAACTAAACACTTCACTAGCTATATCAAACTGACCACAATTCGTGTATGCAAACAAAAGCGAACACCAAGACACATCATTAGTCTCAGACATGTCTTCAAAAACTTTGCTGGCACAAAAGGGTCTGTAACACTTCCCATACATGTTTATGAGCGAATTATTGATAGGAAGAGATGATTGGTAGCCAGAAACAACAACTAAAGCGTGAAGTTTCGCACCATCCCACAGCAAGCCCGCACATGCACACGCGCTCAAAGTTGACGAGAATGTGAAGTGATCAGGTCTGGTGTCGCTGGCTCTCATTTGCTGGAAGAAACAGAGGGCTTCTCGTTGCAGACCCAGTTGAGAATAACCTGTCAACATTGAATTCCAAGCAACTATGTCTCTAACTGGCATTTCATCGAACACTTGGCGAGCGCAAGCAACGCACCCCGACCTCACCAAAAAGGTAATCTTTGCTGTGAGTTTGAACAAGTTAGCGCGCATATCATTCTATTTAATAATCATTATACATCCTCGAATCTCCTTGTACAGATCTAGGAGGATTCAGGTACGTATGGCGGTCGGTGGCCTAAGACGTGCTCGTCGGGTTGCGGCGGTGGTTCGAAATTAATGGGCTTGGTTTGTTGGCACCGAGTTTTGGAATTTGGATTCGCTGTTGGGCCGTCCGGTCTGGTTTATAAACTGGCAAGCTTGGTTCGGACTAGACCACGATTCAACTTCTTGTTGTGTCGTGTAGAAAATTACAAGAGCGACGATAAAATATTCCCATTGCCTGATTCCGACAGCGTCTGATGGTACAAAGACGCCCATCCCAAGATAATTGTTTTAGCTTAACAAAAAAAAAAAAAGAGTAAAGCCGCGTGACTTATTCTAACAAGTTAATCAATTGAAATTTAAATTTTAATTAAGAAATTTTTTGTATATAAAAAAAGAGAGAGCTTAAACAAACTAAAATGATTATCCTTGTCTGTGCTTTGTTGGGCTTGTGAGCCGTGATCCGGTTCAAGCACGAGGCTTGTAGAACATAACTCATAAGAACCAAGAGGCGCGCTTGCCCCATTGCCACAGCGCTTAAAAGTTCCAAAATCCTTTAACGCTTGCACGCATATCCATAGTCAAACGTTATGATGATGACTTCTTTGTTATGTTATTTTTTATTTTTTTATTAAAAAAATTATTAAACTATAAATTATATAATAAAGTAACTCTTTCTATTTCTATAAAATTTATTTTTTTAGCATTAAAATATGAGACCTCTAAAATAAAAATCTAAACTTTTTATCACTAAATTTCTAAGTTTAAGAGGCTTGGAAGAAACAAAAAAGAAAAAAAAAACAGGGAGATTCTCAATGCAGCATGAACTGAAGTAACTGAATGCTATTAGCATTGGTAAAAATAATAATAATAAATGAGTTTAGCAAGGGTTACAGACAAAACCAATCATGACAACATTTTTGTTTCCCCCTCCCCAAAAATTTTCCAAAAGAAATGAGTGAGATCATTGAAATTCAGCATCATTTGAAGGAATAAGTAGTAAAGTGTAGAAACAGTGGCCGTTAAAACCTCATTAGTACTTTGACATAATTTTGGCAAACAGGTCGCTGGGTGCTGCATGCAGGGAGAATAACATGAAGTTGGGTCATTCAGAAAGAAGAATACAGTCGTTGATAACGTCAAGAAAGCATGCCAAATATGTTCCAAGGGAGAAATAATAATTTTACCAGGTAATCCAGTGAACCTCTCAAACTGTTCATAAGCCTGCCCAGTGAACATCTCCAACCCAGAAACAATGGTGGCTCCAGACTCTTCTGCTTCTTTCAAAAGTCTGGTTATTTTGGGTGTGTAAACAGCATCGAAAACCAGGGAGTAATATCTCAAAGCATGCTGTCAAAAAAGAAAAAAAAAAAAAGAAGAAAAGGAGTTTCTTACTTCTCCTACCATGGATGCCTGTTCTGTTGTATTGTTTCTAGCAATATCAATGACTAAAAACACCAAGCCCCTCATTGATCAGGACCCCAAAACTGAGTTTCATACTTCTTTATCATCCAATTATCAATTTTAAAAGTGAGCATCATTTGCAATTGAAAAACTACATAAGAAAAGCTAACCTTGGAAATCGGCGTTTCATCAACTCTTGGTTGCATTCCAATAGATGTAGTGTTAGCAAGAATCATGCCATCCTCAGGATGGAAATTATTCAAATCAGCAAGAGAGATAGCATCTCCTCCCACTATGTCTGCAAGTTCTTTTGCCCTACCTTCAATTCAAAACCACACCAATTTTAGATGCAAGTCATAAGTAGACTCAAATCTCAGTTACTATATACCATGAAAAGGGGGGAAGGGTGAGGAGTATTGCAGTATTCTATACCAAGCTAAAAAATCAAACCAATCAAACACAAATACAGCACTTAATATACACTAAGCAATCAACATTCCTTTGGGTTCAAGTGCATATTTGAGGTTGAATAAACAACAGATTATGATAACTGAAGCAGCAACTCATCAAATCACAATCTTAGACAGTTGAAGCTATGACAAAACATGACTTAATATAGGATCCCACCATAGGTGCGATTGGCAATGACGACCCTTGCTCCCTTCTCCTTTGCCCCATAAGCAAGTGCCTTGCCAGCGCCACCAGCACCAATTACCACAAACAACTTTCCAGCTAAGGGTGAACTGGCTCCACTTCTTATAGTATTTGAAGCTGCAAAAGAAAGGAACAGTGAAGCATCTAAAAAGAAATTTTACTCACATGACAAACATGCTTCAGTTGAAAACAATAAAACCTCTCAGTCCATCCTCAATGGCAGAAATAGCACCAATGTAGTCAGTATTGAAACCAAATAACTTCCCATCACTTTGTCTTCTTATGATGCAATTAACAGCTCCAATTGACTGTGAAAATTGATCAAGAATAGATCAACTACCCATATCCAGCATAATTCACATAATGGAGTGTGTAAGGTCTCCACAGAATTATAGCCCTAACCTACTCCAACAAAGATATGTATTACCTTTGCAACTGGATCGACCTCATCACAGCACTTCACCGCAGCCTCCTTGTGAGGAATTGTACAACTGTGCACAAAAGACAAAGTTATATTATATCCTTGTCAAGGCTAGAGTCAAAGTAAGGCCATCCATTTAGAAAAATATAGTCACAATGAGGTTATATTGCACCCTAAAAGGCAAGCCTTAGAGTAACAGTAACATTACTTTACTAATTTGTGACCAGGAGGTCACTAGATTGAGTTGTGGAGGCAACCTTTCTGTGAAAAGAAGGGTAAGACTGCTTTATTGCATAACAGAACACAGGTTAATATATATAATAATGAAAAAAAAAAAAGCTTTATGATAGCAATTGCCACAAAGACAAAGGATGAATTCTCTAGCTACTTTATGACTTCTTATCCACCAAAAGACACAAAATGCCAGAGCAAGATAACACAACCATAGGAATGAAATAACTTCACAAGTGCTAATTCTCCTAAAAATATGACCTGAATCCTGTGAAATCCGTTGACGAGTATGTTCGGAGAAAACGAGCAATGTCATCCACTAGCAAATGCACATATACCCCATTGAAACCAATTGACTTGAATGCTTCATTGTACAAAGCAGGAGATTTGCTGTGGCCAACAGGCTTTCCAATAATGCCAAGTACCTTGGTATCCGGTCCAATTTGTCTGAAGTTGTACAGATCCAGCAGGTCCTTGATCATTGGTTGACCAGGAGCTGAAACTATTCCCGACTCAAGGGTGCCAAAAGTAAGATATCCACCAAATTTTGCACAAAGAATCCTTGACATCAAACCCTTCTCACCCATAACTATACCAATTATTGGAACCTGAGGTTGTAGTAGATGTTAATAACAATCCATTTGGTTAAGATTCTGAAAAACATAAGATCCAAAAGTCCTAGAATTACTATTCATAAAAATATTAGATAAGGATTAAAGTAAAAGAGAAAAGAAAAGTAAAAGTAAAAAGCGGTGATGCATCAAAATTTTAATTTCATTTCTTACTCAAAGAAGAGAGATTATATTGCATATGAGTTTTAAGCCCTTTTTATTTTTTTTAATTTTATGTATTAAGCTTTTGCCTAAACTTTGTGTGTCCTGTTTCACGTGATACCATGGTCAAAAGTTTCCCTGCTCAAAACATCAAACCTCACATTTCAAGATGGGAAGCACATGCTTAAATTAGAAAAGCAATTCAAGATGTTTGAAAACCCAACAGTGTGCTTGTAATGTCTGCTGCTTACTTGAGAATGCACAGTTATTTGGAAGACGCGTGCCACATCAGTGATGTCCAATGCAGTTGTGGCAATCTTCACTATGTCAGCTCCAGCAGCTTGTATTCTTGCCACAAGATTACCAAGATCCTCAACGGAAGGGGTATTTTCATAGTTGTGAGAAGAAACAATGACTTTGCAATTTTCGGGTTTCTTACCACGAATGGACTGATTGAACTCAAGGGCAACCTTCACTCGCAGAAAAAGGAAATGTGTAAAACGAACCACCCCAAATTGAAAATCCCAAATACATAAACAATTCAAAAAGGAAAAAAGAAAGCATAAAGAATCATCTTCATTAGTATATACTCATAGATTGAATATGAAAACAACCTTAAGCTCAACATCAACGTAATCAGCACCGAGCTCCATGGCCAATCGAAGCACTTCCAGTCTCTCGTTTTCATCACCATCATACTGACCGCCTTCCCACGTTGGTCTAAACAAATCACACAAAAACAAAGCCATATCCTACGAACAGTTAAAATTGATCATTGATGTATATAAAGATTGAAACTTTTGAAGACAAACCGAGTGATTCAAATTAAGCAAAAGAGTGAAGCAGACAAGTCCTTTGGTCAGATACGCAGCAAACCTGTAGGTGAAAAGAGTGGGCAAAGGAGAGTGCTTGATAAGGGTAGCGAGATGTTGATGAGGACTGAACGTCTTTAAGCTATCCAAGCGGATTTCAACAAGGTCAGCGCCACTGGCCTTGGCTTTCCCGGTATCAATCACCATCTTATCAACCGTGTCTCCCATAATCGGAGCACAAATCAAGGTCGGATTCTTTCTCATTGTTCTTCCACCTCCTTCACCATCCACATCCGCCGCCATTGCAGGACTCGAAGCCAACTTTTTAAACAAAAAAACAAACCATTTTCAGCATAATAATTATTTTATTAGCTTTGATTAAAAGCAAAGAAAATAACTTTAAGAAAGATAGGGGGAAAAAAAAAAGTGAAGTCAATTTTAAGTCATTTTGGTTACCAATACATTGCCCGATTCCATTTCCTTTGTTTACAGTACGTACCAAGATTAAAACAAGAGAAGGGAAAAACAGAACCAACAGGAGAGGGGAGGGATATGAAAAAAAAAAAAAACAAAATAAAAAAGGGAGGCAGTTTCTGCTGGGGAAGTGTCGAGTCAATGCCAGCAGAAGGAGATGGTTGGTGAGAGCCTGGTGGTGGGGGTGGGTTGGTAGAGGTCAAATTTGTCTTTTGGGCTTTTGCTTCCTCCTATATATATAGCTCGGGTGTTAGGTGATCTCATG
Organism: Ceriops zippeliana; assembly: GCA_037897445.1. Lineage (NCBI taxonomy): Eukaryota > Viridiplantae > Streptophyta > Magnoliopsida > Malpighiales > Rhizophoraceae > Ceriops > Ceriops zippeliana. The sequence goes on along the minus strand of JBAPLH010000004.1, from coordinate 3,160,680 downwards.
GCAGTATGTAGTCGATGTACCAAGGCTTAGGCGACTGACTTCACGGTCGGGACAACCATGATAAAAGAAAAAAAAAAAAGAAAAATTATAACTAAGAGCCGAGCCGGACTAACTTCGGCCCAGCCTTTTACTATTTATCTCAATATTAAGATAAGAGTGACGTGAAGGAACCATCCCCATCAGGGATGGTATCAAAGTCGAGACTTCCATCTTCCCTTTTGTCTACAAATTGAAGTTGATTTCGTTCCCTCCAAGTCCCTGATAGGGGTAGACTTTAGAGAACCATCCCGTCTCGTCGAGATCCGGGGGTCGAGGACGAGGACAAAAACAGAGTTAGGATATAGACTTTTAATATCGTTTCTGTTTAGAGTGCAACAAATATCCGATCCCCAAATCAATTTGCATTGATTCGTCTTTGTCGGGACAGACCAGGGCATCGTCCCCGCTCTCATGTCCCTGTAAGATACCATCTTTATAGTCAGTATAGGTAGGATCAAATCAGATCATACAAAATATACATGTATATACAGAACCAATCGGAGTACATAGAAGAATTGGTAAAATCGAGACTTTGTAAGCAAAAGTTGCAGATATTTGTCTCAAAGATTATATATTTACAAATATTTTTCTCTTTGGCACGTCGAAGAGAGCTATAAATATTAAACATTTTAATCGATTCATAACATATTATTGAAAAAATTGTGAAAGATTTCTCGACGAGGTTTCAATCAAGTTAATGTATGATACTAAAAGCAGCACCGATTGTATTACGCTTCCTTGCATTGATTTTAATGAAAACATGCCTAGCCCTGATTGTAATGGTGAAGACATATAAGACAAGCCTAATCTGTCACAATGGAAGTTGAATGCAAACCCACATCTGTGTTGTTATTTCAAAGATCAATCTCACCAAGTTAAATGCTGTCTTTCATTCCAAACTGTTTGGTTCCTCCAATGCTTCAGAGATGCCGCAAATAACTTGTTTCAGACAGATCCTTGATCCTTTTTTTCTCCACCATTGAGGATGCTGAATGTAGACCAGTATTTCCTAAGGTAGCTTCATGCATACTTCCATCATCATGATTCATAACCCTTTGATTGCCATTTCCATATTCACAGTGTGAGCTGCTAGGTTGACTGTTCTCAGCCAATTGTGAAAGTGGGCCCATGTTTGTTTCAGGGGCATTCTCATCAATTGGGATTAATTTGCTTCATCTCTCTTCCCAGCGTCAGGCCTTCTCGGTTCCTCCATTTCTACGCAGCAGTCAAGTTGAACCTTTGCAAATGTGCCTTCAATCTTGTCATCCTTTTTCAAAGAGGAAGATGAGGACAAAACCACATCTTCTGATGCATTTCCAACAACACCGTGACCAATCAAAGCTACATCTGTTTGATCATCTTTACCACATCCAGAATTATTTGGTTCCAGTGACAAAACTTTGCAAAGTGGAACTTTCTAGGATGAGTAATCAACCTTCTCTTCCCCAATGGCCAAAGAAGATGAAGGAAGATCAGTAACTTCCTTTATACACTTAGCTACAACCTCAGCAACCTGATATGAACCAATCCATTTACCCTTCTCATCTTCAGATACTTTCGATCCTGCAAGTACTAATGAACTGCAGACTGGACTCTTCTTGTATATATGCTCACAGTTTTCTACTACCATCAAAGAAGATAAAGACAAAACAGCATTTTCCTGTGTCTTTTCTAGAACAGCAATATCAGCATTGCATGCGTGCAGTTTGTCAGCTTTTCTATCTTCAGATCCTTTTGATCCATCTGCCACTACTGAGTTGCCCAATAAGCCCTGATTGGGAGGCGTGCCATTCTTTCCTTCCACATTAGTCAATGGACTTGAAGGCAGAACAATGCTTCCCGCTTGATCCCCTATTTTACCCTTGGAACCATGCATTTCTTTTGGTGCTGGTGAATCTTCCACTCGATCCTTATCGCCTAATCCTCCAATTTTGTCTTTCTGGAACAAAAATGAAAATTGAGACAGTTTCTTCTAAAGGACATTGGAGTAGGACCCCACCAGCCTGAGAAGAATCCATTTGGTAGACAATTTCAGCTGCATAACCATTTTGTACTTGCTAATTGGTGGAAGAAAAATCCTCCGGTAAAGAAGCCAGCTAATGCAGCCAACTAATACCAATTTGGTCAATTAAAAAACTCATGTGACTCAAAAGTTCAGAATCATAAACAAAATGCAGCACTATAATAGCAATCTTTAGAGCTGCTCACCCATATTAGCAAATGCAATGGCATTTTAATCAAATGAACAACTTAACTAAAACATGATGATCACCCACAGAAAGGGATGGAGACAACCAGAGATGATTATCCAATGCATCAGAAATTTTGGAATTTGATAGACTCTCCAAGGTGGTCACCAACACTATCAGCTTTTGTGCTTGTTGGCTCTTGAGCACTTATGATGTCAAGATGAGAACATTCAAGAGGCCTTCCTTAAGAAGGCTCAATATGGTTTACTGTTTTGGTTTCAGTCATGCCATGACAAGGACCAGAAGACACAAGTATGCTCACCTCAGAATGGCAGACACCGCCAGGTTTTACAGAAATTGCAGTGTTTTCAACCATAGCAACAAGTGGAAAAGATGTAGAAGATGCATTTATGAAAACTTCTCTATTGTTTCCAAAATTGTCCTCCAAAGGATCCATTACATCTCCACCTGTGTTGGAAGGATGCCCAACATCTGCTGAAGCTGGTGTCAATAAGGGATGATGATGATCATCAGCCTTCCTAGAAAGTGACAGACACTTGGACAGGCTAACCTCACAGGGAGAAGATTCTGCAGAGTCCTTGGAAGGAAGCTCCTTTTCAGTCCTCAAATCATTCCGAATCATCCCCAGAGGTTTGCCACAGATTGAGAAGCCAAGGGTAGAACTAAGTTATGGGTGCATGCCCCCACATAACAAGAAGTAAGATCACCAGAAAGAGGTCTACGAAGCGCAACATTTCCCTTTTGGTCACCATCGTGTGAAACTATATGATCAACTTCCCTATTTTGCCCTCTGACAGAATTTTTAACAGAAGCCTCCCGTGGATCTGAAAAATTTTCAACAAAGCCATCAATCTTCTTGCTTTCCAGATTAGAGGCATCATCTTTGGAAACATAAGCCTCATCCAAAGTGGAAGCATTGTCATTTTCCATCTTCTCATGAACTGCAGACTCAGAATGTTCAGAAATATCCACTGAAATTCCCGGAACTGGACTAGCTGCTTGAGTTGGAAACATTAAATATGTTTTATCCCCAGAGTATTGATTTTTTGCCACCTCTGAAGGCATCTTACTTGAGAAAGGTACAGCAAGGACATTTCTACTTTCCCATTTCAAAATCTCACTTATTTTCATTTTTCGGAGAGGAAGTCTCGAAGAAAATCTCCTTCATCCCCCATGCAACATCAGTTGCATCGGTGGACTGAATTTGGCCAAAAACTGGAATTCCACTGGTCTCTTTTCTTTTTGAATCTTGACCAACAATACCACTGGGAAAAGTGGCTTTCCAGAAAGGTAAATACATAGAAATGGAAAATTAATGAAGTACTTGTCAAATATACCAATTTGAAAACAAACCATCATATCAAATATAACACTCATTTTGCATTAAGTGCAACAACTTGCCAAGAAATGACTAGATAATAAAAATGTGCATACCTGCATTACATTTGTTGATTCTTTTGGTTCACTATCATGCTTACTTAGCGACACAGCCCTGCAACACTTGAGGAGAGGCAGATTGAGAGGCTGGAGTAAGGGAAGCATGTAATGAAATTGGCTGAGAGCTGGAAGCAATTCTAGCAGAAAGCTGAGTCATCATCTTGTCAGTAGGTTGCACAGTCTCAAAACCAGGAAGGCCAGATTCAGTTAATGGACCAGCAATTGGGCTAGCTTTCTCCATTGAGCTTAGGTTGTGGGCAACCTCTATAGTGTTTGATTTATGATAGTTTCCAGGGCCCTTGGTTAACCAAAACAACATCAGAAACAAACAAACAAATAGAGATGTATCCATACAGAAAATTTTCATAAAAACACCAGCAGAGCAAGATAATTGCAGTTTCCATTATAACCAAAGTTCAAGAAAATTTAATTAAAAAAAAATAGCGGTCACCACTAGATGAGCAAGAAGTGCTGCAAAGAAAGAAGCATTAACAACTAAACTATAAACAGATAAAGCACGAATTAGAAACAAAACAAAAATAGAACAGCTTAGAAACAATTTGATGGCAATAATACACATCTACAAATCACTACAGCCACAGATTATGTTTATTCAGCAAACTTTCACTGTGACAACTCATTCCCAGCTTCAAGTATTGTTCATTGTAAGCATAAATAGCTAATTTATGTTGATAAGGCTGAAACACAGCACAAAATAACTTGTATCCTAAGCCATGGGTCAGTAGATTAACAAATAGCCATAACCTAGACAACCACATTTTCCGTTTAATCACCATAGAAATAACAATCACATATTAACATCCCAATCTCCAACTATAAAAATATAGAAAAAAGTTAATGTTGACACCAGAATAACAGTTATATTAGCAGCAATTATTAAGGCTAGAGCAGTTCCACATGTGCATTTGATAGTGTTCTTATAAACCCAAACACCATTACATACTAGGTGCATATTCCAACAAATCTGCCTGACATGAGATAAGAATAAATGTATATTCATCACAATATTTAGCATCTGATGTTTATATATTAGCAGGATGTCACAATTTAAAATTAACGTAAACAATTTTTCACAGAAGATATGGAAATTAAAAACCAAAAAATAAATCAATAAACGAAAAAGAAAAAGCAAAAGTATCAATAGCTTTCACCTCGATATTACTTGATATGGCATTGAAAATTCTTTCCCACTATTTCATGTGTTGTAGTATCTAAAAAACACAACAATTAAATGGCATTAATATTCACAACTTTATTGGCTCATCCTTAGAATCTTGAATGAGCATGTGCAGAAATTTTGCTGCCTCCATCTCAACATTACTGTGAAGATGCCATCACATTCCAACTGCAATACTCAAAACAATTCCCAAATTCAAAACTCAGCCCTCATCTCATCAATATTAATATCCAGGGTACATGATTAAATTGTTATCACAAATCTCCAAACAGCGAACGACTTTCTCTGGAACCAAAATCAAATTCAATGGCCCATAGAATCAAACTGTGGAAAAAAAAAAAAAACAAGAAACTGGTCCGATTCCAGACACTAGGCCTTGTGGGCGAGGTTGCACTTGTTACCTGACTCATTATTTTGTACCTAAAACTAACAAAAGAACCATAAATCCTGAAAACTAGATTTTCCCATAAAAAAATAAAACAAAAAAAAAAGAAACAAGAAAGAATTAATGTAGGCCAATACTAATTTAGGCAAAAATCAGAAAGATTACCAGAATCCAAAGAACATAACCCTCGACACGCACTGCAACACAAATGTATAATTACAGAGGCACCGAGAGAAGAGGATACCTCAACATGACACACTTCAGAAATTAATTAAAATAAAATTTACACAACCGCTTCTTTTCTTGACATCTTTCTCGGAAAATCTTGTGTGGCAGAAGAAACGAACCGAGAAAAAAAAAAAGATAACCATGGCAAACGCGAGTACTAGGATTACCTGATCGGAGATCCAAGAGCAGGAATTTCAAGAAATATGGTAGTGCCAGTAACTGAGCTCCAGGAGACGTTACGATCACGATTAAAATGAGGAAATTTCTCTGGCAATTTGGAGTATTAATATATATGGACACCGACTGTCCTTTTATGCGGCAGGTGTCGGGATGGTTGGCTACGTGTGACTATATTCCATTGAATCACTAAAATGCACCTCTGGATTCCAATTATTTCGCGGTAAAATACTGTACAACTCTAGTATGTTCGAGGAAAAGAGAGTTATTAAAACATATAGACGTACACATTATACACTTCAATAATTTATTTATTTTTTAAATAATAATTATATGATAAAGTCTCAAATCTAATATTCATTGATAAGTATTTTAGGTAAAAAATAAGTAAGAATCTTATTTACCATAAAAATATCAATAAATTTAGTGAGTATAAGTGCTGTATATAATTTAATAAAATATTTTATAATAATTATTTCGATTTATTACGTGGATGTTGATAAATTTAGTATGAAATAATGTAATAAAATCTCATCTCAAAAAAAAGAAGAGATCCTTATCTTATTGGCACTACATATTATTTTTGGGAGAAAATAATAACTGAATGATAAATTCAGCTCTTACATATCAAAAAATATTAATAAAATTATTGATAAATTTGATGTGATAAAATATAATAAATACAGATTATTTAATTCTTATATTTTCTTTCTATAAGTTATATAAATAGGTGCACACGTTGAGTACCTTATAAATCAAAGCTGTCTTTCTATTTTATTCCATTTTATTTTATTTTGTTTTGTTTTAAATTAACGTTGTGGCGGCGGCGGCGGCTTAGGTTTTAAATTTCTAACGGTAAAAATTTCAGCACAGATTTCACGTAAGTCAAATGTAACATTAACTTCAAGCGGCTTTTCCCTTTTTATTGGCGCGAAAAATTATCAGGCTTTGTTCCGTTTACATCTTTCTCTTTCGACACCCAGGCACAAATAAATCTTTTGTTTTCCGTCTTGGAATTAAATTTTTATCTCCGTTTAGCTTGCCCAAAAAGTCCCCGGTCTGATTTACTTCTTTGTTTTTTCCTTTAATTTTTCACTGTAATAAAATTAGACAACTTTTCCTTCATGCCGCATGCCAACTGCTATTGGTCTAGGTCTTATAACACCGTGAAATTTCGGTCATGGTGCTCGATCTAAGGATAAAAAATATCTACACCATAATGTTGTCTTTATATTTATATGCACAAAATGTGATATCCCACCCTACTATATTATCGTTTATTTTGGGTGCCTATAAATAAAAAAATAAAATTTAGTAAATGGTTTCATCTTTAAAATTAATGTTAAATTCATAATTAATTTATCGTAATTTAAATTATGATTTATTTAATTATTTTATTTTATTTTATAATTTTTAAATATGAATTTTGTAACAAATTTAAAATTTAATATATCATATATTTAAAAAAATTATTTGAAATCATCATAGTTCAACTAATAGATCACTTTTATAAAGGATGTTAAATTTGAACAATAATAACAAATAATTTACAATTTAAAATTATAAAAATAATAAATAATATTTTAATATTTTGTGTTAAAAAAATTGTGTAGTTTTTAACTTATTTTTATACTTATAACTCTATATATTAAACATCTAAAAAATATCTATTAATTACATGTTTAGAATTTAAATAATTATAGATTTTACGTGTCAAATAATGATTTTAATTTAAAATTAATTTACAATTAAATAAATAATATCTCAATTATACTCAAATTAATAATATTTAAAATTTATTTAATTTTTTTGTACAAAAATAAGTATTTCATGGCTTCCAATTGAAATTTGGAAAAACCTTCTTTGTATTAAAGTAACTAAATAATGACACAATTAAAATTTAACATCCATTTTAAAATCCAATACAACTAGTTTTTTTTTCATATATATATATATATATATATATATATAAAAGAAATATTCTAGGTATGTTGCTTTTATAGTTCCAAATTGAAGACACCTGAAACCCATAAAATTCATCTCTAAATCAAAAAATAATTTGAGGTGCATAATTTTCAAAAATTATGTGCAAATAAAGCTTTAAATTATCATTTTATGCGGTTTGTTTAAGCGCAATCTAGTTACTATTTCAATATTAAAGCTTTTACTTCAATTTGGTTTCTCACTGTGTAGAAAGTTTGTCAATGTGAAAACATGACAGTCACGTGACTCTATCACAAAATTTGTAATCCGTAAGCGTCTGGCTCAGGTCACGTCACCAAAATTCAAACTTCATTTTTCCCTCGTGTTTGGCTACGAGACTTGAAGTATTCTCCTTCTCCGACATGTTGTCTTAACTTCAGGTTCGATTTTAATTTTTCAATCGCATTCACATTCCCGCCCGTCCCACGGTGTCACAGATCGGGAAAACTCCATCTCTCTCTGCCTCTCTCTCTCTCTCTCTCTCTCTCTCTCTCTCTCTCTCTCAGCAATTCTATCCAAACAAGCTCCAAGAAGCGACCTCCTCCGTCGCCGATCTCGGGTTGTTTCAGAAAGTGGCGCAGTTCAAACCGGACTTCGGCCGCCATGAACCATTTTCATATCTACGAAGCCATTGGGCGTGGCAAATGCTCGGTAAACTTCACACAAGCTTGTTCACATTTTCAAATCTATGCTGTACAAACCAATAAAATCTACTTTACTTTTAATTTGACCAATTTCTATTTCTGGAACTATGAGTATATAGGTCGTGTACAAAGGGAGGAAGAAGAAGACGATCGAATATTTCGCGATTAAGAGCGTCGACAAGTCGCAGAAGAGCAAGGTTCTTCAGGAAGTAAGCATATGTAGCATTTTTCTTCAATTTCATCAATTCAATTAGTGTTTTGATGCTTTTAGCTTGTTTTTTTATTATTTTTTCCGTAAACCCGATAATTGTGGTCCGTAGGTAATGTTTTGGTGTGAATCTAGAATGATTAATCCATTTATGGAAACAGTTGCAGCTTAGGATGTTGAGTAATTAGTCGATCAAATTCAAACTTCGAGGTCCTCTGCAACAAATGATCGATGGCTGTATGTAGTTACTATTTTGTTTAAACTAAAATGATTTTGGGAGTTCGGATCGAAGACACTATGTCATCCGAGCAGCCAACTTCACTTCAATTACAAATAGAGGCAACCGGAACCATGTTATATCTCACTTAGTAGGAGATCCGAACTTGATGAATTTGAGTCCATATTTGAGCTGATGTCTTTAATTGCAGGTTAGGATTCTTCACTCCCTGGATCATCCAAATGTTTTGAAATTTTATTCCTGGTATGGCTCACTGCTATTTGGATATCTTGTTTTTCCTTGCTTGAGTTTCACTTACTCGTTACCCGGATGCTTGTATTAGGTATGAGACTTCTGCTCATTTGTGGTTAGTCCTGGAATATTGCGTTGGTGGAGATCTGATGACTTTATTGAAACAGGTATCACCACTTATCTTTCATGCATAACTTTTTCTCAGAAGCATGTTTTGGATTAGATGCATTAATCTCTATATGACCACATGTTGCTGTTTGTTTCCCAAATGTATCAATTTTTGAAGCTCCAAGATATGGAATGAAATTTCAAGATACCAAAATAATGTGATACATATGTAACTGGAATTTGAAAACTCTTAGGTAAGAGAGATGGAGATAACACTCTTTTATGTATTTTAGCACCCTATGATTCAGTTCCAGAGGTTCATATGCTAAAATGGAGAAATGGCTATGAAGCTGTTGTATGCAACATGTGCATGTGATGCTTGTTTAGAACTGCAAGCTCTGATACTTTTTGATTGCAGGATGTTCAGCTGCCAGAAGATTCAATTCATGATTTTGCTTGGGACCTAGTCAGGGCTTTGTTGTAAGCAAGCTAATTTGTTTCTGAATTAATCTGATGTGATGGTGGCACATTGAGTACTTTCTGATATTGGTCAATTTTGCCAGGTATTTGCACTCAAAGGGAATTATTTACTGTGATTTCAAACCATCAAACATCCTCTTAGATGAGAATGGACGTACAAAGGTATGTATGGTTGCTGCTTTCCCCGGATAAGTTGATTTGCAATCAATGCTTTTGCTATGTTTATAAAAAATTTCACGTAAGTTTGCTCACTGCAGTTGTGTGACTTTGGTTTGGCAAGAAAGTTGAGCGATATATCTAAAACTCCTTCATCCATGGTATGCTGTTTTACTTATTTCAGAATTCACACACCACTGGCACTGCTACTGTGATTAGATGCCAGGATATGATACTTTACCTTTTCTTTTATTCTCACAAGTCAATCTAGAATAATTTTGCCTTTGTTTGCTCGTTTAGTTGCCACAAGCCAAGCGTGGAACACCCAGCTACATGGCTCCTGAGCTATTTGAGGATGGAGGTGTGCATTCATATGCATCTGATTTCTGGGCTCTGGGTTGTGTACTGTATGAGTGCTACACGGGTAAGCCTCCCTTTGTGGGAAGTGAATTTACTCAACTAGTAAAGGCCATCCTCTCAGATCCAACCCCGCCCCTCCCTGGAAGTCCAAGCCGCCCTTTTGCCAATCTCATCAACTCTTTGCTGGTGAAAGATCCAGCTGAAAGAATTCAGTGGGCTGAGCTTTGTGAGCATGCTTTTTGGAGAACCAAAATTGACATGGTGCTTTTGCTCCTCAGCCTGCTTTTGACGGCATGGTGGAACTTTACACTAAGCCTTGTCTCTCAGAATGTAATGGAGACAGATCTGTACAGAATAGGACTCCTCCGAAGAATCGTGAAAAAGATGTCAAAGTTACTCTAAGAAAGGATGCGAATTCTACATTAGGACCGAGAATTCATGAAACACCATTTAAGGGTGCAGCCAGTGGGAGAAAAACTCAATCAAAGGCCTCTGGCAGAGTGGTCGAGGAGAAGCAGAAAGAACCTTCCAGCCATGTTAACCTTTTAAGGTTGTCAAGAATAGCAAAATCAAACTTACAAAGGGAGAATGAGAAAGGAAAACTACAGGAGGCTTTTGCCTAGCAATTCTGAGAATGATTCAGAGGTCAAAATTGAGAACACAGATATGGAGCTCGATTTTAATGAGAATGTGGAAGATGAGACACATGATGAACCTGATGCATCTGATAACCCAAATAGTGAGCCTGAAGAGGTGGACAATAACATACATCCTCTGGAACCCCCACTGTGGCCAACATGCCTGTCTTAGATGAATCTAGAACAAATGAAAAGGAATTGTCATCAGAACAGATTGATATAGCTGCTAACCCACCCAGTGCCAGTCCTCAGCTTAAAACTCACAGAACCAAAGCCCTTGATTTTGATTCTTCAAAAACATCCAGCAACATATCAGAGATTCTTTGGCATCCATCTGATCTTTCGGTCAGACCTGTGATGCCAAGCAAGAAAGCGGACAAACTGTCAGAAGCAATTCCTTCTCTTCCATTTGAAGCACCACGACCTGCTGATTTTGTAAAGACATCTAAGGAGCAGCTGGATGTGTTCAACAGTAAAATCATATCTATTTTTAATGGAAACACTAGCATAGGGGAGAAGCAGAATGTGATTAGGTACCTAGAAATGTTGAGTGCTAATGCTGATGCAGCCAATATCATAACAAATGGTCCTATAATGTTCACTCTCGTTAAAATGCTCCGACTTTCCAAGGCTTCAGCTTTGCGTGTTCAGCTTGCCTCAGTGATTGGTTTGCTGATCCGTCACTCTACATTTATTCTAGACGATCTGGCAAATTCTGGGATTTTAGCTGCACTTACTGATGGGCTCAGAGACAGGCAGGAAAAAGTGAGGAGATTTTCCATGGCTGCTTTAGGTGAGCTCCTGTTCTATATATCCACCCAGAATGAGCAAAATAGACATAAAATCCACTGGAATCTCCTTCAAAGGACAGCCGAGCCACAGTTGGGTGGCAGGTTAGTTTCCTACTTTATTGTCTTCGCTTTCTTGAATGTGCTACATCATGTGATGTTCTCTTGTCTATTTAGTGTATTTAATGCTTTAGTCATAAAATTATTTTAACATCCATTCATAGGTTCCATTTGGTGAAATTCCTACTTTATATTCTTTTACCATGTCTGGTTCAAACATTTTAAGGTATTTTGAGTGTTTATGCATTTTTGCAATACTTGCATTTCTTCATTATGTAATGTCCTGTGCTGGTAGCAGGTTCCAAACTCATTGATTTCATTGGTATCATCTGTCTTAAGAAAAGGAGAAGATGATATAACTCAACTTTATGCATTGAGGACAATTGAAAACATTTGCAGTCAAGGAGGGAACTGGGCAGTTCGTTTCACCAGCCAGGATATGGTTAGTAACTTGTGTTACATATATAGAGCAATGGGTAAACAAGAAAGCATGAGGCTTACTTCAGGATCATGTTTAGTCCGCCTTGCTCGTTTCAATCCTCCTGCCATTCAACCGATCATAGAGAAACTCTCCTTCAAGGACACAGCATCTGCCTTGGTAAAGGGCAGTCCGCGTGAGCAGCAGATAAGTTTGAACCTCTTGAACATGGCCATGCTTGGCAGCCATATGTTCACAAATATTGGTCGACATCTTTTGCACTTGGCAGAGGATAAGAATCTAGTCTCCAGTCTTCTTTCTCTTACTGAGCATAGTAATGAAATTTTAAAGGGAAAGGCACTTATTTTCATGGCTCTCCTTTGTAAGAATGGTAGGAAGTGGCTCCCACAGTTCTTTTGCAATGCAAGATTACTTTCCACTGTAGACAGGCTAGCAAAAGAAAAGGACAACTATTTGCAGCACTGTTTAGATGCATTTGCATACGTTGTGGCTTCCACTGTTCCAAGCCTGCTGGATAGTATAATTGGAGATATTCAGCAAATGATGGGAGGAAGGCGCCATGGACATATCTCTGCCATCACCAATCGAGCTGCATTGAAGACTAATGTTCATTTGTTTCCTGTTGTTCTTCATCTTCTTGGAAGTTCAACTTTTAAACGCAGGGTGGTGAGCTGTCAAGTGCTGCAGCAGTTGGCAAATTTGCTCAAAGCTGTGGAGACACCATTTCAGGTGGGAAGATACAACTGTGTTCTGTTGGTTCTTTGTGTTTTTTTTTTTAATAACTTTTGTGCATGTTAAAATTGTTTTTTCTGTGATGTTCACTGATCTCGATTTTGTTGTGTGCTCATAATCATCATATCAGTTCATATCCTTATAAGAAGGATTGTGCTTTTTGTTAATTTTTAGGGAAGAGATGACTTCCAGATAACATTGCTCCGAGTTCTCGAGTCTGTTGCAGAGGAGTCTCCTCTGATTCTGGGAAGCCCAAGCACATTTATCGGCGAGATTCTTCCTAGTTTGACCGCTCTGTATAAGGGCAACAAGGATGGTGATGCCAGATTTCTATGCCTGAAAATTCTGTTTGATGTGATGGTCATTTTCTTGAATGAACCCATCGAAGATGAGCGAGTGGGGGCTTTGCAGTCCATATCCAATAACCATTTCCTACCACTTTACCCCACATTCGCTGAAGATGAAGACCCCATACCCATGTATGCACAGAAGCTTCTCGTGATGCTCATTGAGTTCAATTACATTAAAATTTCTGACATTCTACATCTGAAGACAGTCTCACAGTGCTTTGAATTTTTGCTTGGTGATCTGTCAAGTGCTAATGTAAATAATGTGAAGTTATGTCTAGCTTTGGCTTCTGCTCCTGAAATGGAATCCAAGTTACTTTCTCAACTGAAAGTGGTCAGGAGGATTGGAAACCTTCTGGAGTTTGTCTATGCAAAAGATATGGAAGATTTTCTAGAGCCAACTCTCGGCCTGTGTAGGGCTTTCCTTTTACGTTCATTGGGTAATAAAAGAGGATTCGCCTACAAAAAGGAGCCGGCACTCCTAAATGATGCTTCTTCTGAGACAAGTGGCGCAGTTGATCAGCAGCAATGTGTAAGAGACATAATGGACTTTGGTAGCAATGTGGGTGTTTTGTTGGCGCTGAGTGGGTCTTGCGAAGCGAATATTGCAGATATAGCTTCTGAATGTGTGGTATTGTTGATGAAGGCAGCTCCGAGGGAAGCCACAACTGGCTTTCTGACTAACCTTCAAAAGGTTACTATTATCCTCGAGTCCTGGCGCAAGGGTGGTCCTCATTTACTCTTGCAGCGGATGCTGCATGCTCTAGGTTATTCTTGTAGGCAATATTTGTCACACGCAATGATTTTGTCAATATCCTTATCTGAGATCTCAAGGATTGATGCCATTGTTTCAGAGCTAAAAAATTCAGGTTCATATGATTTAGCTGATGCTGCTTTGCGTGTGGCCTTAGAGTTGCAGCGACTACCTCGTTGTGTGTGATGCACTGGAGGTTAATATTTTGGATCCTCGCACAGGTGATTCATTTTATCCTTATCAATTGCCTTATAATTGTAGATATTCTGAACATTGCCTGGATTATCAGAGGCCTGCAAACATGCTTTCTTTACTCTTGTAGACATTTCAATATCCTATGTATTGAGCTGAGCAGAATTTTGATTTCTTAGCAAGTACGAGGCCCTCTTCATCGGGCGGCCCTTGTATAACCTTTGTCTGTAACATCGTTGAGCAATTTTTTTTTTTGCCACTTTAGCTCCTTGTGCTTTTTTTTTTTTTTGTGGCATGAAATAAATAGATGACTTCCATCTTTCGCCTTGGATAAATTGATTTTAAATTACGGAGCACTTAATATCATCAATATAACCCTGCAAAAGGAATGGAACAAGATTTCATAATCTTAAGGTTAGTTGACGGAGATTGTTCGAGTTTATGGAAAAAGGTTTCCCTATAAGGTTTTTCGTTATGTTCATTCCAGCTTAGCTTGTTGGGCTCGTTCCTTGCGTTCATATAAGCTCCGTTTAAGACCAACTGGTTGTTGACCTGAAAGATGGATTAGTAGTGCTAATTTTGTGGTGGGCCGTTTCCACGTCATCGTCTTTTTTGGTTGGTACCAAATGTGACGGTCTAATAATTAGCCGAAAGCTCGAGGAGTAATTATGCTCTTAAACTCTTGAGTGGATACCGGCTAAGTTTGCATAATCTGGGTTGTACTCCCACAAGTAAATTATGATTCTCGTCCTGTCTGGCTGATTCTTCATGTGAAACAATCTGATGGTAATGCCTCGGATCAGATCCGGCGATTTTCTCTTGTACAGATCAACGGTTCTGTGCCAATCATGGCAGAATCATGGAGGAAAGATTATCTTATATTCTTCATTTACACCTAGGATCGACATAGCTGCAAATAATCAATGGGATCCTGTAGAATTTTCGGACAAGACTGAAAGTAGGGAGAGCCAAATTCAACGGGACATATGGAATCTGCTCCCGGCAAACATTTCTTGACAAAATTCAACCCATCTTTTTCTCTTTCCCAAACGTGCCAACATGCATTTTATCGGTACCGCTCATACATCAAATGCCACGAGGCAAATAGGCCCACCTAAGGTCCCCAGACTCACTTTTTAAAAACTCAATGACAACTGGCACCAAAAGCTTGCACTCGAATTGCTTTCCCCTTTTTTTTTTTTTTTTTTTATCAGAGATCAATTTCATTGCAGATATAATATGTTGCCCTCAGACAAGTGGGACATTCATTTCCTCGTCAATACAATGGCCTCCTATTGGCTTTCCCTGGCATTCGTTACATCTTTGGCCATCTTTCCTTTGCTTTGTTCATCTACTAGGCTGGATCCACAAGCCTCCCCTATCTCAACTGTTCCGGCACTTGTAACAGAATCTCCTCCTTTCTCTGCTTTCCAAGAATTGTCACCAGATATTGCTCCGCTGCTTCCTTCTCCTGGCGGTGAGCTACCTTCTCCAACTACGTCCATGCCCACAATTCCATCTTACCCAAGCCCACCAAATCCAGATGGCTCATTCACATCAGGATCAGACTTTGCATCTCCACCGGTAGGATTGCCGGCTTCCTCTGCAGCACCTGATGGCTTAGTCAGCCTAGTCGTTGCCATGGGATGTGTAGCATATTGGTCATTGCAGCTTAAATGAAATGTGAATTGTTCGCTGCCACATGGTCCACCATTTTATTAGCATTTTCTACACTTGCATTTTCATCTCTCGGTTCTTATTTCTGTGCACAATGTTGTCGTTATTTAGGTATTCGTTGCCCTACCGCATGTATGATAGTAAGGTTCCCACTGATTTATTGTTTTACTTTGAATGTATTGAGAAGCTAGTTTCATTGCAACTTATACGTATACTTTCAGAACACAATGGTTGTTGTCTTGTAATGGATGCTCCACCCAGGTACCCTTCGGATTTTCTGCTGGGAATTTTGCGGTGAAATGAGGAGTCGTATGGTTTTGATCTTCATCAACATGGGGAAGAGACCGTTACTATCCCAACCGGTGCATGTGAGGCACATCGGGAGGCCATGTATTAGGTGACAAACATGTCACATGTTAGCTAATCATACTTAAATCAATAGTGGTTGTCAGCCAAATTTGACCTGTCTGTTTCCCATTGTCCTGACGTTCGGAATAATTAGAGTTCTGAGAAGTCCTTTCCCCTTTTCGTGCTCCAATTGGCATTAATTGAAAAATTCTCGCATACTTTTCGTCTCTGAAAGAATAATATTTTTTATATTTTCTTGTCCACCACATTTAGTCTTTTGGTTTTCTACTTGCTAAAAAAAGGTTATTGATATATTCTATGACATTTAAATTTGATTATAATAAAATAAATACATCCTCCTTTCATTTAAATTTAAAAATAAAAAATAAACATAATTCATTATTTTATTAATATTTATGTTACTAACCGAAAATGTTTCCAAATCAAATCCTTTAATTCCTCTTTTCTTCATTATAATATGCCGATAAGTGGATATAATGATAACATAACAGGGAACAGTTTATCCATAATCGTGAATTAAAACGTGTGTTTAACTTTTTAATTTTTAACGACATACTTAATATATTAAGTAATTAAAATTTTAAATTTATTTTTAAAAATATAAAATTATTTGAGACGGTGAGATTTATTTTATTTTATTATATAGCTCATAAAAAAAAAAACTCCAACAATATGTAACAAACCTAATATGGTTATTTATTTATTTATTTATCATATTTCCGCCAATAGAAGGAGTATCAATTGTGCAGCCTATTCGCCTGGCCCCTCGACCTCCGTGAGAGGACGGTCACGCCGCCTGGCAGAATTCCTAACCCGCAGTCTTGCCTTTACTCAAAGGGTTAAATTTTCTATAGGATCTCTGGTCATTGCCTTTACTCAAACGACGACAATATATATATATATATCAAATACAAGATTATCATCCGTTCATTGAACAAACTTGTCAACTCCACGCCTCATAAATAAATAAACCCAATGCCCATTTGCAACCTTATAATCAGGTTTTATATACTATAACTATTCTTCTGATAGTTCAAATGGGCATCGCTTTTTTTTCAAAAAATAAAAAGGAAAAACAGAGAGAAATATTCAACTTCATGTTTCATATACAATTTAATCCACAACCATTTGCAGATATACGATCTGGGTATTTCTAGCCGCCCCGCCTAAGAAACAAATAAAGACAAATTCCTGGTTGATGTCGGACGGGAGAAACGTGGGTCAAGGACTGCTATTGCTATTAGCTGGGTCTGCTTGAGAGAGGGCACTTGGAGATGAATTCCTAGCAGCGCGGGCGATTCCCAACAGCAAGTTGACCGTCAATTCCTAACAGCACTTCATCATTGCTATAGGCAGAGTAAAAAATGATGGCTTAGAGAAGACAAAACGGCAAATCCAACTTGCAGAATGTGGCCCAACTTTCAATGTCAGTATATGTTTGAATCAAAAAGTAACCCCTCTGTGAAACCTTAATCTGTTGGGCTCATTGTGTGAAATGAGCTTGTCTAATTCATCAAGTCCAGGATATATTGGCAAAAGTAAAGTATGGGTCTCAACTGAAATTCATTCCATGCCAAGAAAACTATCAGTGACTTCTAATTGCATATGCAAGAACAAAGAAGACCACTGGAACATGAGACGTAGCATGGTGGCCTGTCTAGACGAGCATACCGCACGGGCGACACAAAAGCAAGATGCACCCTTAGGGAAGTTTCTCCCGCCAATGGACAGCGGAATCGAATTCATTCTAGAGACTGTACTGGCAAATGCCTACCCAAACATAAAGCAGGAGGAGATTTCATAAATCCCCAAATTAACACATTAAATGGGATAAGTAAATTGCCATGAGACTGCAGTTTACTAAGGTAACATGATGGTCAAACTCTCGTCAGCAGATCAACTTTCTTCGATGCTTCTTTTACCACGTCGAGCATAAACTGATGCAACAATGTTGATGCACAAGGCCAAATGGGACAACAATTTTCAAGGAGGGTCAACAAAATATTTGTCCTTTTTTTTTAGTGGAATCTGAAATGTTAGAATTTGTTTCACACAGAACTCCAATTATTGGTTCTCAAAAAGACGTACAAGTTAACAAGTGACAACCCATTTCAATGAAAAGATCAAATTCATGCGGTAAATTAGAAAGCAGGCTACACATGCAAGAAAGAAATTTTTAATCATAACAGGAAAAGACATCCAACAAAAAAAAATACAAATAGAAGGAAGCTTAAGCCACAAATATGGATCCCTTAGCGTAATAGGAATCCGTAATTTATGTAATAGTGATAGAATTTTCTTATTTTGCATGTAATAGGGAACAGTTGCTCAATGTATCTGGTGACTCAGAATCAAGAAACGAGACCCTTCATGTACCTCAGTGACTTTTGCTCTTTTTCTGCACTTGCAACTGGAATGCTGTGCAAATCTTCTTCCAACAATGGATAGAAATGAGAGAGGGAATCACAACCCAGGAGGCATTTGAACCAATGTAGTATGCATAGTAGTAAAATGGACTTGCAGAGAAGTTGTCGCCTTCCAAATAAGAAGTTATGAAGTAAACAGCAGTTCCATAAAGCTGCCCCGAAGAGATAGCGAACTAAAGTATGCAACTGTATGACTTTTCCGTGGCAATGGCTTACCTGCCGAAATGTATGCAAGGAATTCTGTTGATAAGTGTCATAAATAGAAGATGACAATAACTAATGACTCACTTCAGACCAAACCACAGATGTGCATAATATGATCATGGTTCAAGGTAAGATCCAAGTGTACACTGCTAGAAGGCTAGCTGGAACCTCTAAAACTGCAGTCAATCCTTCGATAGCAACTACTCCAGCATCCCTCGCTGCTTACCTTGAATCACCTTTGCTGTATTCTTTCCTTGCCAAAATTGATTGTGAACACGCACATTTACTTAACTTACGGACCTGCAGTTCCAAAATCAATGAAGTTCTGATAACTTGTGATAATAAACTGTAGATCAAGAGAAAGTAAGTAACTCAAAAACTTCAGCCAGATAATGAGCAGTCTCCTCTTTGCAAACTTCTGCCGAGAAAGCAAAATAACCTTCGAGAATTATGTGCGTGAGACCAGTGAAAGCCCACCAACACATGAGCAATCTATTAAGCTTTAGAGTTTTACTTGACCTTCTTGGCATAAGAAAATGGCCTAAATCAACTTAGCAACTCCAAAATAAAACTAAAAATTGTAGCCAAGCCAAACGGTTGGAATGAAAGAAAAATGTAAAAACACCAACATGCATTTTTGGGACAAAGACGAGACATTAGCCCTCATGAACAGGGACAGTTGCTTTCCCTTATTAATATTAATCAGAGAAAGAAACTTGGCAAACCGACAATTGATGGCTGCTTATAACCCATTAGTACCCTGTAACAGAAGAAATTTACTTGACAAAGCGTCCCTTTCTAATGACGTTTTCAAATGAATGTGAGCTTAAGATTTTGAGCACTTCAAATTGGACTGACCCGTTTGAGGATTCGCTGAAATCAACGACCATTCTTGTCCAAAAAAAAAAAAAAAAGCCTCAATGGGTTCATCTTGTAACAGTTTTCCACTTAAATGAATCTAACCTCGATTCATAAAAAATATGAGGAAAAAAAAAAGAAGAAAAAGCACCTATCTTTCTTTCTCATTTAGTCTTGGGATTGTAACTCACTGGATTGGAAAATTCTAAAATCCGATTATAAGAAAAACATGGCAAACGCAAGATAAGAATGAAAGATTAAGTGGGTCACAAATCACAATGATTTTAGCTTACTTGACTTGTCTGGAAGGAAGGAAAACAAAAGAGAGATAGAGAGAACCTGAAAAGAGCCAGACAAGAGAAATGACGACGAGGGAAGCGAGACCCTAGACGGAAAGGATGGTGGACTGAGACAGTAATCCTGGAATGTACTCCTTCAGCTCCAGGACTTTAGGCACGTACGGATGCGCCTGCTCCGCCATTTTCACCCCTTTCTCTCTCTAATTCAGTATCCCTATCTCTGAACTTTGTTGTGGCGACTGGTCCCACGAGCCTATGGCCAACCAGTGTTGTTAATGAATAAATAGTACAAAAATGTCAAATTGGGGGAATCTACCATATCTGGTTTGCTCCGCAATTCCTGTGAGTTTACTTTACGGATCCTATCTGCCTACGTAGTAACACATTTGTCTAAAATTTTTTCAATTTTGCAACCAACTCGTCTTGCATAATGAAAATTGCGAATTGAGAATATATCGTACGGCGATCTCCTCTTTCCTTGCATCGTTCTTCTTTTCCTATTTTAGTCTTTTTTTTTTTTTTTTGTCTTTCTTTGTTGAATTAACTTGCAAAACACAACATCGCCTATTGTAAAAGCCAATCTTGGTGATCATGTTCAAGCTACTTAAAGTCGTCAAAACAACATCAACACATGAAGGGTTTACATACTACAACACACAAGGAATTAGCATTTTGCAAAATCCAATAGGGTACACAGTACAATGTTACATCAAGTTCATTGCAAAATCCATATATAAGAAAAAAAAGAAAGTCACCAAGGCAGAGATTTATCAAAGTAACCCTGCATTTGCTGTAAAGGAAAAAAAAATGTTGCTTGTCACTCCACTCCAAAATCCCATTAACTATTAACAATTCCACCCTGAAAGCCAATTCACCGATTACATATGAGTTTAAAAAATTAGTAGATTCTTTCTTTTTTTCTTTATGGATGACTGATTAGCAATTTTTTTTTCTTTTTTTTTTTCGATTGTGTCTTCTTATCACTGCCATTGATGTTCACTTCGCTCCATTGGAGACTCACGTGCAAATGTCACGAACCCCCTGCCTCCAAAAACAGGTCGCATGAACTCATCATCAAACCTTCGCCAGTAATGGTGGGCGGTGTGAGAAGGCATGGTGAAGAGCATCATTAAGCCGGCTGGCCGCGGCACGTTCTGGCTGCCACGGTTGTCTTCGGAGTCTTGATCATTAAGAAGTGGCACGGAGAAAGACTTGGGACTTGGCGGTCCTGAAGAGAGCACGCTAGAAGTATGCCTTGTTGATGGGAGCAAGATCTTTACTAGTGGTTTGGTCATCAAGCCGAAAACCTGCACGGATATGTCTAACAATTCACTACAGCATTCCTCTTTGGATCATCGCGTTCAGTTTTAAGCGGTATTTATCATGCCGGATGCAGCAAGATGTGCGTGATTAGCACAGAAATTGTACACGATGCAACAAAGTATTTTTGTTCAAATTATTCACAGTTGACATGGCAGAAAGCAAGGGTAGATTTTGGAATCCGAGCAGTATTGAGTCAATCGCAGAAAAAGGGAAGTCAATTGTCCAAAATTCACGTCAGATTCTAGCTGCATGCAAAGTTTAAGAAATGATGAACTAAAATTAGCAATGTTCTTGGCGGCAAAAGGCAATGATCCCACAAGCTATGCTCCTTTAAGAGCATATGAATTTATTAGGTTGAAACAAAAACGTCAATCAAGCCTATGCAGTATGGTTCCATGTCTGGCATGCCTTGGTGAACATGTGCAGGTGTTCTTCGTAAGGAATTCGAGGGCAAGTCCTCACATAATAATAAGATTATTCTATTGTGATTTGGAGATTACGCGCGTATATCTAACCTATTTTCAGACTCCGTAGGAAAAGATTCTCGTGCCCTAGGACCCTTTTCTTTTTCCTTTATAAGGAGGTATCTTACCACTGTGCTGAAGAGGACAATGGTGATGGTACTGGTGATCATAATTGCATTGGCACGCAAATGAGTATGCCCTGACCTGGTAAACTGCAAAGAGAAAAACACATGAGATCTAAAATACACGGGAAATTAAACATTAACAGGGGGTATCTTCATCAATTGCATTCTCACGGAGAAAATTTCCAAAATTGCAGAGAGGTTGGACTTCCATTTTATGTTATATAGTAATATAGACTATGGCCACAGAATTAGACAACGGAAGGAAGCTAGTGTGATAGGACAGGCTCGTTCAATGAAAGAAAGTTGAGCTATCACAGGTTGATTTAAAAGATAAAGCAATTCACAGCATGTAGCAAAATATCCTTGCACAAATTATTTTACCTGATTGTAAGCAAGGGCCATCGAAACAGCGCCTCGCATTAGACCAGCCCACCAAATCGTTACCTGCCAACATCATCAAATATCTAGTCCATCAAATCTTCAAGGAAGTTATCCTTGGAATTCAAAAGAGCTCAGGATCCATACTTGTCGCCTTGTGCTAATCTTCTCATGTGGGGACTCCTTAGTCCAATTGGATAAAAATGACAAGGGGAAAACGAACGCTGCCCTTCCAACCATAACCAATCCCAACAGGATTGAGCTTACCCTAACTGACGTTCCGGGGCTGGAAAGAAAAAGGTAAAATATAGGAACCAATCCCCACAATAAGCAGATAATAAAGCTAGGTATGCATTTGTTTGCAGATCAACCTTACCTGTCACTTACGAACTTCCACTTCTCAATATCCAAGGCATCCATGCCAACATAAAGGAAGATGAATATCTCAGCAACAAATGATAAAGTAGCAAAAGCATGCCTAAAATAATTGACATGGAGAAGCAAAGTATGATCATTTAATATAGCTAGGCCAGCATTTGCCCAAAGAAACAATGAATTCTATTGTAATTGAATTTTCCAGTCACGTTTCTGGTTATGTAACTCAACATACTTGGTAGTCACCCTCGATCTTTCAGTTACATTATGCCATGTATAGTGAGACATTACAATCCCACAGAAGAATACAGTGAGAATGGCACTTAAATAGAATAGCTGCAACCAAAAAAAAAAAAAAAAAGAAACATTAAACACTATGGCTTTAAGCACTCAATCTTCCAATTTAGCATTATAAAGGAAAAGCCAAAAAAGGGTCCCTGGAAAGGTGCCCTAATTGTAGAGAGATCTTACTTCAGCCAGCATATATGAAAGGTAAGCCATCAGTATCATAAGAGCAATCTCACGATCAGTAGGGTGCCTGGATTTTATGAGAGAACAAGGCATGAGAGAACATTCCATGAGTCAGGAAATCCCCAGTGGAACCCCACAAACAATGTCCAAAACATCACAGGAAGAAGTGAGACGTGGCCAACTTTAATATCATTATTCATGGTAAAGTTTCACTTGACTATACTTTTTTTGTTACATCAGTACTTTACCATGCTTTGATGTGTCACTAAAAGCAATGTGGAAGGCATGAAAAAGACAATTAATTACAGACCTGCCAAAGCAGAGCTTCTTAATGATGTAGGCACTAAGTAGTCCAGCCTGTAGGGGACGCAAGATGGATTATTAGGGAAACACATACAGCACGGAGAAGAAGAGAGGGGAGACGGAAAGAGAGCCTTACAAAAACTCCCAATACAGTGCTTGAGATAAATAGATATAAAAAGTTGCCAGCAAATTGAAGTGCTATGCTTGAGTTGATATCAGAGAGGTCAAAACTTTGGAGTGCATGAAAAAGCACCACTGAGGTGGCATCATTTACCACACCTTCCCCAAAAACCAGACTGTATAGGAAGGGTGTCTCATCCTGATTGAGCACCTGCGCAAACACAACATATATGAATTAAGTTGTTGAGATAATCTTCATCACAGTTCCAATTGAAATACAGCTTAGCAAAGGCATTGTACCTGCAAGGTGCAAACAGAATCTGTGGCAGAAAAAATTGCTCCAATTGCTGCAATCCGGGAATGAAAAGAGAACAATCCATATGGAAAACAGAATGAGAAAACTAGGTAAGTGAAAAAACAAAAAGGAAAAAGAATAAAATGGTAATGTATATACCAAGATAATCTCCTATGTTGAGAGAACCAATGTTCATTGTCCTGAAAAAGTACATAGCGCCTTAACCAAAACAAGAAATCAATCAGGGCAAGTTTATTATCAAGATTAGCATCTAAATGTGGCAGAGTATGTAACAATCGGCACATAAAAATTATGCATTTGAAATTGTTTGCTTCCATATTTCCTGTTTGCTAGTGTACCTACTGAAATGATGGCTGTGGATACCAAAGTGCCAACCGCACCAAAGAGCATAATAGTCATGAAATTGCGGAAAAATTGCTTCTTCTTCACCTGGAACCTGGTTGACACCAGAAAAACTAAATGTTCATGAAACTAAGCAAGGCTCATTTGTTGCAATGGAACAAACATTAAAAAGAAATAAGAAAAAAGAAGTAAATAAAATGGATGATGCTTCATATAGTTTGGAATTATACAATAGCAATCTGTAGAAAAATTCCAAGTAATACAATTGCTTATTTCACAAATAAAGAGCATAACAAAACTAAACTTACCCAGCATTAAAGATAATAGGTGGGAGAAGATAAATAAAGAACAAATCTTCACTAAAGACCAAAAGGTGTGAACTTTTCCATCTTGTTGTAAGCAAAATTACAACAGCTGTGCACAGCCCCTGCATCAACTCACCATAAACCTATCATATATTATGCTTAACCATGCAAAGTTACAAATCAAAAACACCATCAAAAATAAAATTCAAAGACTCACAATGGCAAGAGCCGTGATGGACTCGTTCATCCATCTGCTCTCTTCCAGTAAATGACCCACTATGATACACGCACAAAGAAGGGCCACAAACAGGTTTATTGCCACTACTGAACTGTGGTCACTGTCCAGTATCGAGTTTGACAGTACAGAGTCCGCACTCAACGCCATTGTCAATCTCTGTAAGACAAGTTTACAGTAAAATGCACGTACTTCAGTTCACTGTCCAAGCTCAACCTTGTCTGGTTCTATGATGTCTCAAGAGTTGTTTCTAGTCTCATAGACGAGAAGGCTTGTGAGAAAGAGTAAAGTCAGCGTCAGGCTTGCTCACGAGTGAGCCGAGAAGATGGGAAAAGCCAAGGCCAACAACGGAACGAGACACAAAGGAATATATATATATATATATATACACACACACACCGAATTTTATTACGAAAACTACATTATAATTATATATTTTTGGGTTGGAATACCGCCAGCTTTGGAAGAGGAGGAGGCTTAACGCCAACAGTTACAAGTTTCACCATGTATGAGAGCCGTTAGATGATAGGCTTGCCTGGAGGAATCTAGCACATCGACGGCGGAGATTCAGTGGGATTTGTACAAGGTGGGTTTGGGATGCTTTGGAAGGGAATGGAAGCGAAGAAGGGGTAGGGACAGAAAGTTCTATGGGAATGATTATGTCGTGTAGAGAATCTATGACTAGCGGGATCACCACTAAATGAAGCTTCTACATTTCTTTAGCGCAGTTCCATTTTAATCAAGGACTCAAGAAAAAGACTCAAATAAAACTAGTTTAATTTCAGAAAAAATAAAAATAAGTTTTCCAAAATTATGTTCAAATTGTACTGAAAAAACCTATATGGGGTACCCACTTTTGGCTCGTGTGAAAAGCAGCACTGAAATGGTTTCCCACTCTGGATAGTGGGCTGGCCACTGGCTAACAAGAGGCATACATAGACTCTGCTCAACTCTGAATCTTAAAAGCGTTAAACTGGCCTTAAATATATAGTACAATCCCTCGTAGCTTTAAGCAGCTGAATAAAATGAGAATTCCTTTGTTCTAACTCTGGCCAACAAAGCGTGATTGCTGGCCACCCTTAATCCCGACACAGTTCTCATATATTTGTGCAGGGAGGATCCTATGATGATCTCCATGTCCCACCTTGCCACACCACAGTAAGACCTATTTCTGTCCCATGAAATTCCCCCCCCCCCCCAAAAAAAACAACCCTTTTTTTGTTTTTATCCAGCTGAAGTGGGAGAGAGCTATCAGTGATATTTGATGGTGGAAACTTCCACCCAAATTTTAAATTTAGTAGTAACCAGAGTCTTTACTTATATTAAATCTATGTATCATATAATTAAGAAAACATTAGTGAAAAAGTCGGTTAAAAAATTTTAAATGATTAACTAATTCTAGCTAGCCTCGATAAAATGATTGTAATCAAGGATTGTAATTAGCATAAATAAACAAGATGGGTTGTAGGAATACTATCATTGTAAGTAAAATGTAATATAATTCATCAACAAATACAACTTACATAAATTATGTCATATTATCGTAGTCTAACTTATACCTTGCAACTTAAACTATATATTTACACTTTACATTCAAGGTACAACGTCCCACCATACGCCGGTTAAGTCAAAGCCACCATGAAACATACCATTCGCATTGTAGGGTCCTTCATGTTACAATGATTCGTTGGTTTGATGCTTTGGAGCAGTTGCCAAGGGGGGTTTAGCTAGGCTAGGCATACGAGGCAATGACACTAAACTTTTTACTCTGTCACATCCAGTCTGGCTTATCAAAGTCCCAGCCGCGTGTTTGGCGGCCTCATGATCATGTCGAGTAAGGATTTAAAGTGGTTTTTGATCATGTTGGTTAATGCCTTTCGGTAACGAGAATTTCACGTTCGGTTGGGTTGCTAAGGAAACAAGGTGTGGTCCAACGGAAAGTGCACTTCCTTGGCAAACGAGGCAATCCTAGTATCTTGCCATTTGCGGGTCATGGAGTAATGGTATGGAGTTGACCTTAGGTGGGAGATGATTATTTTATTTCTCCGAAAATCATTGACTAGCCTGGACAGCGAGAAGGCTCGGATTTGGTTTTGATTTCAGAATTGGTGACTTTGATGATTTTTTTTTTAATTCATTAAAAAAAATTATTAACCATCGAATTTTTCTGTGGAATAAATATTTAGCGAATAAAAATATAAAATTTTATCTTTAAAATTTTGAGTTCTAACCTTATGAAAAGAATTTGAATTTATGAAAATAAGAGAACGACCTCACGGCTCCTATACAGTAATTACGTTTCTTAATAGACAAAACGTAAAAAACATAAACTTTTTCTTGTCATTAACCCTTAAGAAATCGTTAGAGAACCATGTCGTCACCAGTTCCTTCCGGTTTCAGTTCAGCCAAACTTAAAATTTTGGGCCATTTCCGTGTTATAACAGAGCCGGCCACAAAAATTTTATGCCCAAGTAGTGGTCTGACCAAGCCCAACGTGCTTTACAACAAAGTCCATAATGGTATTCTATTCGTCTGCATCTTGAAATCAATCCGTGGAAGTGGAACAAGAAAAGACTTGCGCGACTCGTGGCCGCCTCGTGGGTTCACATTCATTCGTCTGTAGACTAGAACCGCACCCCCACCCCACCCACCACAACCAAACTTCCGTAGTAGTACCCAACAACTCCTTGGAAGTTAGGGTGAGATGGCAGGGCCGGGCCGGGGGACGGGGATGGGAAAAACTCGGAGAAGACAACTTCTTTTTCTTTACACAATGTTCCAGGCCTCAACAATAGAGAAGCACCAAGTGGCAAAAGGCTCTCTCCCTAATGCGTTGAATGAACCAACATTTTTCAAGAATTATTTGTTTTCTAAATAATTTGCACCCACCCACCACACCTGGCGTCACTTGGCGAACAAACCTCGGAAACTTACAATAAAGCCAAAAACGAAAGCTCATACCAAACTTAAATTAATCAGCACGTGTCATTTTACACATTACAGAAGATGAAAATGTTAATGCCCGTTTAATGATAGCTAAATATCTAGGGTGATTAAACTCCAATCAATGTAGATTGAATCGTTGAACTCGATTAGCCCATAAACTTTGAATCGTAACTGGGCCCAGTAAACTGACTTGATAAGCGTCTAAAGATTATTACAGAAAAACGTGATTGCAAAAGCCCAAGTTAAGTTATGTCCTGTTTTAAGCATATAGGTCCACTGTTTCAGGTAGCCTGTCTGTCTTGCTAAAAAAACATTCGCACGCAGCATGCTCGCGGCCCGAATCCAACCCCACCACACCACACCACCCCCCCCCCCAAAAAAAAGGCAGAAAGAACTCAAAATTAAATAAAATAATTTAAAAATAAATGAAAATATAAATATAAATATAAAAAATATTTTTTTTTTCAAAAAAAAAAAAAGAGCCGTCCTTTTTGGGCTTGGCCAATTGCCACCCCTACTATTTCTTTATTCTCCCCCGGATAGAAGAGGAGAGAGCAGAAGAGAGGAAGAAGAACCTATTATTGTCTATAATTTCTTGAAAACCAGAAAAATAAGCAAAAAAAGATAAAATTTATTTATTCTCTCTCTCTCTCTCTCTGCTTGTTTTCTTTATTACTCTTTCTCTAGTCTCGACCCATCCTTGTTATTCTTTGTATTCTCTCCATTGGAATGCGCATTACTTCGAGGTCGGCTCGTTTCTTGGATATAGACTCGAACTGGCCCTTTTTTAGGGGTTTTTTCTATGTAGGGTGATTTCTGGGAGATTTTCGATTATACTGATTCGAAGTGAGTTTCTTGCATTTTTTTAAAACCATTTTTTCTTATTTGTTTTATTTATTTATTGGGTTTATGAAATTCTTGATGACCTTTGTGAATGCGAGCTTGGGTATTAGTTTAATTTCTTTCTATTGCAATTTTTTAAGCTTGGGTTGTTTCCCTTTTTTTTTTAGGTCGATTTTTTTTTTATTTGAATTGCATGGCTACTCAATGTGCGTGATTTATCCAGTTATATATGCCCTTGCCTGCGATTAATTTTATTTTTAGTTTTATTAAGACTGGTGGGATTCTTTTTCGGTTTTATTGTTTTGAGTTTGGCACCGGTGTTTGAATGCCTTCTGTGGCAATGCAATGGTCAGTGCTTCAAGATTGTCGGAGTACTAACAGATTTAATTTGGTTATTTCAGTGTATAGATAGCCAAGTGCAAATGGTGTGCTCGGTTGGAAGCGGCAAGATGGCAGTCATGGCTAGACTGCTTGCAGGAGGCAGTTTATCGCAAACTATAGCAGGTAGAATCTTACTGTGACATCCAATTATTAACTAGAATTCATTGGTGGAGGCAGAGATATTTTGAGTAAATTGTCAACCTTGCCCATGGAAATTTTCCTTTAATCTTTGACTGATAACAAGTACTGTCTTGGTGATTTCAATTTGTATTCATAATATTCTTGCCACGGGTTTACAGAGGAAGTTGGATGCCAAAAATTAGCTGTACAATGCATTTATAGAGAGTTATGCGAGGCAGACGAAGCAAACTTACTTGACGAAGAAGGTTTGATCTTGCATTTACAAGTTCAAGTTGTAGAAATAGCCTCTTTGTGAAGAAACAAAGGTAAGGCTACGCACATTTGACCCTTCCCCAGACTTTATCGTGTGTGGGAGCCTTGGGAACACCATTTTTTTGTTGTTGCTTCATTAGAAACTGACATGCAGTAGGTTTTAATATGCCTTCTTATTCTTCAAGAGATCCAGGAATCATAAGTAGATAACATTAATGTTCTCTTCCTTAGGTTCCCTATCAAGCCCCTTTCTTTGTACAGTGTTCATTTTCTTTGATGGCTTTATGATTTTATTTGGCAGACATGGACATTTTTGGATTGATGCCTATGACTGATCATTTGCATTTGGTAAGTTTCGCAATGCTGTGATCCTTTTCATATCACATTTCTCTCAGTTTTCCCATGCTTCTGATTATATGCTTGGCCTAATTGTGTATTGTCACTGTGAAGGTGTGTTGCAATGCTTGTAAGAAGCCAATAAAGGCCAGTCAATATGCAGCTCATGCAGGTTTTGAGGCTCCCTTTTTAGCTTTCTATGCCTCTAGCATTTCTCTTAATTCTTCTGGAATTTAAAATAGGCCCTGATATGGCTTCTTGTTCTTTAAATGCCGAGCACTTCATGCAACAAGGTCATTATGAAATATGAAATATCAAATTTGAAGGCGTGATTGTGGTTATTGAGGACCTAAGATGCCCTAGTTTCGCTACTGTTGGCCTGTGATGTCATTATTTTCTTCTTTTTTTTTCCTCTTATTGTTTTAGCCCCTGAACATATTCTCATTTACGTTTGATTGGAGCTGAAGTAGAATAATAAAGCTGCAAGGTTTGAATGTTGGTATTGCTGGTTATCTTTGCTAGGGATAATTTCAGTTGTTAACAGCGCTCTAGTCTCATAATGGTAATTTTTTATAGACTTTTTCCTCAACCCTTGATCACAATGAGTTCCAAACTTTAATTAACTGAAAGGCCACACTGGGCTAATTGATTGTGACTAAAGGCACATAATGCTTAATAAAGTTAGTGTGATGGTAAAACTACATTTATAGTTCAATTTGCTGGCTCTATGAGACTGGTGCTCGTCAGCCTTAGTAATAATAATCCAATCCAAATATTGAATTGCCGACCATGTTGAGGCATGCATATATATGGTGATCTCTTTTCCATATTGGGTTGGATGTGGTGTTTGTTAATTGATTGCTTAGGTTTGCTAGCTAGCTATTTTTTCAGCTTTGACTGTGCTGGTGCTTTTCTGAGTTGGTTTCCTTTGTTTGCTTTTCTCCTTTTTTTTCCTAGAAATTTGTAGGTCTTTGACTTCTGCAGGAGAAATGTTGTTGAACACTTCCGGTGGTATAGGACACAGAAGACCCCCAAGGAAGGAGAGGAAAAAACTTTTATCATCTTATTCTAGTATCCAGTCTCTTTTGCTTTAATTATGGCCTTCAAAAGTTTAGCTTAAATGCCTTATCACTCTTCTAGATGGTATGCATTTCTAAATCGTTTTGCTAGGTTTGAATGTGCAGAGAGGAAGTGCATAGTCTAGAATGTGGTCTTTGTAATATCTGTTTCCAATTAAAGTCTTCCCTTAGTGTCTTGAATTTTGCACCACTTCAAGATTTCTATTTTTATTTTGGATTGATATTTTTATATTGCTCGATGCCAATTTTGCTTGTTAGTCTTTAACTTTTATTAGATCAAGCAACACCAGCTGGGGAGCAAGGACGCTATGAATCTATGAATGCAGATGACCCAGCTGCATCAGAATCTCAGTTGCACAGCCAGCCTGGATTGTCTTCATTTTCCATGGACGCAAAAAGTAAGGCCCCTTTGCTACAAATTTATCCTCTTTTTATCTCTTTGCTACCATGCAGAAGCACCAAGTGTTTTGAAGAATTTTTCTTTTGAATTTCATTAAGCCATTTTATCTATGTAGCCTCTAGTGAGTATATAACATTTATCATGCTGCATTTTGTTACTTGGCATTGACTGATATCTCATTTCTTGGGATGGGGACAATTACTTGCCAGTGTTGAACTCAGCCTTGATTTTGCCCTTGAATGGGACTTTCAGTAATTTCACATGTAACAGAAAATTATGTGTTCCTATGTTTTGACATATGATGCAAGGATCTTCAACAGAATCTGTGAGCAATAAAGTAGCCTGGAAGTGCCCCCAAGGGGACATCCCAAAGTTTAAGAGCCCATCATCCATCTTGAAGTCTCAAATTCAGATCCTAGGGATGAGGTGTGGGATTTATAGGAAATGGGAGAGCAACTTACTGTTGTGCAAGTCATGGTCCAATGAACCATCAACTGGACAAAAAGGGAAAAAGAAGTAGCTTGGAAGCAATGGAAACTTCAATATTCCTAGTTGAGGTTTCCAGTATGAGCAAATAAGAAAAATGGATTGTTTTGGGCACGCACATTGTGCCTCAGTGTATTTTCTTCAAATGAAGTTTGTCTATTATACAGGCTCTACAAATAAAACAGATGCTAGTTTACTTTTGACTCTGGCTTGATTGTTTCATTTCCTATGATCATTGAAGAAATGCTGCTTGTGTAGATGTGACATCTATGATGGACAGTAAAGGAGTCAGTCCTGAAAGTATAGACCACTCAGCCTGTGCATTGCCACCTCCAACAAAACGCATTAAACTGTATGCTTTCTGTGTTCCCTACATTATATGATTGTTTTAAGCAAGTTCATCTGCATATTGTATGAGAAATTCTCAAAGTAAACTCTGTATTTAGTTTGCACTTTGTTTTTGTTTAGGTCACTTTACCGGCAATTTTTAGACTGTATTCTAGAAATTAACAGATCTTTTTTTTTTTCTGTAAAATGATGCTCAAAAGTTTCCTTCAATACATTTTAAATGTAGAGATAACTGAAAGTTGGGGACTGTTTGCTGCTCTCATGAGTTGTTCAAGTTCTTATATATTTTCCTAATTTATATGACCAAGAGTATTCTCTACAATTTGAATATTTTGAAATATTACAGGTATCAAATTATCTAGTAATCCAGAAACTCTGCTCAATCAACTTTAGGAACACTTGTATAATTTGTTATGTGTTATACAAACTCTTTTGGTTTTTGTAGTGTATCAAGACGGCGTATGCCACCATCAGATGATTGTGAGACAGCTCCTGGCCTGAAGAAAACCACGAGCACTCAGATTGCATTAACCTGTAAGTCAAGACCTATTCTTCTCATGCTTGTACCAATTCATCTTATTCATTTGAGCAGAATATAAGAGCAATTTTCTTCTCGCTTTGGCATTGTAGTCTGATCACAATTATATAGTATGCTGCTTAAGTACTGTCCTTGTTTCACATAATTTCTGTTCATTGTCATCCACTCCGTTGTTACCTGTCCCTCTTAGGTTGTGCTGCTTCTGGTTGAAAGGATCTTTCTACCCTAGACACCCATTTTACTGCCACATAGTGGAGAATGAAAATGGATGAAGAGCCTGTTTTATTTACATTTATTTGAGTTGCCACCACGCAACCCATGTTTGTGCTTTGACATTAGTGACTAGCATGATGCATGGCAAGATATTTGCCGTCAGTGCCCCTGCTAAAATTTATTTACTCATGAATATGTTTTTCATGCATTGTTCAGGCAAAAATCTTCAAGTGCGAACTTCAGGAAGTGACATGGCTTATGAGGATGTTGTTGTCTGTAAACACCCTGGGCAAACTTTTGAGCATTGCCCAATGAGAAAAGGTACTGTTTTATTACCTCAAATGGCAGTAATCAACAAGTTCTTCTTTGTAACAGCTTGATTAAGTTTCTGGGAATAGCTTTCTTTTCTGATGGGTTTCTTGGAATGATTTTTTCTAATTCATCAGTCTAATCTTTCTGCTTCCTCTGTTTTTTTATGACCCAATGCAATTGATCAGATGTTCCAGTTCCGCTCGCCACCAAAATTTATTACTCTCAAAGGAACAATCGTCTCCGATCAGTTGTTACAAACATGTATCATGTGGCATCTCCTAAAGGACTGTGCAATGGCATGGCAAGTCCAGAGGCATCACAACAAAGTATGATGCAATTACAGGCTCAATATCAGAGGGCCTCTTCAGATGAACAATCAGACGTGCTGCTCAACAAGGTTTGCCCTGTTCTCATTGTTGGTGGCTACACTTCATTTGGGCTTTGTTAATGAGAATGACAGAAACCATTTATAATTTGAGTCACAGTTGCACACCTTTGCTTTACAGGTGCACACCTTGCCCTTATCTGTTTGATGGTTGAAAGCATGTATCTATTGTTATATTTCAGAGTATTATTTTGCAACCAATGTACTGAAGGTCAGTTGTAAAAGTAAAACCTACCCAATGAACGTTTTAGGCTGAGAAATTTTACCATCTTCAGAAAAAGTAATTTTTCTTTGAAACAGATATTAATGCACACTTCTCTATGATCAATAATCTTCCTTAGCTTATTCAACTTCTGAAATCTTAGTTTTTACTTCATGTTATTAGCAGTTGAATTTCATTGTTTTGTCATTTCTAGATAAGTTGCATGACTCTGTTGCAGTTTCAGTCTAACATATTTTTTAAATGAGGAGCAACCAACTTGAATTATCTTTTTTTTTTTTTTTCTCTCAATTGTGAAACAGAGAGCCATCAGCAAGTAAGCCTGATCAAATTTTTGTAGAATGTTCGGAAGTCTGCTTGGATGGATCAGGAGGATTCCTACGCCCTCCTCGCCTTTCAAATGAGTTTCCTGTTGATAATATTCTTAAACCTCAGACTTTTTCCACTGGATTGCTCGGAAACAAATATCGGCCATATTCTATTTCAGGCAATTCAGGTAGTTAACTCTAATCATAAACTAAGCTAGTGGTGGGGAAGGTTAGAGACAACATGATTGCCTGGTCTAATAACAATTATTACCTGGGAAAACCTAGTACCATGGAAGACGTTTTCATGAAAAGGTTCTGCTGGCTGCTGCCATGGCCAAAAAGACTAGCATGATGTAGCTAGATTTTTTCTATAACCGTTTTCAGTGGCAAGCATAATGCATTCTATAAGGCATCACAGGAATATTCCTTTTCTTCTGTTTTTTTTTATCCCCTTTACCATTCCATTGGTGTTGTGGAGTCCGCACAAATGGAAACTAAGCTTTCCCGTGGGCACATCTCTGGCTTTGTAGGACAATCACTTGGGACCATGCAGCAATCCAACGGAAGTGTTCCTGTTTTGTAGGAGTCGTCTGCAGGTGTTTTGCTAGGCAAAGTTGAATATAATACCATACATGAGATCGGGATCTATTTTTGTAACGAAAAGCTGAGTCATTGAAAATGTTCAGTCTAGTTTTTTGTACTATACTTGTTATACTTAATGAAATTAAAGGAATGTGTAAATTCAATTGCCATTCTTGTAGTGCCTCAAGACTGCAACAGCTTTAATATTCCTTACTTGTATCTTAGATGCCTCTGGTCTTGCAATCATTCATGTTTCCAAATTTCACAACAATTATGTTAGAGTCTGTGGGGGAGAATTTCATTCTTGTTTCTTGGTGAAGAAACTTCACAGTGGTTTGCTCGCGGGGGTAGAAAAGTAGAGGGCGGAATTCGTGTTCTATGAAAACATCTCACCTTTTGAACGTGCCCCAAAAGAATGCCTTTTCATGGTTGGGGAGTTGGGGATCTAGTTAAAGCTGTGACAAGTGAATTTGCAAATTAGTTGAGTTAGCGTTCTAAGCTTCTCCGGACTCCTGCAAGGGTTGTTTTCCCCCAGAAAGGACTCACTGCACAGTTTCTTTCGGTCTGGAAATTCCTTGTTTCCGAGTACCTTCAAATGAATTTTTTACATGGTTTAGACTATGATAATGGGTAATCCGTTACTTTATGGGAGGAAATAAAGAAATCCAAGCGTGGGGAAGGAATTTGCTTATGTTCTGATATGACTTTGTCGCAATATTAAGAAGCTTAGAAGACCATGGAAAAACATGCCCCCCTTTCTGTAGCGGTATAAGTTTAGTGGGAAGGGGACCCTCTTGTTTAAATTCCATGGGAAATCAAGTGGAGGTCTCTGGTCATCTCTGAAAGTTAAAAAATGAAAAAAAAAAAGAAGAAAAAAAAAAAGGGAGCAGGGTCTTTAATGAACTGAGGACTTGGTAAGTTACCGCCAGCTAATGCCTTGCTGTGGAGATGATTCGGTGGAAGGTGGACTAAAAGCTATGACAGCGATAGACTTGGACAGCCTCGTGTGCTAATGGCTGGGCCATGGTTAGATAATTGATAGCCATTTCAGATTGAAAATATCTTCTGTTTCCCCTGATGTGGCTGCCTCTCATGGGCTACGGCGTGGTTGTTAACGGGTAAATTTTGTCTTTCATGGATGGAGGTCTTCCCGTTCGACTGCGACATCCCATTTGCCACTAGCAGTTTGATTCTAGTTTCTCCATCATAGAGCTGCAAGAAAGGCAAGGAAAATGGCTGCTTTTCAAACCATTGATGGAATCTTCCATTGCCCTGCATAAGCACTAGTAGATATTGGTTCAATTCTTGGCTTATGGTGATTGTTGGTTTGGCGACAGCAATAACATGGGTCCAGCAATGAACCATCCAATTGCCAATCGGGACTGAAGGGATGTTTATGTTTACTTTCGCCTTGTCATCATCCGTCCCATTGAGGCGCTTTCGTCAAATGTCCTGATGGGTAAAAGAATATGCATATTGAGATGCCCTGTGGTCTTTTTTCAACTTTAAGAATTAATCTTGTTCTCGTGATTAACAATGTCACGTCAATCGGATTCTTAAAATCGATAGAGAAATCTTGTCTTAACCAGAAATGAAAAGTAAAAAAAGAGAGAGAAAGGTAAATCACATTTAAATCTCCTAGCTTCAACTTAAATGGCATACTATTGGGAGAATCCATTTAATAATAATAATAAAAAAAAAAGAATCTTTCTATTACATTTACATCCCAATTGGTGGCTCTTTACCATAATAATCAACCTCGTTTCACTAATACCACGTGTAAATAATTAATTTTAAGGGATATTTTGCCACATTCTTAAAGGAAAAACACATGTATGCTCTTGCAGATGTTAGGTAGAGAAATGAAACATAAACAACACTAACGTCGTTTACAATCCCTTTTAGAACGGGCAGGTGGTGAGAGAGAGCAGCATCACGTGGGATGCGAACACGATGCTTATTTTGGTGATTTAAATTTATTTGGCAATTCTCTTTGAGCTCAATAATTTCCACGTAAGAATAATTCTCCTCATTTTTTCACCGGTCAGATCAACCCACTGCGGTGACTCCTTTTAATGGAATTGAGCAAGCATGAGTGCTTCCTTTTAATGGAATCCAATACCTTTTAAGGTACTTGATTCAAATTATGAGAATAGTATAAAATTTATAAAATGATTAAAAATGTATTTTTATTATCTATGTAATTTATGATCTAATAAATATCTTGATAAATAAATAAAATATAATAATTAATAATACAATACGTTGTTTTTCCCTTACCAAATATATATATATATATATTATTGAAAGAGTAATACGAGAGATTGTGAAGTAAACATGGTCCATCATTTTTAGTCATGGGTTCAATAAATAAAGTTATGATAAATGTTATGAAATTTTTTATACCAATATTAAATATTGCAAAAGTTTTTATTTTTATTCTTTCTTTTTTTTTTTCATTATAACTAACTTACTAATAATCTTATATTATATAATAAGTAGAGTTTATTTAAATAAATAGAGAGGAAACAAAGACTTAGAACACACTAATCGACCATTTCCACCGCGAAAGAATAGAAGCACACAGATTTAGAGAGAGTCCAATTACGTTGACGCAATCCGAATGGATTTCAGCAAACACCAAAAGTTTTTATTAAATGTTATATATATATATATATATATATATATATATATAGAGAGAGAGAGAGAGAGAGAGAGAGAGAGAGAGAGGGTATATAGTATTAAACTGTGTTAATGGGACTGGCTTCCACCCAGACTTTTTCCCATATATTTAACAATCGCCAACACACCGACCCCCAGCTCGCACGGGGGATTTCGGGTGGTGTGCCATCCGCCCGGTAGATCGACTCCGATGCTCGCTGATCCGGAGGGACTCAATGTGCGTAGAGATTAACTAACTAAATGATCTGCTCATAAATACTGGGAAGAAGAAGAAGAAAAACAAATTTTGATAATCAACTATTCTTTTGGGAGACCGAGTAAGATGTGAAATTAATAATGTTAATCATGAACACAAGCAAATGTGTTTGAATTAAGCAAACCAGTCGAAGTTGTAATATTCTCTTGGATATTATTGAGGCGGTGGGGTCCTTGTCCTTGATAAAGAAATGTAATAAAGGAATGACATAAGAGTCAAATTTCCTCATTTTCTCCGTAAATAGACTTTTGATATTTTGAAGTGTACAGGCCATGACTGCTTTTAAGCAATGAGTCTAACTCCCCTGTTGCTTTTTTTTTTTTTTTTTTTTAACTCTTTCAAGACGGAAACCACAATGTTTTCAAGAGAAAGAAAATAAAATAAAATAAAAAACAAATACATAATCAGAGGGATGCTGCTATAAATGGGGAATTGGCAGTGTTTGTCGTCCCAAACAAGAAGTAATGCAAGCAATTCACTATGTAATAGAACTTGGAACGGGAACACAAAAATTTAGCTTTAAACGAAAAGGAAATTGGGAATAATTCAACCATCAAATTTTTTCATACGAAAGCCACATTTGAAATCTTTTCTTTTTTGGTACGTTAAAATTAAATTCCACAATTTGTAGGAATTTAACAGATTTGAAATACGAACTTTTTTATGATTTATGAAATAATTGTCATTTAATGTTTGCATAATAATTGATTTTTGTTTTTTTAAATTATTTTTAGCAATTAATTTATAATAATTAATTGTCCGTTAGCTCCAAGGGGCGATCCAAAAAATGTATTGAAATTAAATGAAATGAAATGAATGAGCTACCAATCCTAGGCCTTATTAGTTATTATTATTACCATTGTTGAATTAAGGCGAAATAAATTAGTTTCTTAACCTAATATATATATATTTACACAATTGTCCCCAAATAATCATTACAAGAAAGACAAAAGTAGGCGGAAAAGGACACAAAGTACTTAAGTAGATGTCTTAACCATTCCATGGCCAACCCAGTTTTTCTCTCTTATCCCAAACATTCTCTCTGAGCTTGGGCGTGAAAATTCATTTTTCTTGGGTAGTTTGAACCGAATTAAGCCCATAATTTTATTAAAAATAGAACAGAAGGAAATGGCTTCCATAAGGAGCATGCTTCACCGGGCGAGAACCAGCCGGGTGGTCCAGGACGGCTCGGCGTCGGGGGGCGGCGGCGGAGGCACGTCTTGCTGGGCGAACATGCCGCAGGAGCTGTTAAGGGAGGTTCTAATGAGAATAGAGGCGTCTGAGTGCAATTGGCCGCCCAGAAGAAGCGTGGTGGCGTGTGCCGGCGTTTGCCGGAGCTGGAGACTCATCACCAAGGATCTCGTCAAAGTCCCTGAGATCTCCGGCCAGCTCACCTTTCCCATTTCAATCAAGCAGGTACCTTTTTTTTCAATAATTAATTAATTAATTAATTAATTATGCTGACATGTGTACTGCACACGTGTGTATATTTGTCCGTCGGTTGTACAAAGTAATTTTGATTTTGTTATTGATCATGGGATTGGTTATTGAATTGACTTTCATTCTTGCCATCCAAACGCAGATTAATGGGCTCTGGTCGCTGTAGTTCGGTCTTCTTTCTGCTTCCTTGTAGTTATATTGTAGTTTGGCTGTTTTGGGGAAGTGCTTAGATACCTAAATGAGGCTTTTGAATGGATTTGGAGTGTAAAGTTATGTCCTTGATGGTTGTATAGTCGTTTTTTCAGGGTAGCGTCATTTTTTTTTTCTTTTACAGTTCAGCAGGGAGACGTAAAAAGAGTCGTGGGACAGTAATGGAACAACATCAATTTATATTTCTTTTGGGTCCTTCTGGTTTTCTTTGTTAAATCACACTTTGGGTTGGGAATTTTACTTACTGATTTGTTTGAAATATGGTTTCCTACGCATCCCTCAGAAAATTGCATTGTCATGAAAGGCGGTGATATGTTTTGGGGACCACTTTTTGTTTGCATCATTACTGCAGAATCATTATGATCACTGTCTTCTTACTTCATGGATTGATTTGTTTTGTTCTTTATGTTCTAAATTTCTTGTTGTAACAACTCTCTGCAATTGTTACGTTGTGCCATATATGCTCAATGAACTTTGGTATTGTTTAATGGTGCTGTTGCTCCTTACATAGGAATCTCAATGACCTGGTCATTTTGAGCTTGGATTTCATTGTCAGCTTGTTGTTTTGTTCTTGTTGGAATCTTCCTCTAATGTAGCATAATGTTACACAAGTATGTTT
Organism: Ceriops zippeliana; assembly: GCA_037897445.1. NCBI lineage: Eukaryota > Viridiplantae > Streptophyta > Magnoliopsida > Malpighiales > Rhizophoraceae > Ceriops > Ceriops zippeliana. Next base: position 3,121,081 of record JBAPLH010000004.1, on the reverse strand, counting down.
TCAGCCTGGTCCAAGGGATTTTCTCCTCCAGTGCTTTATAAAGCGGTGCCGGTCCACTCAGACATACTCTCTTTACCTCAGTCTAAATAATGGTGAGAATTTGGGTTGTAATAGTCATTAGTTCTCCATGTGAAGCTGCTTATATAGAAAAATGGAATTCTGCTTACATATTTCACCATGCATTAGCATCCATCTTTTTCTGTTTAGATGTCTAGATGTCTGTCAATTTGATTTATTAGATACAGGCTACTTCCCCACAGTTTGGGAGCCTTGTCTCGTGGGATGCACTTAGATAGACACTACTCATGGTCCTGGATTCGTCTGTTTTTTTTTTATTAAAAAAAATTTCTGGCAATAGAATATTCAAATTTTTGCTTCTCTGTTTGCCTTTCCAGCACTGGCTGATGACGGTAAGTTTCTTCTTGCTGCACGCAAGTGTAGACGGCCCACCTGTACAGATTATGTCATGTCTCTGGATGGTGGTGATATGTCAAAGGGCAGCAGTACCTATGTTGGCAAACTAAGGTATCATATAACCGGCCCGCAGAATGACCATTCTACCTTTTATTCTTTTAATAAATATTTTCTCTTCCTTTTGGCAAGATCAAATTTCCTGGGAACAAAGTTTACAGTATCTGATGGACAACCACCTCATGCTGGGGCCAAGATGACCAAAAGTCACTCTAGTAGGCTGGTAAATTTGAAAAAAGTTTCACCAAGGATCCCTGCAGGAAACTATCCAGTGGCACACATCTCATATGAATTGAATGTATTGGGTTCAAGGTAAACTTTTCACATATGCAACCAATTATGAATTTGTCTCTAAAGAAAATATGCAAATAGCCATGTTGTAGTTGAACATTATTCTTTTCTGCTGATGGCAGCACTGATTTCTACTTTCTGCTATAATGTCAACTTGTGAAGCATTCATTGGATTTTTATGAATTCTATTCTAATATGTCAAGCAGGGGCCCAAGGAGAATGCAGTGCATTATGGATGCCATCCCAGGAAATGCTATTGGACCTGGTGGAGTAGCTCCAACACAGACGGAGTTTTCTCATCACAGTGTAGATTCCAGTCCGTCACTCTCATTTTTCCGGTCAAAATCAAACTACCTGGAGAACTATTTGTCAGGACCTTTGTGCATTCAGAAAGATGGGGCGTTGGTACTGAAAAACAAGGCTCCAAGGTGGCATGAGCAGCTCCAGTGCTGGTGTTTGAACTTTCATGGACGAGTTACAGTTGCTTCAGTGAAAAACTTTCAACTGGTTGCTTCCCCAGAGGATGGACCAGCTGGGCCAGAGCATGACAAGATAATTCTCCAGTTTGGCAAAGTGGGAAAGGATTTGTTTACCATGGATTACCAGTACCCTATCTCCGCATTCCAAGCATTTGCAATTTGCCTCAGTAGCTTTGACACAAAAATTGCTTGCGAATGAAGATAGATGATTGTACAGGTTTGAGGCTGCCCACTTGGGAACTAGAATTTTCATAAACATGGCTTTATTGAAACATGAATAAGATGCAAAGGAAATCTAAAATGTAAAGAATCATGAATTTATTTGAATATAACATCCGATATGCTGTTCTGAGGTGCTTTCATCATGTGCACAAAAAAGCATGTAATGTGAGAGGCTTGTATATATACTGCCGTGAAATTGTTTCTGGCAACTTCTGTCATTGTTGGAATGACATACTTAACGAAAGAAATTTTGGATTATCTGCCAAGCAGGTAATTCATTGTCCTGATATCTGCATTTTTTTTGGTTCTCTGCATCATATCTATCAACACTTTTAGTTCATATGATTCTCCATTTGCCATTTTCTGTAATGGCAGACATCCTTAATGGGTCATAAGCATACAAGTAGTATGGCTGGTTATTGCTAATGGCTTAATGCTATTTCTGATTAGCCACTGTCCTGACCAATGATTTTCCTTATCACGTTTATGAGCAATTTCCCGATCATTAACCCTATCTTTCTGTGTTTGTTCAGTTAGCAAAACTGTGAAGTTCTGGGAAGCCATGATGAGCTGAGAGGAGCTGATTGCATGGGCAAAAAGTTGCACATGAGATGCAAAAGGGGCAGTGCCTTTTTGAAGAATGTGTAATCCTTGTATTAAGTATCTCACTAAAGGGGGTCTTAGTACACTGTGGGTTCAAGGAATGATCAAATGTATGCGACTTTACTTTTATTTTTGCAAAGAGATTGTTTCTACTCTTGTATAGAGTTTGTCAATTTGTCAAACGACATTGGTGAACTTAAGTTTAGCAACATTGGAGGTTTGGGGTTATCATCGTGCACTGGTGCTCTGTATAGTTAATTCTACTTTTTTACACGACAGTTCGTAAAACATCTTTCTTTTATTGTGTTTTCTGTAACTAATTAGTGCTTTTGTGATTTGCTTTTATAAGGAGAACGGACATTTCATCTTTTGGATATGTATCTTTTTCTTTTGTGTCAATTTTTTGGATAGATCTCTCTAGCCAAGAAAAAACCAGAAGGGACAAGGAACAACTGCTTTTCCTAATGGGATTTCAGCATGCTGGTTTAAGGCAGGATTGTCCCAGCAGCGCAAAGCATCTCATTTATCATGATGCGGACAATGCTAACACGGTCTAGTCTTACCGTCAAAATAACTTGACGAGTGATGACGATGTACGATAGTTCTCACAGTTTTCCTCCCCGGCTGTCTAATCTTAGCGACGTCCGAGGTGCCTTCTCTTTCTGGTTTCATTTCATTGTTGACATTATTACACATTCTCCCGTGGAAAAAGACGGCACCGCTCCTCAATGAAAATGCTCAATGTAATTATGGTATGATTACCTAGTATGCTTTCCACAGCAATCTCTTTTCGTACAATGATCGGTACACATAAAATCTTGTATTTACAGAAATCTGTATTACTTAATATTAAGCTGCTTGCATTTGAACGCCAGATTCTGAACCCAGACGTTGGCATTCTGCAACATCTTCCTCTTCCTGGGGCAGGTCATCAGAATGCATTTCTAGTAGATTAAGGCTTCGCACAAGTGCAGTGAAAGAAGGGAAATGCTCTGGTGAGAAGAAATCGGCTCCCATCCTTTGATAAGTGAACAAATCAAGGATATTCTCACCTAATATGTTCTTTTTAATCTGCTCAAAACCAAGGGGAGTTTTAGAAATTGACGAGTTCTGCCCAGAAACTTTAACCCCGTGCTTTCTGCAAGCAGCTCTAATTTGTGCCAGTAACAACTCTGGGCTTGAGAAACACTCCTGTGGCTGAGCCTCATCAGACAAATCCATTCCTGGCAAAATCATTTTGCATGAATTCTTGGCAAACATCTCTGCAACTGCTTGATAGCCATCTCTATCGGCTGTGTTATAGAACCCAGCAGTTAGTTCAGAAGCATGTGAACGTGTTTTGTACCAAAAGTGCATTAATGGAACCTTCCCATAGACTGTGAGACCAGTGTCACTGAAAGAATTAGAGGCAAGGATGAGCATTCGATCTCCGTGCAACAAGAGCTGACTTGAATACCATGAAAGGAAGAAGTTCCCATATGCTGACTCCCATGAACCAAAATGGTCCTTAAAGAAATTGTTAGAATGTGGCAATTGGTCATAACCGGGTGCATCATGCGGACCACCAAGTCCCCATAAAGGGTTTCTAATTGATTCAGCGTGTTTCTTTAGAAGTTTAAGCATGTTTTTGTCATAACATTGGAACTCCCCAACTCCAAGGATTTTGCCACTTCCAGCCAGCTGATGATGGGAAGGATATCGCAGCTCACCATCTGGTCCTAGACCCATTGTGATTCCCTGCAAAAAATGAAACCATAGCTCCGGTGTTTCCTGTTTGAAAGTCCTAATTGCAAATGAATTTGTTGATTAACTCCATCTTACCGTGATTGTGGAACCCATGAAACGTGAAAATGAAGACTTGAAGCTCTCACAGAACTCCTGGTAGACTTGGACAGGAGTCTTCCCATCAAGAACAGGCAATTCATCAACAGCCAATGACAGGCACCCTCTACAATGCTGCCCAGACCGATCCGCATAGAAAAGACTAGGTTCAGATTCACCAATGCGAGATACCCACTCAGGCAGGGGGATTTTGGGTTGTTTACTAGCATGGAAACAGAGTGACACATGGAGCTTGAGACCAGCACTCTGTACCATCTCTGCAAGAGCAAGGTACCCTGACCATTCATACTTCCCCATTGCTTCCTTCTCAGCTATTCCCCACCATACCGGCAGCTCCACGCCTTCGACTCCTAATAATTTCAATGCTTTAAGTCCTGCCGCAATCGCTCTAGCATGGTTTATTGTATGACAGTCAGAAACCGCATCCAAGGGCAACCCAACAAATAATCTTACCTCATCAACCTGCAAAAGAATACTATTGTTAGCATGAGAGCTAAAAAGAGGGAAGAAAATCCAAAACACATGTCAAGTCAAAAAAACCCAAAAAGAAGAAGAAGCAGTATTTGTTCTAAAATATCAATCATTTTTCAGCAATGCATATACTAGACAAAATATTATAAACAGAACCCTAGCTAATTTGAATCAACTAGTTTCAATTTTAGCTCTTCTTTTTGGGAAATTGAAAACTAACATTTCAATCCAGTTAAAACATCAAGGCTTGTCCTTTTTCCCTTTCCAAACTTTGTCACAGCACGTACATTTCGCTTATGAAAACTTAAACCAGAAAATATTAAACCTTTAATCCCCCCCCCCCCCCCCCCGAAAAGAAGGCGACCCCAGACTATCTTTGCTGAGGAACAAATTCTCTGCTTCATGGAATTCAGGCACCCAAAAATATCCCCAAAATCTAACAAAATTCAAGACTCTAGTAGAAATAAAAATGAATCCGGAAAAGGGAACTAGAGATCCTTACCGATCTGGATGTTCTTGCAGAACCACGACCCAAGACGCTGTCGGAACGGACAGGGTCGGTTTGAGCGGCAGCATTTAAGGTAGAGCGAAGGCGTGAGTTTCTCAACCTCGTATTCGGATCAATCAAAGAAACGCTATTGGGTCTTCGGGGAATACAACAAAACATTTGCTCCCTGTATGCTACTTCTCTCTTACAAATCTTTGCCTGAGAAGAACTACCGATCACAGACACCTCCATATCTTTCCCAAGAAAAAAAGAAAGACCCAGAAAAAGATCAAAACTTTGCACTTCCTTAAAGTAAATTATCCACCCGATCTAAAACCGATAGAAATTGGATAAAAAAACTCCGAAATCAGATTATACAACAGCGTTGAAAAAATGAGATATTTGGCTTTCGTACGGATTAATGATAAGAGAGGAAATAAAAACTTGTGGATAACAAAAATAAAGTTATGGAAGCAAATTGATGGGAGTGTGGAGTTATATAAACGCCATTTTTTTGTTTTTTTGTTTTTTTTTTTGGGTGGGTTGTGCAATGTACAGAAATACAATCATCATGAACTACACGGGCTGTATACGTATGATTTTTCGTCAGATTCAAGTGAATTCTTATCCATTATCTCAATAGCTATCAATCTAATCTTCTTCTTTTTTTTAACTTCAATTCTTGGCTATTATTTTAGATTGTATTTCATAATTTTGCTCCTTGCGTATGAGTAATTTTTTTTTGTTTGTTTTTTTTTCTAAGCTACACTTTACTCATGTATCTAAATAAAACCCACGTAAAAGGTCAAAATTATTATTTATCATTTAATTAAAAAAAAATAAAAGTTAATGGCATGCACAATTGGTTTTGAATGTTAAGGTGTCGGTGATTCTTCCATGACCGATGGCCCCACGCTGACTCGGATCCAGGACAGACATTGTTTCTAACCACCATCGCTCACATCTACCCCGTCCATTGGTTGCTGACCACAAGACGTTGTTTCTAAATGAGAGAGAGAGAGAGAGAGAGATTAATTTGTGTGGATAAGAATATTTCGTTCCATGTGAATTTCTGATCCAATCGTCAAAAAGGATGTTCGCATTGCCTCGTGGATGTGAGCGTTTAGTGTGGCGGGTGTATCGTAGCACGGATAGATCGTTATGCCACGTCATACAAGAAGATACAGATCTTAGACGGACATGGTATACTTTTATAAGTTATTTTTGGGACAACACGAGAATCTCGATCAATTCGGTAAAAAAAAAAAAAAAGTGACGAATGTATTAGAATAATAGGTAGGTTCTTACATACGGATTCCCGACATCGAACCTTAATAAGTTATATTTTTAAGAAAAAGGTAACGACATGCGATAATAGGCTAGGTAATTTCAGGGTGGTATTGAGTAGGAAGCCATAGCAAATTGCACCTAATCTACCAATGGGTTTCGAGAGATGAAATGCATGGATTCTTACTTTTTTTTTTTTTTTAAATCTGCATATAAGGCTTTAAGCCCAAAGCAGTAAATATAATAATAATAATAATAATAATGGTATAAACTTAGAAATTATACATTAAAAAAAAGATTGAAGAATTTAGTAATTTAACAAATTTTTAAAATTTTAAATTAATATAACATGAAATTTATTATTTATATAAATTTTATTTTAAATTTTCATTCTTTAACAATTACACTTAATTGAATGATAATAAACTCTAGATGCACTTTAAAAATTATCAATTTAAATACTTGAATTTGTTTAGGTGATAATAATAATAAAAAAAAGAGGCTGGCTTTAAAGAAAAGTGAATACTTTAAAAGACATGTGGAAATGATTATTTTAATTATTAGACGAGACGAATCTCGGAAGCCCCCTTCCCTTAATCAGTAATCTTTTGAAAGGGATCAAACAATGCTACGCCGAATATGCCAAATACGTGTGTTCGGGCAATTGATCCCCTCAGCTTATCCGTTGAATTGTGGTTGGAATTATTGACTCGAACTTCTGATGTGACCCCAGTTTGATCGTCCCCAATTTGCTTCAACAAATGGATGCGGACTCGACAAGAATTCTACAAGCTTCTTGGTCTCTAGCCACCCACCCACACACACACACACACGAAGAGAAGGTCAATTTTGCATCCACCATCTCCATTTCTTTATTTATTTATTCTGTAACTTAAAATTTGTATCATGCCGCTTCTGTTTCTTTGAATTTGAATTTCGGAAGCTAATTGCTCTTCTTTTTTTCTTTTTCTTTTCTTTTTTTTTTTTTAAGTTGGTCGGAAGATCTTTTTGGGGAATGACTCCGAAAATAGTGGGCAGTCGGTTGTTTACATTATTTTTTGACCGACTTTTTTTTTGGGGGGGGTCTATGTCAAACGATATGATTCCACGTCACTTTTTACAGACTTTGGACCCATGGGCCGATTTTAGCCGTTCGATAGGATTGCTAAAACCTTGGCAATTCGTAGGCCGTGATTCAATAGATGCTTGCACATCGGCTGTAGCTTTCGGGCTCATGGTTATGATTCCTAGTCAGGGCGAACAAGGATTGGAGCAACTGTCTCAAGACAAAGGCCCCCTTCGACGACAGCGCCTTGTCCCATCCGGGGCTACAAACAAATCGAGTTGGACCGAGTTTTCAGATGTTCAATTTTGACTCGTCAGAGGTTTTAGGGAACTCAAACTCAAACTCAGCTCGAGTTTTCATTTCTAAGTTTAAGCTCGACTTAATAGTAATTTAATTATGATCAGGCTCGACTCGTGCTTGACTAGAAAATTTTATTTTCTGAGAAAAAAAAATTCATTTTCAACACTATTTCTTTCATCACCAAAAGTGTCTTGCATGCATTTTATCTAGAGCAAAACGGATCAATTTTGGATGATGAGAAAAGGGGTCCAAGTGGATCGCTATGGCTTAATTCCACGTAGTTATCTGTCGCACGTCAAATATGACAAAACACATATAGCTGGGTAATAAAATGAAAAGTCTTAATATGAAACAAGGTTGTTGAGGTAAGGCGAGGATTTGTTGAATGCTTGTCGAAGGCGTCGATTTCAATGCTTGTGGTTTAGATTGAGTCAATGTAGGGACATTCTAGTTAACAAATTTTCAATTTAAATTTTAAAAAATATAAAATTTATGATAATAAAATTTGGTTTGCCTGGTGAGGGGGGGGGGACAGGATGGAATGTTGACGAAAAATCTCCGAGGCCGAATTTTCTTGGGTTGTGATAATCATCCATTATCCAGGTATATTCTCATTGACGGTGAATATTTTTAAGATTTCAAGCAATTGGTAGACAGACTTGATGGCATTCTACAATCAAATGTGTTTCTAATAATTCTTTCTGGCTTGCACCTTTTCCAGGCAAGAAATGATGGATTTGGTTGCAAAAAGTGGAAAATTCAGAATGAAGTTCATAGGTTTTACGGCTAAGCCTGCCTATGGCTCTATTCGATGAGGATCAATAATTGACCTCCTTTTTGGTTCATGGCAGAACTTTTTGTTCCACTATTTCTTACCATAGTCTTTTGCCATCCAACTTGAGCAAAGAACTCTTGTTTTTGTTTGATCTTCTGAAATTGCATATTCATTTTTTGATGTTGCAGGGACCGCTGATCCCTTGGGTAAGATATTAAACAACTCCAAGACTCAAGAGGATATGGGATGAGAACCAAAATACACCAGCTTCGCTCATTTTCTTGGAGTTGCTGGATAAGTGCTAATTACCTTTGGCATTGAGATTGAACATAATTGACAAGACGGGACTTATTGGAACCAAGATTGGTTAGTTGTGAGGGCACAACCTTTCTTGGGTTACTCATCTGTTTTTCTTTTATGCATGATAGCCAGAGCAACACAAGATGTTGCAATTTGCCGTGAAATATGAAACCTTGGCAATGATTTCATTGGGTCAGAGCTCTTTGGATTATAGCATATATACGGGAGAGAGGCGACCATTAGCTTTTTCATGGCTGAACTTTCACGAGATTTCTGCTTTTGTAAACGCTTTTTGTGTATACCTGAAGATTTGGGAACATTGCCTCCTGAAGGGGCTTAAGATACCTGAATATTTCCAATTTATAAGAGTATTTAGACTCCTCAATAATCTCTGATTTTCAACGAGCCTTTGACAGCAGACTGCCGAACTAGGTTGGTTGCACCTTCTCCACAAGTCCTTAATTTAAATGATTGAATGCCTAACCTTAATATTTTCTTGGCCATTACCAGGTTGGAATCCAAGGAAGTTACCTTCCGTTTGGACCAGAAATCAGTATTTTTCAAATTGGGTGCACAGTATCCCTCCCTTTCCTTGTACACAGAAGCATGCAGAAGTCAAGAAAGATTCAAAGGCCTTGTTCTTTGCAATGGCATGCGAGGAAGATGCTAGAGACGACAGTCCAGGTCTCACCGGATTTTTTCTCGCAATTATCTTAGCTCTCGTACTCATGGTCATCTGCGACACAAATTTGTGTGTTTATTGAGCTTTCTCCACTTCAAGCCCCCCAACCGGAACCATTCTTAAGACATTAAGACCACCAAGCCGCCTCTAAGGGGTTCGACCATGGAAGCTACAAGGACCGAAAGCTTATGCCACGTGTACCTTTAATTATGAAAATATATTAAAAGACTTGATTATTTATGAATGAGAACAATAGATGCATTTATCTTCCCATAATTTCAGTCGCGGTTCCCATTTCTTTTAGGCCTGTGGCCTTTTTTGTCACTTTTTCTCATCCAAGTTGACGACGGGGCTTTGCTGCAAGAAACCGGAAGCTAATTTTTGCAAACAAGACAGGTCTCACATATATAGAATGCTAAATGAAACTTCAATGTCAAAGCGTCCACAAACACATGAACACGAACCACGACCACTGGGGTTCATCATCTAACACGCAAATCTCTAGTTGTACATCTTAACGTGAATTATTCCTATTCAGGAATTCGACGGTGCAGAGAGACTACAGAGAGCAGGGTGAGGAAAACGAGCAGGATTGAGGCAAACAGGGAGATTGCAACTGAACTTCCTACATGTCGACAGAACTTGTCAAAAACAGGGCACACCTTGTTCCATCCCACATGGCTATTGCCCCTCAGTCCAATGTAAGCAACTGCTGCTGCTGCACCTGTGGCCGAGGATACTATCCCCAACATCAGCTGCATTATAATCAAACATAGTTCATTATCTGTGTATTATCGAAAATGAAAGAAACTGTAGCAATGACGATCATAATATAGAATAGTGATTATGTATGAATACCACTGTTTTTTTTTTTTTTTTTTAACAATGGGGGTTGCCTCGTTAAGCAGTTTTAGGAGCTCTTTCTGAATTATGGGCTCATTTGTATAAGGTGATGGGTGTAGCTATGAAAGGTCTTGTTGTTTATATGGAACCAAGAAGGGGTGGGGTTAAGCCTGAATTTTTTTTTTTTTTGAGGCCCATTGAAATAGAGGGGTTAAGCTAAGGGTTGAAAAAATTAAGTTTTTAATCCATCAACGTTTGTAATTTTTTCCATCTAAATCTCATTGATGACACGAGAAGTCCATATTGATCAATAAAACAAATGTGTCATGTTACCATTATTAATTTTTTCTCTTTTTTTGAGTGCTGCAACTCACACTGAAAGCACCATCAATGATAAAGTAACAGGCTATGCAATTACCAAATCCAAAAATACAAAATGGGGCAAGAACTTGGATGCGGGAGCCGGCTTCCTGATGAAACCAAGGGATGCTAGCGTTGTGAGGATGCTGTAGAGGCAAGCAACGGACATTGCCACAACAAAATATCTGCAAGAAGACAACTCTCAGCAATTCCATTACCTCAATTAGACGCATAGTATTGGCTACAGTGACCAAAAAAAAAGAACAATTATCAACTCCCTACGCTCAAGCAAAATATGGTACACATCTTTCTAGTGTTGTCCACGTTGAAGAAGCCAAGGAGGGCTGCACGGGCTTTCCGATTCTTCAATATCTGTTTATCAACAATATAATATCCTAGACACTAATGACTTACAATTTAATGATATTAAAATTATTTTTAATATTGAAGATTTCGAATATAATTTTCGGTTAAAGTCAATTATATATATATATATATATACCATTCTATTTATTTTATAGGCAGTGACAAGAAGGTTAACATAGCGTATTAGACAAGGCTGCCTAAGGCTGACTTTTACTTTCCTAAATGAAAGAACATAACTATCTGGTTATGTTTACTTTCTGTATATGCAACTATTAATAGAAGAAACCTGTCAAATCCAACAGATTTTTTTTTCTCTTAATTATTGAACCCTTTTAACCGCGCAACCACAAATACCCATCCACCTGATCTTATTAGCCTTGCATGAGTCCAACTAAATAAATTCAAAAATAGTAAATTCTAATGAATATAATGTAAAAGAATAGACATATAATATAAAAAATAACTCTATCTATTTAAATTCACTGCTCTTGAATTCACCTAATTTTTTTTACTCATTCAAACAAAAAAAAAAGTCAATGGACATTGTCTAAAAGGAATATTATATGCAATGTATTATCAAAATACCACGACCTGCCCGATATGGTTGACTGGGTATATACTATATTATAACCTCAAATTGAAACAAGAGCTTCCTTACGGGACTAAAATTCTGAAATCTTTGAAAATTAGAGTCATTTCTATTTTGGGCAAGGAGCTGACTCTTTTTTTTAAATAAAAATAAAAATAAAAGACTCTAACCTTCTTATTTTTTAGGTGCTCTAACTCCCTTTTTTCTTTTTTTTTTGCCAATAATTAGAAAGAAAATGAAAAAAAAAAACATTTAAAGGAGAACCCAATTCTAGGCACCACAATCGCATTAATGCCCAGTTGGTTTTACATTTGGAATGACTTCAAATGTGTGTCTGTAATTGTGATCTGTGAGTAATAATCAGCAAAATTAATTCAGAAAAATAATGATGAAACCAAAAGGAAGCACATAACGTTTGGCTTTTTTAGCTAGGGTAGAGGAATGTAACAAGAAGTGACCATGAATCATTCCTATGCACTGCTGATAAATACCAAAAGACAGTAGAAGGCTAAACTAAGTAGCATGCTCATTCAACAAACAATCTTTTAAAAAAATTGTTGCAATAAGACTAAAAAAAAAAATTACTGGTAAAGTGATATCATTTTAATTAATATGTACATGTCACGCGGAACCAAAAAAACACAAAGTAATATTGTGAAATTTGAACTGCATGCACTGATAATAAAGACTATAATTAGAACTTATAAATCATATATGTATGGTTGAGGAAAATCCTCTCATTTTTCCTAATTGCATCGCCATACGGACATAAAGTAATAATCCCGAAAACATCAAGGAGTACCCACTAACAGTAAACAATCAAGACAAGAAACCAAGAAAGAAGGGTCTACTGATTTTAGGCGAAGTATGGCTTACATGAAGGCTGGAGAGTGGTTGAATTTGGCTGTAAGGGGCACTCTAAAGCCTACCGGCAAAACGGCTAGCTCCGTTTGCTTGGAAGTGACCATGACCACAAGGGCGACTAACGTGGCCGCAAACAGTAACACCCGAAGACCAACATCAATACCAGAGAAAATGATAGCACCAGGCGGAGGCGGTGGTGGACGTGGCGCTGTGGGCTTGGCGGCTTCTACGTCGGGCTTCTGATCAGCGGATGCCATGGAAATCCAAGTGGCTAACTAATTGAGTTTGTATGGCAAGTTGCGAAGAGTTGTTGGCAAGGGCTAGAGCAAACACTAACTTGGGCATATATGCGTATATATATCTGCTGCTGTTAGGTAATGGTCAAGCAAACAGAAATATGAAAACCGAAAAGATAGGAAGACGCAAAATTTGTTGACGAAGTGTACCGGATGTAATCTAAACTTTTTATGATCAGTAACAATTGATGGTTCAGATTACAGTCTATCAACCTTATCCATTAATCTTGCGTCGATATATCAAAAATACTAATATAGGAAGAGGGTCAAGAAAACGAAACGAAGATTGGAAGAAGATTTCAATGGAGTGTGTTATATTTGGTTAAAGCAGTTTGTGGACTTTCGCACGCTCTCACTTAATCATTTGTGATGCTTGACAATTGTTATAAACTTGAGGGGCCATCCATGATCGTGGTTCTAGAAATTTGTTGACCGTAGATAAGTATACTTTTATATTACTCTAGCTTTCGCATTGTGTGTACGCATGTATCCTTCTAGCTTTCACATCGTTTGGGATTGTAATTGCGATCAAGAAACCTAGCCTAGCTCTTATGGTAGTCACTAATAATAATTATAAACTCTATTATTGTGACCAAGACTCCAACTTTCCTTCCTCCCACCCACTTGCGGCTCTCATGTTATTCCTTTCACAATACACAAAAAACATATATTATATGTAAACAGAAAATTAATACTTCATTGATAGAGATGGTATATTATTTGACAAATATATTTTTTTAATTTAAAAATATATATATATATAACATTTATAATTTAAAATATTTTAATATACTATCAATATCATTTTTTATAATTATTACTTGCACATTTGTAACAGTAAAAACAAATTCATATAATTTCCGTGTCAAAAAAAAAATAAAAGAGTGCAGTTGTGTCGATTTAACGTTCCCCTCGTAAAATGTAGGATTCAGATTTTGTCTGGCTGTAAAGAAGGTAGCGAGATATGCCACTTGTCAGTTGTCGCGCAATAATTGGGATCATGATGATTATTGCAAGTTTACTAGAATTCTTTTTTTTTTTTAAGTTTTGATTAATACAAATTTTGTAAACATAAATGACTAAAAAAACAAATTTTATTATATAAAAATATTTTATATAATATAAAAAATTATGATAATATAATATATTTTATGTAAAAAATTTTATATAATTCAAAATATTACTTATATAATATAAATTATTTTTAATATAATAAAAATTAATTTTATAATTATTTATATTCACAAATATTTATGATCAAGTATTTTATTTTAAATTTTGATATTTTTAATACGATCAAATTTATCAATATTAATAAAGTAGAGTTATTTATAACTAAGGAGACAACTAATATCTCAAATTAAAAGATCAAAAAGAAAAGTTCTGATATATTTTTTTTATTTTTTATTTTTTAACTAAGTAAATGCAACTAATAGGGAGATTTGCTATACAAACTTAATGATATGAATACAAAAATTGGTAGACATAATTATAACGATAAGATGCCTATTAGTTTGGCATAAGTTGCCTCTTTTGAGTCTTTTGTCTATATACATATATTCACCTAAGTGACTTTTTTGTTGTATAAATAACCTCTCTTCTATCCATTAGTACGACAGATTCGTTCAATTTTTTTTTTTTTATTTTTTAATGCGATGGGGCCAAGCTTTGCGCATCTTTGCAGACTTCGTGACCGTCATCTTGTCTGATTTTCAACTACCGTCTTTTTAATATTATTTTTTTTTATTAATAGGGAAGATATATACAGGCTGTAACAATCTCATTTCTACTTTAGCTAGTCCCATGCATGTAGGTGTGTGTGTGTTCCTTGATCACAGGGACAAGCTTAGGAGCTTAGAGATCCATTAATGAATCACTTTCTGGCAAGTAAATTCAGAAAAGAAATGGACACATGATCCCCACGTAATTTGCAGATAACTAGGATTCTAATGCTGACTAATGTATAACGCATTGGTGGCCAGCATGGTGTGAAGTCATTGAATGTGTGACCAGCATGTCGACTGACAAGCTTTCTAATTTTGGTTTGATTGTAACACAACCATTTCCAGTTTTTGGGTTGAATTCCTCTTTCGACGACTCCCACGACGCGACAGATAACAAAGTAACAAGATGATTGGTTTGTTAATGCTAACGGCACAGTTAGCGGATTGTAATAAAATGCAAATGATTGGTTTTTCTCGAATTTTTCTTACTTGATGCTCCGAAAGCAATTTGGCATAAAAGACAAACTATTGACATCGTATACATACGTACATATATATATAGGCTTAATATATTACATAATGCATAAGTCATAATTGCAGGAATCCGAAGTAGATAAACGTCACATCAATCATTTTCTGTTGCAAATATATCTAAACTAATCCCACAGAGAGAAGGCAATTCGGGTTCTGGCGCCTATGCGCGTATCTTCCCTGGCCATATATGAACAGTACGATTAGCCTTGAAAAGATGGCGCGATGTCCCTCCTTGTCTCTTGCTCGATCCTATCCTTATTACAATAATCTATCGATGTTAAAAAGGCTATGTAGCTGCAAAATGCCTACCAACAGCCAATTTCTTTAGTTGATATCTACCATTCCCCGACGTCCCGGAAAAGATATCTACCATTCCCTGGACTTGAGTGCTTGATGAGTATTTGGAACAAGAAAAGTAGCCTAATGAATTCATGAAGCCTAACTAGTTTCTAATTAATAATTACAAGCGTCAATGGAGCCATACTATTTTTCGGGGTAGCTTGGCCTCAAATGCAAATCCACGTCAATGTTGGAAAGCTTATCCTTTGAACGGCCATGTCCACATCACGATGACATCATTTGGATATAGTTTGATTATTTGACAATTGCCAATCTCTTCACTGTCACAGCATTCACGCTGTTCTTTTTCAGACCAACTTGGTCCTATAAAGGAGCTGGGAAAATTTTCCGTCTCTTTCAATTTTGGTGGAGGAGAGTTGCACGGTAAGAAAACCATGAGAAAAGGCTATTCCAAAGTACCGTGGCAGATACCTATAATATCTTTTCTTTTATTTTCACACCCCATTTTGGTTTTCGGTTGGCTGCTAAATGCTCATAGTCATACGCTGAGAATCTCCACTTCACCCATTAAAAGCTTACTTGTAATTGGCTGACCACAAATGCCGAACTCCAATGGGCTAGAACCCCCGGGAAAAGGAGAAATAGCCACACCACTAAATGACAACCCAAAAGCCGAATAATAGATCAAAAATAGCCCTATGTCATGTAGCAAAGATTGCAAAATCAGCAAGATTCCAACTTTGGTTCTTTGCTTTAATTTGACAATTGAAACTATAAATTAATCAATACTTGTTAACTATATTTGATAATTAAAAGTAAATAATGTTAATATCCAGAAAAAAAATTCAATTTATCTTGAAAATACAATTTTTATTAATGAAATCATTTAATAATGTATTTAAAAATTTATTTACTTCAATAATAATAATAATAATAATAATTCATGACAAATTTAAAAATATATAATATTTTGCATTATTCATAAAAAAAAATTAATAGTTAATAGCCAAACCCCTAAAAAACGACACTAAAGCCAAATGGTACATCAAAAGTTGCATTTATGACGTGCTGCAACATTCCAACATCGGCAAGATTCCAACTTAGGTTCTTTATCTGGCAATTAAAATTATATATTAACTAATAGCTGTCATCAATAATACTCAGTATCTAATAGTTGTATTGTTAAAATTTATTATACCAATACTTTTACCCAAATTACCATGCATTTTCTCGTAATTTTCTATTGTGAATATTAATTATGTAATAAAACCACAAAAGTTAATTTTGATACTCATTCATGATAAATAATTATTCCTTTCTCCTTCATCTATGTTCCTTGTTACAAGTGGGTAACGATTATTTATTTCATCTGTAGAAGAGATGACAAGAGGGTGATGATACCTATATAGGTATCAAAACCAATTTCTTCCGTGGATCTCTCGTGAGGACCTTATTTGCAACTCGTCCATAACTCTATTGGTTGGCAGTAACCTCTCCATATAAATCACAATGAAAGAGTAAAAACAAGAGCCCCGGCCACGATTTATAGAAATATGCTTGACTTTCTTATCTTATAAATCTACCATACGCTGGCACAAGCACTTCAAAAATATATGGTTCATGTAGAGTTTCCAATTGTCGGCATCTTTTTCATCAGGATTAAATTTTGATTCTTCCCTTTCATTTAGAATGTGATTCTAGATAACTGCCTACCGTGTAATGCAAGACGGGAACTATGTTGATGTCCTTTACCCTTCTTTCTTTTCTTTTCTTTCTCTAATTCACTCAATGAACGTGACGTTGGGCAGCCAAGCATCCAATCTTGGCGCTGACGCAGTCGCCAACTAAGTTGGCATGAACCAAACGTTAAACGTTTAGTTGCTTTTCGTGAACACGAGTATTGCTGAAATTTGGCATACCGAAGACCTGTTCATAGCCAAGGTTTTATATTAAAGGAGAAATGATACGAATAGCATTTCAATTTATAACTCATAGAGTGGATACTTATGAGCTACACACACAACCAGATTTAAATTTATATGTATTTATTGCAGCAAAAAAGGATTTCATTAGTCCAAATTTTTTGTATGTATCTCAGTAAGTGTTCTTGACTTGCTTCTCTCCGTTATTTTTTCCTGCCCAAGTAGAGTGACCTTTTTCAGTTACCCCTTTTCTTTCTTGAGCCTCTCCCTTATTTTCTCTTTAAACCAAAAATCTCTTCCAGATCTCACAGGAAAAATGCAAATGATGGACATGTCGCGTGGGCCTTTAAAAGTCATTGGCCCAATCGTCCGTAACCAGATTTTATCCAGGAGGCCAGTGTCTGAGCCCTTGCTCTTTCGCTCATTTTTGGGCCGGGATTTTTCTCCTAGCCATACTTGGTTAAATTGACATTTTGCGACGCTATACGTGTAAGCAATGTGCATCTCCAATTACCACCTGATCAAGATTGAAAAAAGGGATCTTCAATTACCAAAAACGTTGAGCTTAGTAAACGAACACTGTCACCATACATAGAACTCTGTGACACCCCATTCGGAATTTCGGGATACAAGCAAATGGAGTTGAAGAGCGATCAACCAGTAACCAAAATGTCTTAAACTACAGGCAGTGGCAGTTATTGACAACTCTATAGGTGATCATTGATAATTCATTTCTTGTTGGGCCACCATTGTTAGGCTAAGGCAGGTTTCGGTTTGTGTGAGATTCTAATTATGCAGCAGCACCTGTAGACTTCCAAGCTCAAACGAGCTCAGTAGCTGAAGGCGGGGATTCCAGGTCAGTCGACCGTTGGTCTAAATCAGAATGCTTTTCTATTAGCAACACCTTACACTCGGATAAAGAAAGAACAACTGCAGCTGTGCTTCACATGAGCTAAGTAGAATCAAAATGCTTAAATGATACAGAAACATTTCCATCGTTAATCATTTGAATACTACCACAACTTTTGAGATCCAACAAAGTTCCAATTGATCGAAGCTTACGTATGCCCAGAGATTTTATAACTGGGCTTAAACCCATTGAATTGAAGGGAAAATAACCCGAGAAAGTTTTGTTTCTCATACATGCAACTGCTGGGTCAAATCATTGTGCACTGATTCAGGATCAATTCCAGGTTTTAGGCAAGTCAACCACCGACTTGGAGCATATGGGGCAACAATATCTGCACCACAACAGTGACCCAGTTGGAAGTCAAAATTCTACATATCAATCTTTATAAACAAGCAACAGTGACAATGACCAGTGGCTGCTTACTTCTCACGTTTTATCATCTCATCGTAGCATTCACAGTGGATTGTGTGCCCACATTTCATAACATGGGTGTCTTTCAGCGAGTCAAATAAGTACTACAAAAACCCAGCATGGGATGTCAGTACAATTAAATATAAGTAAATTCTCACTTGATAAAGAATGATTACAACAAAACCTCATAACAAATGGGGCAGTGGTGACGCATAGAATTCTCAACACATGAATGATTATCACGCAGGCTAATTGAATAGCAAGAACCTGCACACATGAAACTTCATTGGTGTAAGAGGTGACCCCTAGAGAAACAATTAGGAACCACGTATGCAGGCAATATGTAATTAAAAAAAATGTAAAGCAGCAATGAATAATTGCTTTCATCAATAAATGAATCCAACGAAAGGGCAGATGGCATATATTTTATAAAGCCTATCTTCCTAACTCCCTATCACTATTTCCTAACCCAGAAGGATAAATACCAAAATAAAACTGAAAAGTGATCTGTAGCCAACCAGGAGAACAAGAGGACCGTAAAGTGGTGAGCACATACCGCACTTCTTGCAATGAAAAAATTTCTCACGGCCGCCAACCCTGTTAAAGAACATAACAGAGACGGGTAAAAAAAAAAAAGGTCTTATGAGATCCTTTGTTATTCTAGATATTTATGCAAAAGATACAGCAAAAATCAGTCAAACTGCACTCACTCACCTGCAAATTCCACAATCATAACAGTGGAACTGCCCCTTCCCAGTCTGTGGCATATGCAACCGAAAATTATTGTCAGCTACTAAAAATACTAACCAGGATGGTATATTGCACAACAAATTGGCTACATAAGCAGAAGGGAATTTCGATAGGCCAATATCAACCATTCAATCTCAGAATATAAAATTACATTGTCATCGTAATTTGCAAATATCACAAAAGTATTCCCCCATGTTGACGCCACAATTTGTACAGACTCGAGCGACCTGAAAATAATGAAATCGATTAAGATGTTAAATTATATTTATGAATCAGAACCAGAAAGCTTTGCATCACAAAACTCGAAAGTTTATCTAAGTACCGGCTGCTCCGTGTCACAAACTGAACATACAACCTGAGACATCAAGACAAATCACACGTCCCTCGTCAATTGAAACTGTATTCTCTAACAAAAGACAAGAAAGAAACATTAAGTTAACGTACTCGTTTGACATCGTATCGATTGAGCTCGTGCCAGTCAAAGGGGTTTTTCAACGAGCTCTAACGGGGAGGGAAAAAGAAAAAGGTAGACAAAATAAGACCCCATATCATAACAATCAGCAATTGTGAAAGATTGTGAGCAAACAAATAAGATCAGAGAGAATGTAAATCAAAAAGTCGGGAAAAATTTTACCGCGGCCTCGTTGTGACAATGGCGACAAGAAAAGATCTCGTTGCAGCACGGAGCACGGATTTTGCATCTTCTCCTGTAATGCTGACATCTGCACGATCACAAGAACAACACAAAAAAGAAAATTGAAAAAAAACAAATCCATAAACAGAACCCCCATGTCAATCTTATAACCAGTAACGATTAATAAATGAGTAATAAATGAAAGAAAGAAAGAAAGAAATAAATAAAATATACCCATAGCCCATCCTCCCAAAATCAAGACGCTCATCGGATGGAACTTTAACTTCCGTTGGTTTTGAGGAGATAGAAGTCTTCCCAAAATCAAGAAGAAGCTCTTGGGATGAAGCTGTACCTTCCATTACTTTTTGGCGAAGTTAGGTTACACGGTACACGTATAGATATTGGAATAAAAATAGAGAAGGAGAGCTAGCGAGAAAGCACAAAGAAAGGCTGCGTGGATGCATAAAAGGAGATGTTTCCGATTTCGGAAGGAAGGGCTTAGGGTCGTTTGGCTTTGTCTCGATCCTAAAATGGCGAAAATGTACACCATTCCTGCTTATTCGATTTGCTTTAACGGAAAGTTTATCCACGCGAACGTCGTCAATGAATTTTAAATAATTTTATATTATGTTTAAAATATATTTCTATATAATATAAAATTGTTTTGAATCCAAATTTAAACAATCAATATACCCATTTTTTATTTTTTGGGGTGGGTTCGTGCATTGAAATTTAAATAATGCCCATCTTAATTTTATATGTTATATGATCATAGTTAATATATTTTTAATTTTTTTATAATTATAATTAATAATAAAACTAAAATCATGATGTCAGTTTGTATTAGTATAATCTTTTTTTGGATCTATGAGTAAATTATTATTATTATAGAATTTGATTATATAATATACAGTAAAATATATTTTATTTAATAATTTATATATTATTTTTTAAAAAAATTAATAAATCTATTTAATGTGTTATTATTAAATCTTTTCAATAATAGTACCGGATGATTTTGTGGGACGAGGGAGGGTACTGGGGCAGTGGGCAATGATGATATGGTGGGGGGCATGGTCATGGCATTTGGGGTGACTTGGCGTGAAAGCGACTGGTGCTGTAGTCTGCGCGAGCTGGAAATCGGAAGTAAGTATAGCCAACCCCCTGGTCGTGGGCCTATGGGCGGACAGTTACAGTTCCCAATAAATTCTCCGTTTTCTTTTGTCCCAACTTGGAAGGAGAGGCACGGGCGGCAGTCAGTTGTTCTGAAGTAGAACTGCGATTGAAGGGAAGAATCCGGGAAAACTTGGAGCCAGTGTTGGCCTTTGTCACGTCATTATCCTTTCTAAAAAATAACATGTAGGGGCATATTTTTATAAGGTTAAAATCATTTTTTTTCTATTTAATATAAAATTCAGTTCATATTTAAATAATTATTTATTATTTTAATATATCTTTTATATTTTTTTTTACTAAATTTATTAACATTCACGTCGAGAATCGATTTCTATCTTACTTAATTACTTAATTTTTTTCACGTGAAACGCTTAGTAATAAATATTGAAGTCAAGATTTAAGTTATTTATAATATAAATTTGTCAGGAGAGCATTACTTTTACTCTAAAATATCTTGTTAAAATATTCAGCACACGTTAAGATACTCTTCTTCCTATCTAATAAGTCAAATCATATCTAAGTGCATAACCATTTCTCTGATGTACCCCTTACACCTTTCTGCCTTCTCTTTTCCATTCCACGGAGGCATGTACTTCTTGCTGGCCATTCTAGGACATTCATTTGCTCTTTTACATGCAAACAAACGTGTACGAAGATATATGTGACAAGCGGAACGAACATATTTTTTGTCCCGACAAGACCACAAGGCTTGAGAGTAAACGCCACAGATGGGAGAAAACCCTGAAAAAATCCCAGAAAACAAAAACACAAACAGAAACTAAAATGAGTTTAATGAGATTTATTTTGGTGCGGAGACACTTTGGCGAAGTGTGTTAATTTTTTTGTCTACAGTTGTCTCCCGCTATTTATAATCTCAGTTGAAGCAATCAATCGTTTGTACCCCTTCCATGGACACTGATACGTGAAGTATCATTATTGCCTACTGTTATTTTTTATAATGGAGTGTGTATTCCGAGACCTTGCACGGAGCGTTTACCTGCGTTAATTCGTCTGTACATCCTCAGGTTCCTAGGTAAATTCCGCGAAATATGCTTTGGGCTACGTTCAATGCAGTTGAAAACTCCCTCGCATCCCATGTTAACAAAATTCAAGTGACAACGTTTATTTATTTATTTATATTAAAGAGCCTATTACACTGTAAATCAATTTTTTTTATTATCATAAATCTCACCCACCCTTCCTAATAACCTAATATCTCAACTATAAAGATTTAAATTTTTTTATCCCAGTTAAGTAATACTTCTAAAATGTTATTGTATACTGGCTCCTAACGCAGCTTGTCAGCCCAAGCGGTCCATGCCCCTTGTTTAGTCGACGACAGCCGGTCCTTTCTGTCACAGAGTTGGACTACTCGTTTCCATTTCATTCCCCAAAAAAGCTCAAAACCACAGCTGGGAAAATAAAGAGCGGATGCATTCCAATGCTATCCTTGCTGCTGCCTTTCCTTTTCCGTTCTCTACCGAACTGAGGAATGGAGAGCTTTCAGTCAGGCCTAATGTCCACTGAGGAGAAAAGACGGCAAGCGGCAAAATCAGAACGCGCCTTTGCCAACTCAGGACAAGCCTAAAAATAAAGATCTGTTACATATAGGGCAGCCAATAGGCTTACCTCAACCTCCAATACACAACGGAAAAACCACTGCCTTAAGCAGATATTGGCATAAACACCAAATGGAAAACCCATTACCATGCAAGGCTCTTCTCCAAACCAAACAGAACAACAGAAAAGAAAGAAACAGACAATAGGATCTCTCCCTTAAAAAGAAAGGGAGAGAAATTGATTTTACCTCCTTCCCATTTCAAGATTCACAGGGATGGGTTGCAATGAATCAAAACAAGACGTGGCCACCGGAAACACCATCACTCGTAAGAAATCAGATGTAAGTAGCACGAAAAGCATAGAAAACATCAATGAAACAGGCGAAAAAGATGTCAATCCAAGCCTGTTGGCTCAACAAGGAGAAAGCCAAGATGCGAGCAAAAACTCTGAAGGTGACAATGCGGTGGCGGCTTCTGCTGATGCAAGGGACACAACCGATGAGAACAAAGATTCTAAAGCTAACGGAGAAGAAAAAGAGACGGAGAAAGAAAAGGGTGTGGTTGGAGAGGAAGAACCAGGGAGGTTAATTTCAAAAGGATCACCAAGTCGATTCTTTTCTTGGAGGAAAGAAGAAGATGCTGAAGCAGTATCTGAAAAGTCCGAATATTTCTCTCCAGACATTGAACACGATCAAACTGAGGTTGTTCAATTAAATGACACTGTTGAGAAGACTCAGGTTGAAAAACCAGAACAAGGAACAGAAAATGGTGTGTGCGCGCGCATAATTCCAACTTGTAATAAAAAACAGCCTTAAAGTTTTCCTTTTTAGTCTTGCACATTTTTGAAATTAAGTTTCTGGCAATGTCCTTAGAGATTGCGTGTTATTATTACATTGATCCGCAGGTACAGGTGCAAGTGAGTCTGCAACTGAGCAGGAAGAAGAGCAGCAGCAGAATCCTGGAGAGGTACTATTAGTTTTTGCTAATTAAAAATTCCAATGCTATGGGGGGATTACATGATCTTATTTTCTCATTGATGTGTCACGAACTCTCAGTGTTCCATTCAACTTTTCTTTCGCGAAGAAGATTTAAGGCAATCAAATGATCTGTGCAGGACAAGTTGGCGGTTTGTTCTGGCAATGGCCTGAATGCAAACTGAAGAAAATTGGTGGGATGGATGGTATGAGGATTTCTATCAATTATTACATGTTCTTGCAAATGCTCTGTTAGTTCTGAACTTTAATGGGTAAAATTTAAAGCTTTATGTATATCCAAATTCCAACGAGCCCCTTTTGTTTCCCATCTTTGTGTTATAATGATTTTAGAAACCAGCTTTTAATACCTTGATCATCATCCAATTTTCACCTGCCGAGAAGCAAAGACATGTTAAGTTGACAGGGGACAACCTCAAAGCCAGCCAAAGGCAGAGATGAATTGTCTCGGAAACCATTGCCATTGACTTGGAACACGATCAATCAATTGATTAGTGGATTGAATCAATCGCCCCTCCGGATTACGACTATTAACTATATACAGGGAGACCAAGGAAAAATAGTAAGCCAACAATTTGCTTGGTCAACCTTTCTTTCTCCAAACAATATAACACGCTAGGCAGCTGCTGTCTGCCTAGCGGGATCAGTTGGGGTTAATTTATCATCCACGAAAGAAGGGGAGAGTAGTTTTCAGTTCACGACAGGGTTAACCCGAACCAAGTCGCTGCAACGTCGTCGGGTCGGATTAATATGCGGGACAGACAATCCTTTTACGAACAGGTGTCCCACGCAGCCACGTTACACCAAGACAAAACGATAGACGAAATGGACGTGACAGCGGCCGGTGGTTTGGGTCACAGGAAAAAAAAAAACCACTCACTGCTCTACTAGCTCAAAGCGGACTGACAGGAATAGGCCCGGTCCGATTCAAGTTCCTTCGTCTCATACAAAAATAAAATAAAATAAAATAAAATAAAAAAGTAAATTTATATACTTTTTGATATCTGAAAATCGAGTGCTATTTACGAAAAGAAGAATGTTAAAAATTTATGATAATAAAAAGACTCGCGACTTAATTAATTTTTTAATAAACAAAATAAATATTTATAAAAATTTATAGATGTTAAATGGCTTGTTGTTAACATATTAAAAAACTCAAATTTCAATAATCATGTCAAACTTTTAAGTATTATACCAATATTTAGCATGTATTTACAATAAAGTTACCCAATATTTTTTTGGCGTGTATTTATGCAAGCTTTAATAGTATTTATACCCAATTTAAACTCACACAAATAGATGCATATGCATTTTTCTTTTGATAGTACTAAATGCACGTACTTTTTAAAACATATATATTTACCTCTAAGAGGGATCCAACAAAATGAATTGTACAATTCTTCAACATTTGCCTTCATGAGGTTCACAATCGATTCTATTATAATTTTGATGTAAAAAAAAAAATAATAATATTGATATTATAACATATTCACTTATTTTAGTGACTTTTTGTATATATATTAAAATTTGGTTGTATTGTTACCCATAAATCATTCATTTCTTCAACATGTGTCTTGATAAAATTTATTATTGAAAGATGACTGCAGTTCAATGATCTTATATAATAAGAAATATATTTTAAAAATTCGGTTATCATGTTACCTAACCTATAACGGTAATTCCTTAAAATTTGGGAACTTTTTTTTTTTAGTAATATTTATAATTTATGCTTAATTTAGCGGTGGTATTGACATTCTGATAAGATTAATGCAAGGTAACTTTTTCATAAGTAGTAAAACTAACATTTTTTTTTTCTTATCTTTTTTAAAAAAATTATGCTTAATTTGTGAGATTAAGTCACGCTTCAACCTCAAAAAATGTTTCCTAAATCCTTCTCCACGCCAGGCGGGAAATCGCAGTTCTCCATGTATGAAAGGCGGGAAGTTCCACTTCACTCCCCAAGGCAACTTAGAGCCGTTGGATTCTATTGAGGACCATGGCCACAAATCTAACCGCTATAAACGAAATGTCCATATCAAGGCCCAAAAGGCTCCGTGCGTCCCAACATCGCTTTTCTTTTGCAAACCCTCGAATCCTCGATCGGAGAGAGAGAGAGAGAGAGAGAGAGAGAAAGTGAGTGCAAAGATCCCCCGCCCCGATGGCGAAGCCCTCGAAGCAACCGGCATCTTCCGATGACGAGCTATCGGACGGCTCCAATTCGTCCTCGGAGGAGCAAGTTAACGAGCAGATCAACGAGGATGACGAGGAAGAGCTCGAGGCGGTGGCTCGCTTTGCCGATTCTGAAGAGGACGACGCTGCGGAAGCCGACGGTGAAGGCGAAAACGCTGAAGGAGATGAGGTGATTATACGATTAAACTGTTGGTTTGGTGGTTTTTTTTGTGTGTGTATGTTTCTTGGAGGAAATGGTTAGATCTGCGTAGGGTTTCATTTTTCTTGTTGTTTCAGTGCCTGGGTTTTGAGTTTAGTTTGACATTTGTTTAGGTACTGAGCAATTATAGGTTTCTTGATGGTTCCAGTTGCTAACCTTGCTCTCTCTCTTTTTTTCCCATTAACTCTTATTGAATTTAGCATGTCTTTAAAATTGTGATTATTTGAGAAATTCGATGAATCTTGCAAGATTTGATTAATTGTATCTGTTAATTTTGTAATATTTCACATTCTCTATTCTTGAATCTTTTTGCTCATTCTTTTTTATTGAATTTAGCGGGTCTTTAAAATTGTGATTATTTGATAAATTCGATCATTCGTCCAAGGTTTGATCTAATTTGCATCTGTTAATTTTGGGACATTTTACTTTCTGGTCCATTTCCTGTCTTGCCCCATATGCTATAGTTTGTCAATTTCCTTGAACATTTCTTCGTTGTCTGGATGCTCAAGTCCAATTTTGAAAGTTCTGACAGGTTAGATATTTTTCACTCGTGTCTGACTTTTTCTCTTTCAGTGCTATACTAAGAATTTTCCCTGTAGGATGAAAACAACACTGATATTGGCAAGCGTGAGAAGGAAAGACTGAAGGAAATGCAGAAACTGAAGAAACAAAAGATCCAGGAAATATTGGATGCACAAAATGCTGCAGTAGATGCTGACATGGTTTGTTCATATTACAAGAATTTTCAGAACATATATATTGCTGTATCAAAGGGGAAATAGCATCTTGTGTTGGTTTATTGATATTTGGTGTAATGGCAGAACAACAAAGGGAAGGGGCGCTTGAAGTATTTGCTCCAGCAAACAGAGTTGTTTGCTCATTTTGCAAAGCCTGACCAATGTGCCATTCTAAACATGGGAAAAGGAAGGTATAAATTCTATTTGTTAGAATAATTCTATATGGTGCAATTTGCGAAAAGAAGTATGTCGTGCATGTTACTGTTCTTCTATTGGAAATATTTTGGGCCTTATCTTTCCAATTTAATACTTTTTTTTTCATCTTGGCAATGTCTAGTCAGTTTCACTAGGAAACTCTTCTAAACTGGCTATCACTTCATGAAGCTTTTCTCCATTTCAGTGTGGTTCTTTTTGCAATCAGGTGTCTGAAATTAAATTAACTAAATTGAGATGGGGTTCGTTTCCTAAGTTTTACCCTGAAAAATTGGAAAGAAAGAAATAAACTTTCTCATGTTTGGGTGTGCCTGGGAGCTTGGATGCTGGGAAAACGTTTGGGCATCAATAGGGGATGGTCCATAATCTTAAATTATACTTTTATCATTAATAAGCCCTTTCAAGGTTGATGAATATTTTTCAATGTTTAAGCTAGAGCATGCTTTTTTTGGCTTTCTTTCTTTCACTTTTAAGAGTCTTGGTTCACGCACATACAAGTGCCTCTATACTTTATGTGGACTTATTTCATTTAGGGGACGGCATGCATCGAAAGTAACTGAAGAAGAAGAGGATGAAGAATGCTTGAAGGAGGAAGAAGATGGCCTAAGTGGGACAGGGAACACAAGGCTGGTGGCACAACCCTCTTGTAAGGCCTCTCTTGTTTTTTTCTCAGGGTTTGATGCATATCTGTAAACTTTTTAGCAATCACTAAACTTTCTAGTTTCCTCATTAAGAATGAGTGCATTGTTGTGAGAGGTGGTTAAAGTGTTTAATTTATTTTTCTTGTTTTTAGTTTGTGTGAGACATGTTACATCAAGTTATTGTTGAGATTTTTTTATTTTTTGGTAAATGAAGTTGTTTTAATTCAAGCTGATGTTTCTGCTTAAGTTGGTTTGATGTTTGTTAGTTGGACGCTGACTTTTCTTCCCTCTTGTTCTCCTGCAGGTATTCAGGGGAAGATGAGGGATTACCAACTTGCTGGGTTAAATTGGCTAATAAGACTTTATGAGAATGGTATAAATGGAATCCTTGCAGATGAAATGGTATGTATCTAAACTTTGTTGTAAGGGTTGATTATTTTGTTACTTGACTGTATCTAATATTTATATCATTTAATTGGTGTCCATTATAGTTCAAATTATTTGCATTATTTTATGTTATGATGGATTACTGGTGAGAAAATTCTCCTTTTCACAATCCAGGGTCTTGGTAAAACTTTACAAACCATCTCCTTATTGGGCTACCTTCACGAGTTTAGAGGAATCACTGGTCCACATATGGTAGTTGCCCCAAAATCTACTCTTGGTAACTGGATGAATGAGATTCGTCGTTTTTGTCCAGTTTTACGTGCAGTAAAGTTTCTTGGCAATCCTGATGAAAGGGTAAGTTCTCAACATTTTTTTTGTGTTTTTCGATTGTTGTCTTAAATATGTATGGTTCTTACCTTTGGATTTACATGGCTCTTACCATCTTGCCACCTTCCTGCCCCCCGAATTTTTTTTTAAGAAGGGAGAGGAGTTGTTTAAGTTTGTTCAATTGGTTTCTTGTTTTCTGCAGAAGCATATCCGTGAGGAGTTGCTGGTTGCAGGAAAATTTGATGTCTGTGTTACAAGCTTTGAAATGGCCATCAAAGAGAAGTCTGCCTTGCGACGCTTTAGCTGGCGCTATATAATTATTGATGAAGCCCATCGAATTAAGAACGAAAATTCTCTCCTTTCCAAGACAATGAGACTTTACAACACTAACTATCGTCTCCTCATCACTGGTACTCCACTTCAGGTATATATTGCATGAAAATTCAGAAGTCAGGATTTGAGATACTGCTTAATGTAATGATCTGGGATTTTTACATCAGAAGAGGTTGTTCGTGTTATTTCCTACTTGTGTGTGTCTTCTATCTTAATTAGTTGCATTTGTTGTTAAATGAGTATAATTTTTCTGTTGCAGAACAATCTTCATGAACTCTGGTCCCTTCTTAACTTTTTGTTGCCTGAGATATTTAGCTCTGCTGAAACATTTGACGAATGGTTTCAAATTCTGGTGAAAATGACCAGCAGGAGGTTGTTCAACAGTTGCACAAGGTAGGTGTATTGCCTTTTTGTTGTGGAAAAATTGGGTTTTTGCTTCATTTGATTGATTTGAATCTATTAATTCTGCACCTTAAGGTCCTCCGGCCTTTTCTCCTTCGA
Organism: Ceriops zippeliana; assembly: GCA_037897445.1. Lineage (NCBI taxonomy): Eukaryota > Viridiplantae > Streptophyta > Magnoliopsida > Malpighiales > Rhizophoraceae > Ceriops > Ceriops zippeliana. The sequence goes on along the minus strand of JBAPLH010000004.1, from coordinate 3,092,047 downwards.
AGATTGAAATCAGATGTTGAGAAAGGTTTGCCTCCAAAGAAGGAAACAATATTGAAGGTGGGTATGTCCCAGATGCAGAAGCAGTACTACAGGGCTTTGCTGCAGAAGGATCTTGAGGTTGTGAATGGTGGAGAACGCAAGCGCCTCTTGAACATAGCAATGCAGCTGCGTAAATGCTGTAATCATCCTTATCTTTTCCAGGGTGCTGAACCTGGTCCACCTTATACCACAGGAGATCATCTTATTACCAATTCTGGTATGCTTCCCCTTTCAAGATAGTTTTATCAAAGGTTCAGTGGTTGAGTAATCAGTGATATGTAATTTCTTTTAGCCTCTTCTTTTTTCAGGCAAGATGGTTTTGTTAGATAAGCTGCTTCCCAAGCTAAAAGAACGTGATTCCAGGGTTTTAATATTTTCACAGGTCATTTACTTTGAGCATATGAATGACTAGAATGACTAGAATTTCCAGCATTTTGTTTACTTGTAGAGCATTTGAACTTGTCATGTCTGTATTCACCTGTGTAGTGCTTCAAACTCTTAGTAGTTGCTATTTTCAGTGATATGGTACTTTGGTTTCTGTTTTCATTCTCATTATTACTTCTGATTTTGAATCCAGATGACAAGGTTGCTTGACATTCTAGAAGACTACTTGATATTTCGTGGGTACCAATATTGTCGGATTGATGGAAATACTGGTGGAGAAGATCGTGATGCTTCTATTGAATCCTTTAACAAGCCAGGAAGTGAGAAATTTGTCTTCTTGTTGTCAACCAGAGCTGGAGGACTTGGTATCAATCTTGCTACTGCAGATGTTGTTATACTTTATGACAGTGACTGGTGAGCATTTATTGTTTTGTTCCTTTGATTTTTTTTTTTGGTTGCTTTTTCCTTGTTTTGGATAATAATTCCAGGATTTTAATTACTGTAGGAACCCACAAGTTGATCTGCAAGCACAAGACCGTGCTCATAGGATTGGCCAAAAGAAAGAAGTTCAAGTGTTCCGATTTTGCACTGAGGTCTGAATGTGTTTTATGTGTGCCTTAGTAAAAGCTAAGCAATGTTTTGTTTATCATGTTGTTAATTATGAAACAGTATACCATTGAGGAAAAAGTGATCGAGAGGGCATATAAGAAGCTTGCACTTGATGCATTAGTAATTCAACAAGGAAGATTAGCAGAGCAAAAAGGTAATCAACACTTCAGGCAAAATTTGATGCTTTTGTACAAACAGCTTTTCAGATGTTGCACAAATTTTGATGCCTTTTTTTTTTTACAACTCAGCTGTCAACAAAGATGAGCTTCTTCAAATGGTGAGGTTTGGCGCTGAAATGGTTTTCAGCTCAAAGGATAGTACAATCACAGATGAGGACATTGACAGAATTGTTGCTAAAGGGGAAGAGGCAACAGCTGAGCTTGATGCCAAGATGAAGAAATTTACAGAAGATGCAATTAAATTTAAAATGGATGACAGTACGTAAATCTATGATGAGTTTACATTGTTTCAGAAGTTATTACTTTTATTCTTCATGACTTAAGGTACTGACTCATGGTTTTTGGCAGCTGCTGAATTGTATGATTTTGATGATGAAAAGGTATATGCATTTGTTTTCTTTTTCTTAACCATTGATACATATTTGATTTAGTTTTTCAGCATTATAATATATTCTGTTTTCTATTTAAATGTACTTGAATATTGATTTTTTATTGAAGGATGAAGGCAAGTTTGACTTAAAGAAAATTGTCAGTGAAAATTGGCTTGAACCACCAAAGAGAGAGCGAAAGCGAAAGTAATTATCTCGTTCTTGGTCTTCTGCCTGTCTTCTGTTAAGTTTGGATCAATAAGAGAAATGTTGTTCATCATTGATAAACTTGCCTTTAACAGTTATTCAGAATCTGAGTACTTTAAGCAAACCATGCGTCAAGGTGGTCCAGCAAAACCAAAAGAGCCTCGAATTCCTCGCATGCCTCAATTGTAAGGGCTGATGGTTCTCAAACCATGAAATTTGTTTTAATTGTCAGAGGGTGCAGCTCCAATTTTTTTTCTCTGCTGTTTTCAGGCATGATTTCCAGTTTTTCAATACACAGAGGCTGAGTGAGTTATATGAAAAGGAAGTACGCTACCTCATGGTGGGTGCCATCTTGGTTCTCACTAGTGTTCCAATTATCTCTTGCAAGAGTACTGGTGTGACTTTGGAGTTGTACATCTAATTTATTTATTATTATTATTTTCTTATGAAATTTCAGCAAACACATCAAAAGAATCAGTTGAAAGACTCAATTGATGTGGATGAACCTGAAGGTGTGTTAAACTAAGTTGTATAAATGTAAATGTCTTAGCCTTTTTCTGTATGTCCAGCCACTTGATGTATTGTTGACTGATTACTGAAATATTTAGAGGTTGGAGAGCCATTGACTGCTGAGGAGCTGGAAGAAAAGGAGCGGCTTCTGGAAGAGGTGAGTGTGGTGCTTATGGTATTGGAGGTTTGCAATATGGCCTCTTATGCTTGATTAGGTAATTTCAGGGATTTTCTTCGTGGAGTAGAAGAGACTTCAATACATTTATCAGGGCCTGTGAGAAGTATGGTCGGAATGACATTAAAAGTATCTCTTCTGAGATGGAAGGGAAAACAGAGGAGGAGGTTGAAAGATATGCCAAGGTATTCAAAGAGCGGTATAAAGAATTAAATGGTAAGCCACTATGGATGGCATTGATCATCATTCATTTGAGCCTTGCTTCTTCTGGCTTGGACATTGTAGTGGTTGTTAGGGCTTTACATATGGTTGTGTCTAAGATTTAGAGCTATACACTCAGAAAATTGTTTGCAAATGGTTCACACAGTTATAACTTACTGTTTACTTTATAATTTATGCAATGTACCATAAACGGATGCTGCACCTTGATAAAATTCAATCTCTTGTTCCTTTTGAACTGTGGCATATTTTCAGATTTTGATAGGATTATTAAGAACATTGAACGGGGGGAGGCCAGAATTTCTCGTAAAGATGAGATTATGAAAGCAATAGGGAAGAAATTGGATCGCTACAAGAATCCATGGCTTGAATTGAAGATCCAGTATGGTCAAAACAAAGGGAAGCTGTACAATGAAGAATGTGATCGTTTCATGGTACAATTTTCATTGGCATTTTGATTTTCTGCCATTGAGTCTCAGTTTTCCCCATGTACCAGGCGACTGCTTCTATTCATGTTGTTCTACCCACTGTGCAGATATGCATGGTGCACAAGCTTGGATATGGGAACTGGGATGAGCTCAAGGCAGCATTCCGTACATCACCTTTGTTCCGTTTTGATTGGTTTGTGAAGTCACGCACAACTCAGGAACTTGCAAGAAGATGTGATACCTTAATTCGGTTGGTAGAGAAAGAAAACCAAGAATATGATGAGAGGGAAAGACAAGCTCGTAAGGAGAAAAAGCTTGCCAAGGTTCTATGATTGTCTTATCTAGCACTACTCAGTCTATAATAAATTTTTTAGAAAACAAGGTCTAACGCCATACGCGTGCATGAGAATATATTGGTTATGTCAATACAGTCTTTGCATTATTAACACTGCATCTGAGATTTGCATGGTGTGCTTTGGCTATCTTCTACCCTTTTGCAACTAAAACCTGAATAATTGTAATCTAATATTGTAGAGCGGGGCACCATCTAAGCGTGCCATGGGAAGGCAAACTGATAGCCCAACTTTACTAAAGAAGCGGAAGCAATTGTCAATGGATGATTACTTGAGCTCGGTAAGTTTCTGGTTTTCACTGACTTGACTTTTGACTCATATCTTTCTTGGTAAGGGTTCTTTAGTGGAAAAACCTGAACTAGCCCTGTTGTTTTTTTAAATGCCAGGGAAAGAGGAGGAAGTGATGTGAGTTATACCCCAGAATATTTTGGAGGTTGGAGAATCTTGGGAACTCTGGTGTATGGCAGAAATGCCAAGGTGATTCTGTAGTGGATGCTACATTTTGTTGCCACTGTCACGATCAGAAATTGTGATCTTGTCTGTGGACACTGCCAGTGCTAGATTATACATGTAATATGATATGAGCATTCAGAGCACAGTGAATTGCATCTATTCTGATACCTCTATCTAATGAAAGCTCAATCGGCTGCCTGACTGCTCATAATGTTTCCTCCTTCGTGCCCATCTTGTCTATTTTGTTCGCAAACGTTTAGTCCTCCAAAATGGGTAATTCCTGGGATGCTGAGGATTGTAAAATATGATGCAGTCATTACATCTACACTTCAGGTTTTGCAGGCTTTAACTCGAGACTCGGTGAAATCATTTTCCCAATATGCAGAATGGGCAAAATAAGCTGCTACGGCTGCACACAGAGGTTGGGCCTTAAGTCTTATTAGACTGTGGCCCATTATGGATGATTGCAGGCTCTCTATTGCAACCGTCACAATTTTCTATTTTGGTGCTGGCCGTGTTGTTGAGTGCCAAGCATCAGTTCCGCTTGGCAATGACAATTGGTTGGGAAGACCCGAGGCACCAAAATTAAAATATTTTGGAATCTGCGATGAATGAAACTGCCTCGTCTGTGGTTGTTAAATGAAACCGATCATTTCTTATGGGTATTAGATCAGTGCTCAGTTCATGATACAAGGCCAGGGTGGTGGATTTCTCTTTTTCTCGGGGAAAGGGGGTCACAAGGGTTGGGAGTGAGGTGGGCGAGGCAGTCAGCATACAGAATTGTACAATCAATACATGTTAAATATGACAAAAACCTTTTGTATCAGTCTAAACACGACTGACTCAAATCCATACACAAGACCGTACGAGTACAAGATGTAACACCAGTGGAGACGTCCACACCAAACCCACTAAATTTCGCCACATAGGTACACCACATGAAGGGGGCAAAAATTAGCTATCTTTGCAGATTTCCTGTGACATGAACTTCAGAAATCCCTAAAATACATAACATAACAAGCAGCATAAATCATCTTCATTATGTAACCCCTTCCCACGAACCCTTGTTTAACCGCATGCTTGCTTCCTTCAATCACATGATTGAAGCATTCTGCTGATACTCAACTAACCATAATATTATGGAACAAATAACAGTAAGGCTGGATGGATGAAGTCTTATTCCCTGCATGAAACTGGGAACCAAAACAACAAAAGCATGGGATATGTGCAACGTCTCATCTCCTCTCTTCATGATGAACCTGAGAAGCATGGCAAGTATATTGCCTAGAAGACCAGTAAAACATTCAACCGATCTTTTTGCATAATTTATTCATTTGTACCATCAAAGCTACCCATTGCATTTGCTCGCTTCCTCTCCCTCCAATTTTCACCCCATACTTTCGCCTCTGCAACCGCCCGCTCTCTTTCTAGATCACGATTCCTTGGTGTTTCCCTTGCTCTGCTGGCACTTACAGGACTGTCCCTTTGGGAATCTGGTTGTTCCGACTGATCTAGGCACCATCTTCTGCCAGACCCACCACCAGTGTCATTCCTCCCCAACTCTGTCCCAGAGCCCATTTGATCCCGCTTTCTGTAATCAGGTGAATTTCTGTAAGTAGAAGGAGATCCATGTTGCCCGCCACGCCCATATTCATCTGGGCTATCCACCCCATTAGCCATGCTCCTCCGCTCATCCCTGCTCCTGGGAGTTCCTACCCTGTTACCTTGATTGGGTGCATTTGGGTCATAGGTTTGGGAAGCTAAATATGTGAGTGCAGTGACAACGTCACCTATCAGAGGCCTTGTAGCAGCCTGTTCTTGCAGACACATTGCTGCCACCGCAAGTGCTTGGTACAATCCTCTCATTGGATAACGACCTTGAAGCAGCGGGTCAGCCATTCTAGGAAATTTCCTTCGGTCTTTAAAAAGTGGCCTTGCCTAAAAAATACACGTCATACAAAACAAAGAGAAAGGAAGAGATCACATTTATTCAAAGACAATAAAATGCCAGTTTTCATCAACTGTAATTTATCAGGGCGTTGCTAAACAACAAGGGAAGTAACACCTACCCATGCTACAAGATTGTGTTCTCCATGAGCCCGAGTATTATCAATAGCCTTACGCCCTGTGATGAGCTCCAGGAAGACAACTCCAAAACTGTAGACATCAGACTTTAGAGTAAGTTGGCCTGTCATGGCATATTCTGGAGCACAATAACCATATGTTCCCATGACACGTGTGGAAACATGAGTCTTGTCACCAACAGGGCCCAGTTTTGCAAGTCCAAAATCTGATAACTTGGGGTGATAACCCTCGTCCAGAAGGATGTTAGATGACTTTAAATCCCGATAAATGACAGGAGGGTTTGCTTTGTCATGCAAGTATTCCAACCCCTTGGCTGCACCGGCTGCAATCTTCATCCTTGTATTCCAGTCCAAAGGCTCCTTGTCTGGTGGAAGATCTGAAAACAAAACTTCAATACTGTTACAAAAGCATGCTGCAGAAACCATACTTGTTTTGTTTGGTTCAAACTTCATACCAGTTTACAACTGACTGGTGGAGTGAAATAATTGGCCAAAATAGATCAAGCTAAGCTGCGTGAAACTTTGATGTTAACAGGGCAGTAACAGAATATTTTAAATAAGACATCATAGTTGGTTTATTGGTGTAACTAAGAAAGAAGATAGCAGATATTGTCACTTCATCAGCCATTCACAGGGCTAAATGTTATTGTGAATGACACTTCCTACTCTCAAAACACCATTTAAATCCTGCTACTTGCATGAATTGACCTTTCAACTAGTTAAAGTCAACCTCTCATTAAAGGTGTATAAAATAAAAATAAACTTGATCAAATTCTTCTGGGATTATTATAAATGCTTTCCAAGTTTGGTCCTTTCAATTATTGATCTCTGCTCTGCACATCAGATGATTCTTTTACTTTGCCTGATTCTTCTTCATGGTTAAACTGAAATGCCCAGCTAGAAACATGAGACTTTACAATTGTGCCTATCATATATTGAATTACCTTGTCCTGACAAGTTCTTCCCTCCTTTCTCCATGCATGAAAACATAAAAATGCATACTCATTTTTTGCCCCAGGCATTATCTAAGTTTCAAGACAAACAAGGTAGTGAATAATATTCCAATGAAGAATCTTTTGTTCCATTCCAAGCATCATTCCATTCCCAAAGGAATAAATATTCATAGAGATTATTTGTCACATAAAGAATTTCCAAATTTTAAGCACTACAACCTAATTAGGTGAATTTTATAAGAAAGGAACATTGCTTGACAGCATGGCAAAGTTTTCGTGCAATTAACCGCAAATGTGTGGATTGCCTGAAAATTGCCTTTAAACACAAGGCTGAAGAGCAGGATCCCTCCAAATTCTTCGTCTTAAGATTGCACTTCGGCAAGACCATCAAAAAGGAATGGTCATATTAATCAATCAACTTAGTAGAGGATAAATAGTATTACAATTTGTTCAAAGGATCTCCATGCTGTAGCAAATTGACAAAAAATAGCTTCTTAAAATTTGTACCAACAAAATGCAGATGCCCACTGGTGAAAAGCTTCTCAATACTTTGTTGCTGGCAATCTTACGACCAATGCAGTATTTCCAGCAAATTTCATGCACTTTAAAGACACAAGGTAAAGCAATAATGACATTTGCATGATATGTTGAGGCTTAAATAAATATGTTACATGCCGCTTTCATGACTAAATGACATTGCAACAAATAACGTTGGTAGGACATGAAGTTCTATTGGTTCTACATAGATAGTAATCAATGTCCAGCAAAAACAGTATATAAGCCGTCACTTCTGCATGATACATTGTCATAGTATGCTTGACATGGGACAACGAGGTTCAAAGCGTAATACGCATAAGGTTAAATAAGGGTTACGTCCTAACCATGTAAATGATCCTCCAATGATCCCAATGGCAAAAATTCATAGACAAGGAGACGTTGGTCCCCATCAGCGCAATAACCAATCAAGTTGACCAGGTTTGGATGGTGTAGGAGGCTAAGCATCAGGACCTCCACCAGAAATTCTCTATTGCCTTGAAGGCCATTCCTGTCAAGCTGTTTCACAGCAACTACCTGAAAATGTATATCCAGACAATCAAAAATCCTCAAGCTGAGTTGAAACTCACAAGGCACATAAAAAATTTTTTATTTTAGAAGATTCAATGTGTAAAATATATTACAAACGCAAGCTCAGTATTTTGAAAATATAAGTTATATTATAGATAAGAATAAAACTAGCAATACTCATGCTTTATCTCAAACAAGCTTAACTTACTTGTCCAGTGCTCTCCAATCGTCCTTTGTATACACGTCCAAACCCCCCTTCACCTAGCAGACATTCTTGTCTAAAATTCTTTGTAGCAGAAGCTAGCTCTCGGAATGTAAAAGTTTGTGCTGCTATACGAGCTGTTGGTCCATCAGTTGCTATAAAAGATTGGCATATAGCAGAACTAGTTTGTAAGTTTAATGAAATTTTTTCTAACATTACAAAATTGTGTTTGGCAAGCTAAATAGGAAGAGTAGCATGTACGAGCCACTTTGTTAAGTCCATTCAGATACATTTTAGAATATAATGACCTTCCTCCTGGATTTAGCTCTTTTCCCAAAGTCTAAGCTTTCACAGGACCCGCAAAGATGTCAAGTTATTTAGACTTGTCTGCATGTTTTATTAGTTTAGGCCAAAAAAGGTATTGCTTAACAATCCAAGGATTTCAAGCCTCAAAATTACCGATTCTATAGAAGCAGAGACCACTACAAACAAAAAAATTGACCCCTTTTCAACTGTTTCCATATCAATTGGAAAATCATGCATTTTCAATGGAAATGCAGTTAAAAGCATCTGATTTGGTTTAAAGCTTGCCAATTGTTAAGGAAAAGCACCAATAATTGTAAGACTAAAATAATTGGTGCACCTAAACTAAGAACAGATCTCCCAAAAAACCAAAAAAAAAAAAAAAGCCACCACTTCATTAAAATAAAATTCAAACATCACAGGCAACAAGAAAATTAGCAACTTAACAGTCTATCATAGCCATCAAATTGAAAGCTAAGAGCTCCACTCTGTCAAACCACCGCTGGAAGACGGATCAAAGTAGCAAAAAATTCTACCAGCGAGCCACAACAGCCAAAACACTAAAAATAATGCCAAACAATCCATAATTCAGCATAAAAAACAAACCACACTAACCTTAGAAGGAAAACAGACAAAAGGACTTTAAACCATTCTCCTAAACAATTCCACAAAATAGGATCTTTTACCTGAGCTTACTCTAGCAACTGAGTTTTCTTTTCGTGAATCCTTCTCTGCAAATTCGTCAACAACCACAGGACCACTACCTTCGTTGTTTGATGATCTAAAACAAGGAAAGCACCCACCCATATCCAATCCAAGCGAATCAAACCCGCCCACCAGCCTCGAATTTTCAACTACAACACACAAAAAAATCAAACCCAGAAAAAGCCAATACCCAATTTCCAAAAGTCGGAGTCTTTAACAACCCGCCCTTCAAAAAATCCGATGCAATTCACCACCAAGTCACGCACTTTACTTTCAGCTTTAACTTTCGCTCTCTAAACTTTCTCTCTCCAGGGTCTTTAGTTTCCATTGAAGAGAAAGATCAAGAGACCACCAAAAGGTTAGATCAACAAATCGAAGAAAATGTTGTGGAAGCAAGCAACAAAGAGAAGGTTAAGAAAAGAAGCTTAATATCAACCCACCCCCCCCAAAAAAAAAATAAAAGAAGAATTCAAATCAGTTTGTAAACAAGTAATTAAGTGAATAAATAGAGAATTTTTGGGTCAAAATAAACATAAAAATATTACTAATTATCCTGTAATTGGAGTGGACTGGTCGTATTCATTCTCACCAAAAAGAAAAAAACGAAATATCTATCGGAATAATACAGAAAGATGCCATTGCATTGATGACTTCTTTACACAAAAAAAAAAAACATATGCCAACGTAACTTTTGCCATTTCACTTTTAACCCTCGAAAAAATAAGAAATTACGGTTTGGAGTAACAACCATGATCACGGTCGGGAGTGGAATGGGCCCCACCTCAAGAGATGCGCTTCCACACTTCTGATGGACATTCTCAACACGTTTAAAAGTTTAGCAAAGTTGTTGTAATAAAAGTAAAGTCGTGGACTGGCGGTGGTGATCTTCTGGATCGCACGCGGCTCATGGTACGGGTTTCCAGCCGTTGGATCCGAAGGCGATGTCGTGGCGCACTGTTCTGGTGACGTCATGGTGGTCGATCCAACGCCTGAGGAACTCCATGTCGGGAAGTACGAATTTTTGGTTTTCAAATTGATTTGCCCGAAAAGTGGTTAGATGCTAGCGGTGGCAGGCAGCAGTGCGATGCTTTTGAATTAATTACTGCATTAATTAAAATATTAAAAAAATAAATAATATTAAGTGGTTACGGACTTACCTCGTTCAGTTGCAATGGAAGTGCCATGCCAACTACTATGGTTGGATTTTGACTAGAAAATTTCTGCAAATAAATTTGTACTTTTCTCGACGGAACAAAAAAAAATATCCAATTATAATTTTGAAAGCCAAGAAACTTGGTTCAGTTGTTCACAACTTTTAACCGCACGCATTGTAGGGTAAGTACACTACTATCTATATCATAATAATAGCAATCTGAGAGTAAAACAAAGCGAAAGAATGCAACCCCCACCCCCACCCCCACCCCAACCTTTTTTTTTTTTCTTTTCTTTTCTTTTGTGATTTGGAGTTGGGAGGGGACCCTTGAGTTTTCTTTTCTTAGATACTACGGCGAGTATGTCCAGTATTCTTAATTCACAAATCCAAGTACTTGATTTATTGACGGGATTTGCAAATTTGCAGGAATTTTAGAGAGACGGAGGCTCAATTTTCTGACTACTCTCCTACTGAATGTGCACACCTTATTGGCTAGTGCATTGAAACAAAATGCTTTGACTCTAATTTAGAATTTTATGATTTTTTTTTTTTACTAGTACGTAGATTATCTTAACTTTTATTTATTTGTTAAGGTTTGGTGAATAGAGAAAGAGGTTTCCTCACCAGCATTGTTCAATAGTTATAAAATATTGCATTCAAGGGAGTTAGAGAGGTTGGGTTTTGAACACGGTACAAAATTGACTTTTTAAGTTTTGTTAAGAGTTAAAATTGCGGTGAATAATACTTAATTGGGGGGAGTTATTTTTGTTAGTATTAAAATGCAATTTATAATTCATAATTTATTTAATAACTTAAATTTTTAAATAAATTAATTTCTTGACATGATATAATGATTTTAGTGATTAAATGATAAGTTAGAAATCTTACATATATAAATCTTTTATCTATCTGCGTGGAGAGTCACATTTTGTGCTACATTTCAAAGAGACCCATTAAATGTATATAATCAGTAGTGGAGAGATAGGGATCATCGTCTTCCTCGAGGAACAGGGAAGTTGGGATATTCTTCGAGTCACAGCCAAGGCCATGGTTTGGCCATTAATCAATTCTCATCTCTTTTTAATTGGCTGCTAAAAAGTTGACCACCACTCCGTTTTTGTCTTTTTTTCTTCTTCTTCTTCTTCTTCTTCTTTTTAAAAGGGTTGCCCTCAATGACTTGAGATCATTAGATGAAGTTCATTGTACACGTCAGAATATTATTCGATAATCTCGGAATTCTTGACTTGGAGGAGGGTTCGATCATTTTGAGACGGTCAACCAAATTTTCTTCAAAGAACGGCCAAAAAAAATAAATAAAAATAAAAAGGGTGGGTTTCAAAAGCGATTTGAGTTAACTTTCACTTAACCGGGCGGTCCAAATGTGCAAGAGCAGTATTTTATTAAGCCTGTTATAAACTTAAAGCTACTAAAAATGGCCTTGAATTTTGTTTTATTTATTTATTTTTTATTCAAATGTCGTCCCCTTCGTGATAGCGAGTTATGTAGATAAGCATTATTATTTATGGGCACCGAGGGTAGTTAGTTGCTACTAACTAACTACCATGATTGTCTTTTTCGAGATTTAGCGCAAGTTTTAAAAAAAAATTCCTAATAATTTCCCTGCTTGTATAACAAACGAAAAAGAAGCAAAGCAAGAAAAGTAAAGCAAAAATCTAAAAGAAGTTAAAGACAAAATCTCTAAGCCGAAAAGCCGGGGGGTGGGGGGGGGTGGAAGGAGCAGGGGGAGGGGCGCCCTTTTTCTGATTGGCTTACGAAGCTACGTTGTTTTCACTCACTCACCCCAGCTAGCCACCAGCAACATTCATAGGCTCATGGGGTCGATTCAGCTCGTCGCTATAATTTATGGGTCTTACTGCCTTTTGTATTTCAGATTTTGAAGTTCTATTAGATCGATATCAGATATTAATTAATTATTTTTTATGGTAATTAATTATGAATGGGGAGGCAAGTGCTTCAGAATTATTCAGTTTTTTTTAATATATATATTTATTTATTTGCATTGTGGGGTTTTAAATCTGAAACGGCCCTACAACTACTACTAGTTACTCATTGGGACCAATTTACCATTATAACATGTGCAAGGATAAAATGAGATGATCATAATCAAAATTAAGTTTAAGATTGTAATTTATCAGCTAATCTACTAATTAGCTTGTTTTCCTCTTTTTTTTTGTTGGGGGGGGGGGGGGGGGGTTAGTATGAATGACTCAGACACATGAAAGAGATAATAATAAGACACTGCCTCTTGCCACCCAAATAAGTTCGGATTGTCAATTAGTTGTTTTTTTTTTTTTTAACACAGATGAAATGTGGCAATCACTCTTTACTCAATTGGGCACTCTATGGATGATACGTCACTGGCTCATTGTTCTGTCTACTTGATGCCCTATCTGGTAAAAGCGGTAATTAACCCAACTTGCTTTTTATGTTTTTCAGAGCCCCTTCGGTAGAATAAAAGCCTTCTCCACCTCAGTTTTCCACCGGATAATTCTTCGTATACTGATGAAAACATAGAGAGGTGGGGGGGGGGGGAGCAAAAACAAGAAAATGAAATGCCCCTTCCTTTATATCACGATGCAAGCCAAACTGTCGTCACCCCTATAAAAACCCCATCATTGTCTTTAGGGAATTAAGGATGTCGATGTGTCATTAATGTATCAAGCTAATTTAAGACTCCATTTTCTTTCAACATCCTTTCACGAAAATCACGCAGTAAATGTTTAATTTTCGGCTTTCGTTTCATAATTTCTTTGCATCCACATTAAGCTTAGGGCTCGATCCATGTCCACACATTCATCATTGCACACGTACATTTTTCACCAAGATTTCCTTAATTTGGAATGCTTCCCTCCCTCCGATATACGTGGCATATTTACTCATATAACTTGTTTTGTTGACAAAGCAAGTTTCAAAGTTCTCCGACCAACATAATCAGGCACACTACCAATCGACGATGTGTATCTGTTTTGCATTAACCCTATGATTTATTACTTTATGGAAGTTATTTCTATATATGTAATTCTACATACTCAAGTGCGGAATGTCCATGGGCGATGGTACCATTACTATCATAATATATATATATATATTTTGGCTAACAGCAGTAACATTAGGTTTATATATGCACTAATGGCATGCAGTGACCTCGGAACCCACGGTCAGGCGACTCAAGACTTTTTTTTTATTATTATTGGAAAAGACAGTATATATCACGTGATTCATGCGGCGACAATGGCAGAGACCAAGACCACTTTAATAGTACGAATGCGAACAAAGTTTGGGTGATGGAAATTAGAGGTTTAGTGGTTTTGTCCTCTGCCCACAAGTAGGTTGCGCACTGCTAAACATCGTTTGTCAACACAAACACCTACAGATTAAATAGGACTGAGCTGCGTATCAAAATTAAAGCCGTCTCCTTTGATTGGCTTGCATCGACAGAAGCATACAGTATACGCTGGAGAATATAAGGACATTTAATGTACATTGATTGGAACATTATTTGCCCCCTGCCCTAATGGATCAAAGATACCAACATTAAAAGATTAATCGCAATGGGATAAGTTCATGTGAATTTTAAGAATTATAAGATTAATCATAAGCTAATTCGTACTCATTCGGCCACTATAACTCCATTTTTCAGATTTTTAATTGGGATTTTTTTTCCCGGGATTTGTCTTCCTGTTGCACAAACTATAGAGCATACAGTTTCAAAGTCCAAGCTTTCTTGCTCTTTGTATTGCAAACCAATCTCTCGTCGCCGAAAAAAGAATATATATATATATAGATAAAAGTGTGCATCCCCCGGCTTGTCTGGTATCGATTTTAATTCGGTGCGTTTACTTTATTGATTGCAATTCTTTCTACCTAATTTAATCCAATAGTACTATAATAATATAGAAGTTGAGAGAGAACCCACCTAAGCCTAATTGAAGAATAATCTCATTAGATTGTTTATGAGACAATTAAACTTTTTTTTTTAAAAAGATGCAAGAACACCTCAGCTAAACTAATATATATAAGCTAAAAATACTAAAATTACCAATTTGTGAGTCCTAATATATTTGCAAACCTTTGATCGACTTTATCTTTCTTCTTAATCATCGAAAATTTTGCATGACCGAAGTTTCTTCTTCATTGCTGAAGTCTTGCCCAGCTTGAGATCTCTTAATTTTTTTTTCCATTCCGATATGTTTTTACGGCAATGATCACCCCTCTTCCTTTTTATTTTAAAATTTTGATTTTTTTCCCTCTACGACATTTGAAATTTTTGTGTTTGCTTATGAAGTTCTCACGGAAGCTAACCACATGGGCAACAATATTAGACTTCTCAAATTGACATTTTTGTTCGAATATAGAAAAACTCAATTTGGCATTTAACAATATGCTTTTACGTTATTATCTTTAGGTTTCCCCTCTTTTTTTTTTTTTTTTTTGACTGCTTTTACTTTGTTGTTATACGTTAGGTCGGGCCATTGTGTTGTGGCAAAACAATATCGATGTTTGGGTAAGATCTGTTCTCAATTAACACAGACCTTTTTTCTCCTCCCCAACCCTCTCATCCCCTCGTCACGCTTATAACCTTCCATTTTATATATTATTCGATATGTTACCTTGGACTTTAAATCTGCTTGAATGCTTAACATTCAGGCAACTTAATTGTTGCTCTTTGTAATTGCTGAGGTTACATGGTAACTTGGATGCGTTGAGCTAAGATCCCTTCGATTCCCGTTCTAGTTTAAAATCACCAATTTCAGTTGTGTGGTCGGGAAGGACTGAAACATAACTGCCGAGGAGGTAGCACTCATAAAAATGTTGACGTTTTTCACCTGCTGGCGTCAGCTGTTCTTGGAATAGTCATATTGCCTTTGATCTTTATGTATATATAGATATTAGATGTTGGAGGGGAGAATGCGATGAATGCCAGTGATCCATCATGTCAAATTTGCAGAATGACACAATCGACACGTCCGAAAGGACACAAAATACAAAGGTGAACCACATGTTGTCGCAATTGAACTTGGATTTTGAACGGAAATTTTCAGAAAAAAAAAAAGTCAGGAAGATACTTAAAATATAATTAATCATAATAAATTAATATTTATTGTGTCTATCTCTTAATAAAATTCTTCTAATAAATGAGCTCGAGTCCACTTCAACTCACTGTCCATGCAACTTTCGGTCCATGAAAAGAAGGGTCATATAGAAGCATTAAATATTTTCAATTATTTGGTCGTCTAATCAGGTAGTATTCTTTTTTTTTTTTTTTTTTGGAAAAAGCATCAAACCCATCTATACAGTAAATTAAGCATACCCAGGATACGAGGAGGCATTAACGCAGCCACTGATTCTTGCCAACTTTAAGATACCAGCGGGCGTCCTACTCCTTAGCTTGTAAAAGCTTCGAATGACAAGGTCCGGGACGAAAAGGACAGACGGTGGCAATATGCCAAGGTGGTGACGGTGAGTAATGACACGTCCTCATTGTCGGTTAATACTACTAGTTCACAGCAAAATGCCAAGTCGTGGCGTGAGTTTATGATTCCAAATTCCGGCACAACAGATATAATGTACGTATCTGCGGAGGACATAGCCGTTTTTCTCTAATCAAGAAGTGATCTTAAAAATAATAAAAAACATAATAATAAAAAAAAGCAATGCTCAGAAACTATATAATTTTTAAATGGAAAATGTCTTTTCTGGCCTATAGACGACAAACAAGACGGCAAAAAGAAGGGATAGACTTGATTACAACGATTGACAAGTCGTCCAAAGCGTTGCAATCTTGCTCAAGTGACTGTCTTGTCCGTAAATCGAACTCTACACACGACGAGTTGTGCGCTCGTTAGAATGAGGTTCAACTCGGGCCATATGGATTATAAAATATGGGGAGACTTTTGTCGGCTGAATTATGCAACAAAGCGATTCGACAGGATATAATCATATATGTAATCAATGGGCAAGAAGGTTTCCTTGGCGAGAATATATATATATATATATGTTGGAATTTCATTTCAAGTTAAATTGTGTGCCATAATAGATTTTTCTTATCCATTAATGGAGGTCCTATCAGGCTCTAGATTACCATAAAAATTCCTTCGAGTGCAAGGAAGTTGCGTTTGTTTCACCTCCGCCGCACACCTTATCGTTTTATCTGTTACTTATTTGTTTCTTAAAGCATGCTAATAGTGATAACTCAAACCTTTAACCATCGATCCTTACTCTGCATTTGCATTTCCATCAAAAAAGAAAAATGAAAAGAAACTTTGAAAATAAAACGTTCGGCACTTACAATAGCAAAGTAACGCCAACTCCGGCAAATCGACAAAAAAAGTTGGTCAAATACCAGTACGGTCACTTTTGTAGCAATGTCGACCCTGCATCATAATTTGCTTCGATCAATGATTTGATTTGACTTGTTTGAAAATGTGTCAATGTGCTTCTGATTCTTTCCCTTTCCCGGTGCCAGTGAGTTGGCAAATGGGCTGGCCTCTATTTTCTTCTGAAAAAGTTAGCTAGGCATGGTTGGGCTTGCCACAAAACTGTCGGCCAGGTACAACGTTAAATATAATTTTTTTTATATAAAAATGTAAAATATACCGACAAATTGTATTATATCTTTTTTTTAAATATACCGTATTACTAAAAAATTATTGTATTTTTTAAAAATACAATAATTGTTTCTTGTGTGGAGGAAAGCGGCGAGGCCTTGTACCGGTCCATGGCCTTTTGAAAATAACAGGCCCATTGAGGCGGGGACAGTCCATTAAAACGATCAATTTTCTTGCCAAGCATCCATGCGCGCTAGAGATTGTGAAAAGGGAGTGGGACATATTGTCTTTCTTCGGTTTGAGATAGAAAAGAATTTATTCCATGGACACTTTAGACAACATGAATATTTGCTTATCTAGGCTAGCTTTTATCAAGAATACGAGATCGTCAACAAAAGGTTGTTTTTTTTTTTTTTCTTCTAACAACAAGATTTCTTATTCATAACATAAGAACCCAGAAAAAAAAAAAAAAAAAAAAAAAAAACAGGGCCAGTAGTTCATTCCGTTTTCTCTCCTTTTCTTCGCTCATCTCACTTTGGAATGAATCAAATCACGTAGACTTCTTCTCCATGGCATTTTGAATTCGTTCTTTTCGTAACTGATTAATTAATTGACAAATTAACAAATATTTTGGACTACTACCAGAAAATTAAGAACTTTGACTAATTAATATTTGAATATGTTGTTTGTATAGCTTTTTTTTCTTTTTTTTGGGGGGGGGGGGTGGGTACAAGGAAAACTCTTAATTAATTTGTTTATTATAGTTGTAAGCAAGCAAATGGCTCCACTGCTAGTTTGCAACTGAAGCCATATGGCTCTAGCTTCTTTGGTCTGGGAGCCATTAATTTAAGCAGAAGAGTCATGACAGTGTTTGCGGAGCCAACAAATTTGCCCCCAGGGAACACTGCCGGCGCGGGGGGGTTGCATCCTAGCCTCATTAGAGGCCCCACTCCATTTCCTTTCCCATGGAATCCTCGTCCAGCTCGTTATTAAACAGCAGGGCTCACCCCTTTTTCATAAAACAGTGTCTTGATTGTATACATGGCACATGCAACACGAGATGCTATATCCATGTGATGTTCGATCACAACCAGATATAGCCTAGAATATACATGGTGTGCAATCAAAGTTAATTATAATAGATGAATTTTGGTGGAAATATGAGAAGGAATTAGGTATATTTATAGAGAAACACTTGTTAATTGTTATTGACTACTGGAAAATTGATATGTGGTCGGTTGGTGTCAATATTGGACCCCTCCCGAGTTATATATATATAGGCCAGGCTGTCTGGTGCATAGTTAGAAGCATTGCATTAATTTTTTGTTTTTTTATCCCTAACAACAAAGAAATGGTGAAAAAGGTGAAGGTTTCAAAGATATCTGGATTGATGGGCCGAAACTAACCTTGAATATTTGATCGCGACCCATGTGGCTCGTCTGGCCATACAATCCAGTGTCCCCATAATCTGAAAACCACATAAAGGTTAGCCTAATGATTCTGAAAGCCAAGAAGGAAAAGCAATTATACATAATAGCGTACGGTGCACCCTGCTTTTTGTGGACAGAAATGGCGCCACTGGTTTTCCTGTATGTGTGAATTTGTGTATGTAATTGACCTTCCTATAAGGTTGCACATGGGTAAGACTAGGGAATGTTAACTTTAGATAAGATGATAACATTTGGATGGGGAGGTGATGGGATGCAAGCGCGCGAGAATATTCTGCATAAAGGACGGTGGAAGCGACGTGGTTGGGAGAATATTTCCCTTCTTTTTGTCAAGAGGGGGGAAACAATCAATTCAGTTTACCATGCTACCTAATTAGTGAAGTGCTTAAACTATCAAACGACCATCTCTTATTTGGTCATGAGCCTGTTCAATCAAGTGATTTATCGAGAGTGTTAATCTTAATTATTGAGGGTGTTCCATTCTTGCTCTTTTTGTCAGGTTTTGTATGGTGTGCGGATGCAAGATAATAGATAATTTCTGCAGGAACTTTTGAAATGTGGTGAAAGTTACGAGTGGAGTAGAAGCTGTAATTAGGATAATTTTGTGTTGTTTGTCCTCTGAGTTTTGATGTATAATGCTTCCATTTTGTTATTATGTGATGTGCCCATCAGGGGCCCTCTTTCGTACCTAGCGTTGGGTATTTTCATATTTGTGAAGATGTCATAAATAAAAGCACAGCTTTTCTGGAAATAAAATAAAATAAAATAAAATAAAATAACTCTTAACCAATGAATATCAATTCTTTTTGACCAACTATTAGACGTCACTAATATAAATGAATCAAAATCTATTGGTCAGAAACGTATTTTTAAGTGTTTATATATATATATATATATATATAGAATTGTTGGGATGGTAATTGCTTCTCAAAGCAATTAATAAATTTGATCAACATACGTCTATATGGCCGTTCAAAAAGAGAGAATGATACATTAACTTACATGCATTTTGCTAAACAAATCCCTATGACCTCAAAGAGTGAATCCAGTCGGTAAGAGAGGTCTCTTCTTTACTTGTCAATCAAGGGGGTTCGATCTTTGTTGGAAGCTCTTCAAAAATAAAATCTTGATGCCCCTATGTGAGAAATTGTTCTTAAATACATTCAAGAAGAGATTTCATTTCTGTTGACATTCAAGCTGACTCGAGGATATTTTTTACTAAGAATATTAAAAAAAAGAAAAAAAAAACACAACATACCTGAAAAATTTTCAATTTTTTGGTTTTATTGAAATTGAATATCAAATTTTAAACTTGAACTCACTAAATTTTACAATTAATAGCAACATACCAAATGTTTACGCGTGTGAATTTTTTAAGGAAAATCACTTCGGAGCAATTTAAGTTTGACAATCAATAGACATACAAATTCTCTGCATCCCCTTGTAAATAGCACCGAATCCGTACAACACAAAGGGTATCCATGATGATTCCACAGTCCAAATCCATGCATGCACGTGTTAAATACTTTGACACGTACGGAGTAGCCAATTTATCTCTCTCGGTTTTGATGCCATCCGTAACAAAAGGAAAAGTAATAATAATATCAAGCATAATACATACATAGGCAGAATAATTAGATGCGACGCATGAAATAATGCGACAGTAATACTCGAATCAAATATCTTATCCTCTTACGAAGGAAAATTTTGTTCAATAAGTAAAGTGGTTCGAATTTTTTGGGCTTGACAGGTAGAATTCCATTCATTTTGTTTGTTCTCCACCTTTTGCTATTTTATATTGGAAGGAGAATGCCGTATTAAATATTATTCCCTCTACTTCGTATAGGCGGCAGCAAAGGCAAAGAATATAAAATATGTTCCTTTAAGCATTTATTTATCTTTTTTTGAGTTCTCTTTTCGTGGAGAAGGGAATAAGTGATAAGCCAAACTGTACAGGGTCACTCAACTCACAAAATGAGAACCCTAATCATGTTTGTGATGCCAGGATCCGTCCTCGCATTCTTCGATGATGTTTCATCTTTATCATTTATGCATAAAGTTTACATTCTTTTTCCACTCGCCTCCTACATTTATGATAATCTTATCCTCTCTCCCTCCCTCCCTCCCTCTCTCTCTCTCTCTCTCTCTCTCTCTCTCTCTCTCTCTCTCTCTCTCTCTCTCTCTCTCTCTCTCTCTCTCTCTCTCTCAATTGGGTCTACCATATTCGCGCATGCATACATACACGTTTCTTTGGATGCACCACATAAATTCCAGCTTTGGTTAATTATACATGGTATATTTTGTGTTTATTTTTTCGCAACGTATTTCAGTTTGATTGATCATGCATTTTTGTGCACTTGCTTTTCTTTCATTTTTTCTTTTAGTTGTACTCAGACTTATTGATTTTAATGTTGAATGTCGCGTTGTAATAATAATTTCACGTTTATCTACTTTACATACATACGTACATACATGCACACTCACACGAACGCCACACAAATATACATAGATGCTTCCTAGCAGTTCTCGAGTTTCAATCTCAATGAAATGGCGCTAATTACTCTATTTTAAAGATTTCTATAGAGGTGATAAAAGTTGATTTAATATGAGTAATTTGATTTAATTTGTTCAAATTTTGATTTCAATTTACCAATTTTGATTGAAAAAGTCAATAATTTATAATTTAATTTCAATTGAAATCAAAATAACTATAAATTTTAAGAGTTTAAAATTAAAACAACTCTAAATTTGAATCAAGTAATCTAAAATTCCTAATAATTTGAATTAAGCTCAATTCAAAATTTTAATTCATTTTAATAAAAACTAAAATTTGTAGATATTTTGACTAAATTTTTTTTGATTTATTTTTATTTATAAATAATATTATTTTAAAAATCATTTTCTATATTTTTATTAGTATGGCACATTGTTTCTTTAACTTTTCAAATATAATGATTCCTTGTTGTCCATATAGAAATTTGTTATAGTAACTTGATGATGGTGAGAAAATGTTGTAGATAGTTCTAATAACTCAATTTAATTCACTTAAATTTGATTTAATTTGACCCATACTAACTTAAAAGTCAATAATTTGTAACTTTATTTGACTTAAACTTGAAATAATTTAAAAATTAAATAATTAAACATTTAAAGTATTTACAATTTGAATAACCTAAATATCAATATATCCAAAACTCAAAATAATCCGACTTAAAACTAACTTGACTTGTTCACGTGCAACCGCTAATTCTAGGAGATCAGCAATCGAAACTGGCCGAATATTAAAAAAAGAAAAAATAAAAAGAATTATTACCAATACTACACATGCGATATAACAATGCATTTGCGTACAATGAATGGGCCATGCACATTCATGCATAGATGTCATGTCTGCTTGGAAAAAATAAAATAATCCGCCCTAGGCCTCCAAATTGAGGAGTCTGCTTACTGGGTTTGAGTACGACCTTCTTTGAGAAGGACCTGTTCTATAGGCTCGAACCTCTGTATCCTCAAGCACCAAGGAGATAGAAATCCAAGTCTGGTTGATGAATCGTGATGAGCAGGCGATAAGAGCGTGATCAACGGCTGGATGATCTTCTTGGGTCCCCTGAGCTGTAGAGGATCGTTCTCAACCTAGCGTTGTATGGTTGGGGAAGGTCGCCCGGTTGTCTGACAGACTTACCCAAACCTTTACCAAAGAACTCTAATTTATCAATAATGAAATTATTTTTTAGAATTAAAGGCTTGGAGTTTACGGTGACACCTCTAACTTAAAATGCGCAGGATATATATATATAGAATCATTAAATCAGCATGACAAGGATTCTGGTATGTGGTGACCAAAAAGTCAGAAAATGGGAGATCATGAGGCAGATTTATTATATGGATGACATACCGTCTCGAAATTTCGGTGAGTCCTTTTTCATATTGGAAAAGATCACTAATTATAGGAAATTATAACTTAATTGCGTAATAAACAGTGTCCGAAACTCAACATTAAAGAATCAATACTTAGTTTAATAACAATGGTCATTCTCTTTTTCCACAACCCTTTTTTCTCCATTTTTCTTGGGGCCTTCCCTTCCGCTGAATATTTTTTGATATAGTGCATCTGATGGCATCAAATTCTTTATTTCAGGTGTCGCGTCAATCTTATTTTCATTCTCTTTATCATATAAACTGAACAATGTAAATCTAAGGCCCGTGGCTTATATATTTTCTGTATATATACTTTTAAACCTGTGTGTGTAGTTAACTATAAGAATATATATATATATATATACTCAAAAGAAATGTAACCACATGCAATAGCATTCAACGTTGGAATTTGGGGGAGTGGTGTTGTGGGAAACAGAAGATGATGCTGGGGACCTCATGGGGCATATGTACAGTCACTTAGGAAAACTTGTGCTCTTGAATCAGTGAGGCCTAGCTCAGCAGCACTCAGAAAAAGAGAGAACAATTTCTTTATCCACAAGAAGTTTCCGAAAAATATGAAGTACATGATCGATTATTAACATCCTTTACGAACTTTCGCTACATATGCAGACATCAAAGGCTTATTGTCGTTGGGATTGAATTGGATAAATAAATGGCAACTACGTGACTTCATTCTCCAGCTAGCTATCGTTAATCAAGGCTATGCCCTTCAGTTAGACTGCGTTACAATATGACATGCGGTATTAACTATTAAAGTGACAGGAAAAATATAAAATTTAATTTGATTCATTAATAAATATTGATTCCTTAATCTACCTGTTCTACTCCAATCTTCCTAACAAGCTACTCCCTCGTATTTTGTATTGCACAAGACAACTACTCTATCGGATTATAGTTTTCTTACATTGGTGATATGACCTCAGTCATCATGTTCCAGGTTTAAAGCTGTCCCAACACTCACACAAGTCATTTCTTGGCAATAATTGTTGCTTTTCTTGAATTGGGATGCGAATCTTGTTACAATAAAAAAAAAGATCGAAAAGCTTGGTGGTAATGCAGAGAGGATAATGTGCTAAGAGCATTGATGTGGTGTAATTTAGTGAAAATATTATTGAATTTTTTTAATATATATATATATATTATAAGTTGTTGGATGTACCGTATATCTCTCGTACATATCTCAATGCAAATTGTTAGGAAGCCGAGTTTTTGGATAAATTCAACTTTCTTTCTCAAACTCGGCAATTATGCTTCAATCCATGTATATTAAAGATAAGGAAATTCCTAAAAGGACATTTGTGACAAGAAAACAAATATAGATGGAATAAAACATGCATATATATATATATATATGTATAAATACACACTAATGGTCTGCATATATCTATTATTATAAATAAAACATTTTGAAACCGTATGAATCAAGGACACGTCTTTGTATATGTTCGTTTGCAAAATTCGATCCTTATATGTGCAACTACTTTTGCCATGGTGTGACGAATCCATTGGCATGTCAAGTAGCGATCATATAGCGAAATGGAAATTGATAGAAATATCATGTGGAACATTCATTTTTGGTTAAAGGTGGCATCTTTTCTGTTCGCTAAGCCAATGCCAAGCAATCAGCCTCAAGAAAACTCTATATAAATGAGCCTCCATGGAGCTCAATCACCTCACCGCGAAACCCTCAAGAGCCTTCACATTCGTCCGTGCCTAGCTAGTAGCTCAAATTTCTCCCCTTAAGGCCTACAGTAATACCATAACATTGGCATTGTGCTCATTGTAGGCTTTTGATATTAGGGTATTCTGGCACTTTATCACCACGTATACATCAACTCACTTGTACTAGAGATTTTTCCTCTGGGCAATTGATGGAGAGGGTGAAGCAGTTGGCATCCGAGAGGGCAGTAGTGATCTTTAGCAGGAGCACTTGCTGCTTGTGCCACACCATCAAGACCCTCTTTTGTGACTTTGGGGTGAACGCGGCGGTTCATGAGCTCGATGAGATGCCCCGGGGCCGGGAAATTGAGCATGCACTTGCGAGGCTCGGATGCCAATCCACTCCCGCCGTGTTCATCGGAGGCGAACTTGTGGGTGGAGCTAGTGAAGTCATGAGTCTTCACCTTAATCGGTCTTTAATCCCAATGCTTAGACGTGCCGGGGCTTTATGGGTCTGATGGACGGACTGGTGCATCGGGCACACTAATCAACACAACTACTAATTAATTAACACGTGGATAAGTCACACGGGAATATAATAATTATGATATTAAACTTTTACGAGGTGTGATGAATATAAGTATTTGGTGAGGCAGTTTTGGTTACGTTAGCTGACCACTTCGTGTGAAATCCTTTCATGTGCTCGTTTTTATATATTTATAGACATAACTATATATAAACCCTTTTGCCTATAATATAATAAAATTGCAGTTTGCGTTTGTTTGGTCTTAATAATTTGCCTCCTACACGTTAATTGATATTGGAGGCGCGAATTCAAGAAAGGAATGCATTGCTACACTTCCGTAAGCTCGATGAAATAAATATATACGCCACTCCCCCCCCCCCCCCCTCAACCTTGCTCTCCCCTTACATAATTGTGTGGTAACTCACTTTCTTTCGATAAGTTTTATCAACATTTTTTGGATCGGAATTCAAAATTTTAAAGAATAATATATTTTTACAAATTTGAATAAAAAATTACCTGTTAATTTTTATTATTATATTCAATCTCTCCCAGAGGAAGAACCCACCATTCTTGTGATAATAATTCTAAATGAGATTGTCTTTCATTCAATCATAACGTATCGAATTTAAAACTTACTAATACGCATGAGTTAAAACCCTAATGAAAATTTGGAGAGACGCGTTGGACTGCCGTGGAGCTCTGTGTTTTTATGTGATTGAATCATTGTTGTTACGAAAATAGACAAAGGTAAAGATGGCACTGGGGCTAGAAGGGAAGGCAGGAGGACATCATATCGCTTATGGACGGACCATGGATGAAGGCTGGCTGCTGTCCCCGTCAACTGCCAAGCGTTTGAACATATGGGAACACTGGGCTTCCTTATTAGGAAATATTAGAATTTGGGCTGGGCCTTTTTTGAACAAAACAACAAACTTCCCAACAGAAGTTGAAAAATTATTAAAAAAAAAAAAAAAAACTTGATCCTGCAATTTTGCAATACAAAACAATTCTGGCGAGCACGTGGGAGACCGATCCCCCCCACGACGCTGCACTGTGCTACTCAAGTCCCAAGACAAAATACCCGGAAAGGCCCTTTCTCGTCAAGGGACCCACATGCCCGTACGCATTGAATTTATGGGCTCCACCTCTTCTTTTTCCTTTTCTGCAACCGGCTGCAACTGCTTCGAGTAAAACACAACAGCGGAAAGAAAAACCAGTTTTTTTTTTTTTATATAAATAAAAAAATATTTCTTTTTTCTCATTAGAGTAAAATTACATAATTTAAGCCGACACTACAAGTAAAATTCGCTCACAACCACATTTTTTTAGTAAAAATTCTTACTATTGTTAAAAAAAAAAAAAAAGACATGGCTGAAATACTACAATTCATGCACCTGTACCCAACGGTCTTATCAGTTTCATCCTTACATGTAGATATTGTAAAATAAATTAGTCGTAATTTTACTCTGTTTTTATTTTTTTTTTAACTTTAATAGGAACGCAGATCAAAAACACAAAATCTGCTTTTTACAAATATCAACCAGAATCAAGACCAAACATAGATAGGACAGACAGGACAAAACTTTGCTTAACCCTGCGCACCTTCTCTGCCCCTCTATCTCTTACATTACATTATTGGTCGTAGAATAGAAAGAAAGTTAGAAAGACTTGCCCACTCGTCAGGACAGGACGGTGATTATCAGTTAAAAAACAAGTAAGGCAAGTCTGTTTTTCCTGCCGGCATTGCATTTATGTTGTATGAGTTTCTTGATTTTTTTCTCATGTAGGAAACGGTGTCTGTATGCATCTTTGTCTTTGGTTTTTTCCTTTTTTTTTTTTCTTTTTGAGTGTCTCGAATCATGGATTCTGGGTGTCTTTTCTTTTGGATTTTGAGGTTTTCTTGGTAACCAAATGGTCTTTTGACCGTTTATCTTCCTCTGTCAGTGTTTTTTGGCTGCTTCTCTGTTTTTTTGTTCGTATTGTGTGGGTGAAGTTATTGAAAAGCAAGAAATAACTTGTGTTTTAAAATGCTATTTTTAGCAGTTTCTTGAACTTTAGTTGACTATATTTTTTTTCTTTCTTTCTTTTTTTATTCTTTAAGTTCTTGGATTCTTAATGATTCTTTGGACATTTGGTTGTTCACTCTAGAACCGCATTGGTGAAATTTTAGGGTTTCATGAGAGCTGGTTGGCTCTTGGATAGAGAATCTGGTTGGTGGAAATTTTAGCAGAAAGATGTTTGGTTTGTCTCGCAGACGCATGAAGCTTGGCAGGTTTATTCTTCTCTTCTTTCCCTTCTTTTTTTTTTTTTTGTTTTTAATTAGTTTATTAATATTTTCAGTCTTCATTTGTCTAAAAGAAAAGAGAGATCAGATGCTTAATGGGTCGGAGAAAATTGGCTGACTGAGAACTTTAATTCTCTAATTAACCTATCATTTCTACATAACCAAATTGACAACTTAGATTCTGAATGCCTAATCAATGTTAAACTTCCCGCAAAAGATTTGCCCATCAAATTGTCATGCATGCCATGCTTCTAATTTTGAATGCCAATGGTGTGCTTCTTCATCTTCAGGGTGAAGAAGGTGCAACTCTCTGACTACACCAGGAGCAAGAAGTCCATTTAGGCCACCAAAGCGAAACAACAATGCCAATGTGAGATTCCCGACTTATTTGTTTGTGTTTGGGAGTGTTATATTTGTGATTGATGTGCTAAGCTCTTTTTTTTTTTTTATTGGGTAGGAAAATGGTGTTGTGCATACAACTAGTCATTCTGATGATCTTGATTGTCAATGTTCTTCTGCTGTGCCTGAGATCCACAGCTCTAGTTCAGGAAATTCGGACAATTGGATGGTGTTGTCTATTGCCGGGGACAAACCTCCGCCTCGCTTTAATGTCAGATGTCATTGATTTTTATTTTTTGTTAAAGGAGTGTTTTATGCTGTGTGTAAACACTTTTCTTTTGTATATTCTAGCTGAAAATTTTGTTTGCTTGAATAGCATGCAGCAACTGTAGTTGGGAACAAGATGATAGTGGTTGGTGGTGAATCTGGGGATGGCTTGTTGGATGATGTACAGGTAGATAGAAATCTCGCACCCTTTGATGTTTCATCATGTTAAACTTGGCATATATCTCTTAGAGATTCTTCTGTTGTATCAAGAGAAAAGGTTAGTTTGCTTTCAATTTAGTGCTACAACCTGACAACCTAGTAGTTTTTTTATTTCCCTTTGCAATTCCGTGTTACAATAAAAGTACAGTTGCAAACCACAAATCACAGACTCTGCTGTTGAGGTTTATTTTGTTGTTTCCAATCCTCTGTTCAGGTGCTCAATTTTGACAGATTTACTTGGACTACAATTTCATCAAAGCTCTACTTGTCACCAAGCAGTCTACCACTGAAGATCCGTGCATGCAAGGGCCACAGTCTGGTATCTTTGGATTACTTGTTATATTCAACTTCATTCACCATCCAATGCACCCTCTATATCCATTAGATTTTCTAGTTCCTTTTGTGCAATCTTCAATTTTTTTCCAGCTCAGGATTTGCGGTGCCACATGTATATTGAGAGAAGTTTGTTGATAAATGATCCCCAAATAATGAGTCAATCCCTGTGTTCATAAGATGTAATTTTATGCATATGGTGGATAAGGATGTTCGTATGATTAGGGCACCAGCACCACAAGGAAGCTGTATTTATATATACTAAAAGAGTATATTTAAATTCCGCATGACAGACATACAAACATCCCTAATAGATTTTTTTTGCTTACTCTGACCAGAACTAGGCTACATGACCTTTATGCTGAACTGATTTCTTTCTGCTCTGTCTTGACTAGATTTCTTGGGGGAAGAAGGCACTTCTAATTGGAGGAAAGACTGATCCTCCAACTGATAGAATTTCAGGTTGGATCTCCTTGCTTGTAAGATTCATTTCATCATGGCTTCTCTTTCCTGCTCATTTTGAAGTTACTTGTATCCTTTTTCTGGGTATTGCAGTGTGGGCATTTGACACAGAGACAGAATGTTGGTCACTTATGGAAGCAAAAGGAGACATACCGGTACATGCCATTCTATCTGATCTTTTTCTGATACTTTCTTGTGGAAGTTTTATGACCAAATATTTATTGTGTGGGACTCTCTGGTCCTGCTATGTCATTACCTTGTTCTCTTTTTTCTATTTTTCCATCTGATATCTTAATATATGTTGCAAAGTGCTAAATCTGATGTGTGAATTAAGTGGAAATCTAAGATATATGGCATGCATTTTCTTAATTTGCAGGTTGCTCGTAATGGTCACACTGTAGTCAGGGCAAGCTCTGCTTTAATCTTGTTTGGGCGAAGATGCTAAAAAGAGGAAACTAAATGATCTCCACATGTTTGACCTGAAATCCTCAACATGGCTTCCTCTACATTGCACGTGAGTCCATTTTGGTGTATCATACTATACTCCACATGAAGGGCAGTTTTCAGTAACAGTTAAGATGTGTATGCAGAGGAGCAGGACCATCTCCAAGATCCAACCATGTGGCAGCTCTCCATGATGACAAAACACTCCTCATATTTGGAGGATCATCAAAGTCCCGAACTTTGAATGATCTGTATTCACTTGATTTTGAAACGGTGCAAGTTTCATTCTTAACATTATTGTCTAATTCTTTTGGCAAGGCAAACTGTTTTGAACTTATATTTTCGTATATGTGAATCAATTTCCTTAGATGGTATGGTCAAGAATAAAGATACGGGGATTCCATCCATCACCAAGGGCTGGTAGCTGTGGAGTCCTCTGTGGAACCAAGTGGTATATAGCTGGGGGTGGAAGCAGGAAAAAACGTATGCCTCATAAGCTATAAAGCTGGTTGCTGTGCTCTTACTTTTGTTAACCAGTTTACATCTATATTGTCACTTGATAGTCAATTTACTGTTTTCTCATAAGTTGATGCCTTTCTTAATTTATCTACAGGACACTCTGAAACTCTGATTTATGATATAGTGAAAATGGAGTGGTCAGTGGCATTTTCATCATCCCCATCTTCCATCACAACTAACAAGGTCAGCCATATATATTTCACCCTCAGTATATTTGATTCTTATGTTTGAAGATAACCTGCTTTTAGGTTTTAACTATTTTTTGTTTTGTGGATTTGTGGTCCTTGGTGGAATATCAAGAACTGTATATGATTGTTTTGGATATCATTTTGTATGCTGGGTATCTGTTTGTAGAATGCAAATGTAGCTCTTTCTTATTGTCCTGTCTTACGATATCTGGCTGTGATGCTGTTGGATTCTCAGGGATTTAGCTTAGTTCTTGTGCAGCACAAGGAAAAGGATTTCCTTGTTGCATTTGGAGGATTCAAAAAGGAGCTGTCCAATCAGGTGGGAGGCAAAAATTCATTTTTGGATGGTGATCTGTTTTACCAAACTATTAATCTTTTTGGGTGCATTTCAGGTTGAAGTGGGCATGGAGAAGAATGATGCCTCTGTGGATCGACGATCTGCTCCTAGCAAAGGTCTGGGACCTTTGTTGTCTGAAAAGCGTTCATCATCTGGGTTGGCTTCTCAGCTTGGCACTGGTGCTTGTCATCGTTCAGTGGATTCTGCTGGGAGAAAAAATTTGGCTTCTGCAATCGAACAACATGGTTCTGGTAGAAAATCTTTATCAGAGTCCTCTATCATAGATCCACATCCTGTTTCTGGCAATACCTCACTACGCAAGATATTCCACAATGGAGAAGAAAAAGGCACAGATTTTAAGATGACAAAGAATTCAGAGGATGGGTGTTCCTCACCATCAGTAAGCTCATTTGACTTTTTACACTTTCTACACTTTTAGTTTTGATGTTCAACTATAAGTTGGAGTGAACAATGCAAAATTTTTGATCATTTTATCACTCTCCACCAACCTGGCATTTGACCTTTGTGGTTATGTACTGTGGGAAAATCTAGAGATGATCACAAGACTACGTGGTTGTTTGTTCTTTGTATTGTTGCTGAATGATGTCAATTCCTGGTTAATTCCATTTCACATCACATAAAATAATTTCAGCAGTTTCAATCCCAGCTTATACTTTTTATTGTTGCTGAAGGATGTTAATTCTTGATTAATTCCAGTTCACTTCACATAAAATAATTGGTGCAGTTCCAATCCCTGTGCATGCACAAAAATTAGTCTCTATTGGTATTTGATTAGTTGCCTCCTGCTCTTGCTGTTCTTTTCCCCTTTGATCTTTTTGTATGTTGGTCACATTTCCATTAATAACTTAAATAACTTAAGCATGATGTTGATTTCAGGCAGCTGAGTACCATATAAGTCGATCTGATAACTTGAATCATGCAGAGAATACACTAGGAAAAATTATCAGAGAGGATACTTCTTGTCCATTTAATTCGAATGATTCAGACACTCATGACCTAGGTGTTGGAAACCCTTCGGTTGATAATGAGGGTATTGTACTCCAAGAAACTGATCCTACAACACGAGGATCTCATTCAAGTATATACCTACTGTATGAAACCAAACTAACTTCTCTTATTAGAAGGAATGGAATTCTAGAAGGAGAACTGGCTGCTGCACTGGTGAGTCGAGAAGTCGTAGAGAAAAACTTATCCTCTGTCCTGAAAAGTAGACAAGAGTTGGAGAAAAAACTTGCAGAAACAGAGAGGGAGATGGACTTGCTGAAAGAAAAGCTTGCGAGTGTGGAGCTAGCGCAAGAAGAGGCCAATAATTTGTCAAATATAGTTCATTCTGAAAATGTAAGGCTGGAGCATGACGTGGCTTTCCTCAAGGCAGTTTTTGATGATACCCAGAAGGTATTGTGCGTATTTCAATTTCCCAGGAGACCATGTTAGTTTGGGTTGATTTGTTACTATGGACTGATTGGATGCTTTCCATAGGAGCTGCATTCAACTAGGGGAGTCCTCGCAGGGGAAAGAGCAAGAGCATTCCAACTACAGGTAATATTCTGAACCAAACACCAGGGAAAGAATGTCGAAAGTGAAAATCAGAAACATCTCTATGGCATCTTTAATGCTCGAATCTTGATTAGTAGTCATTTTTGGCAGTTAGTATCTGGTTTGATTAGTTTATCAAAACCACTAGTGGTTTGCTTTAACACCTTGACGCACACAAAAAGTGAGGAAACAAGAAGTTGCGCTACACAATTAAACTATATTATTAACTTCTCTTACCCTTGACCCGAGGGAAGTGCATGCCCAAAGAATCTCCTTCCTTCTCTGGGGCAAGCAAGCCAGGACTTCTTGAGCTGTTTGATGGCATCTCCGCATAATAACATCAAAGACTATATCGTGACCAGCAATCTATAGCATTACAAATGCCAACAGCATAGCACATCTACTGATGCCGAAAACGGCTGTGGAATGTCTCGTATATTTCACGCCATGCCAGATGATTTGATGATACGGATACATCTTGCTGTCTCGTATTGCTATGCAGGTTGAAGTTTTCCACCTCAAACAAAGATTGCAGTCTCTGGAAAGTCGAGTGCCCACCCCAAGAAAGCCTTTCCAGGTCTAGAAAGAGAAAAATATGGAAGGTGGCAGGCTTGCTGTGAAGACCTATGTCCCGCCCCACCACTAATAACAGCTCATTAGCTGATCAACCTGTACTTAAACATCTGGTCTTGTACCGACGGCTCTATGTTTGCCACAAGCCCGAGCTTGTACGTGACCGGTGGAGGAGACTGGAGAGTATTTTATGTTGAATATATGTTGTGTACATGTGAACCAAGTGTACCTAGACGTGTTAATTCTGTTGAATAATTTCTTGATTTCTATAAAATTAAGAGCACGGCCTGCTATCCCACTCGTGGCGTTGGTATCAAGTGCATCCAGGCTTAAAGCTCAGACGCTTGATACGATGATCTTGACGTTTCTTTTTAACGTTTTTCTGATGTTTTACCTAATTTGCTTTCAGGTAAAAAGGGTGACGATGAAAACTGCTGTGTCAAGGGCTTTCAACCGTGTGTCTCTGTACCATTGGCCATGCACATTGAAATTTGTTTTTCGGTTCCTAAGCGTGTCAGTCAAAACTGACTCGTTTGCAGTCAATTGAACGAAAGGGACCACAAAAATGATGGTTCTGACGTATTGCCCATTTCCCGATTCATTGGGGAGTAAGTCTTTTCTCCCTTTGTTTTTTGTTTTTTGTTTTTTTTTGGGTTAATTAGTAAATCTATTAAACAGTGAATAATACAATAAAAATAATTATTCTTATCTCACGAATTTCATGGTTCTTTCTCTCATAAATAAAACTCAATATTTTGAGGAATAGAAGAAGTTATAAATTGTTACGACAAAAAGTTTGGGAGTCTTAAATTTAGTTCTCACTCTGTCATCCGAACCGGCGTCTGAGCCTGCGTTAACTCAGAATCCCAGCTAGGCCCATGGGTCGTTTGCTTTTCTTTTCTGCATTCGAACCCTTGGATCCCAAAGACTTGGGAACGCAAAAATATCTCTTCCGAGAAGGCTTTCCTCTTTATTTATTTATTTAAATGATTAGAATTTAAAATTCTAAAATTTTTAAGCGTTAAGTCTGCTCTGTGAGGGACCAGGGGAACTTTTGTACCTCCACACAACCGTGAGTTTGAGAAACTTGTCGATCAAATTCGACCGACTGTGATCTGGTGTTATGTGTGGGTTCCATTAAACTCGTCTATATATAATCTTTTTTCTCCTTATTTTTCTAACCAAAAAGACCTAGAAGAGCACCTTTAAAATAGAATAAATAAATAAATAAATTTTAGATACCTTAAATTATTAGAAAGCGCATGCCTCTGTAATATTCACTCCATTCTCTCTCTCTCTCTCTCTCGCTCTCGATCGCTCGCTCTCTGTCTCTCTCTGTGTGAGAAACGAGAATGGAGTCAACTTCGCCAAGAAGGCCCCAAAGGCACGACCTCAATCGCGAAGAGTTTTTATTTAGAGTAATTTACCCGGCGATCCGAGGACAGTCTTGTCCAATATGTTTCAAAGCTCTCGACGACGGCCTGGGAGCGGCGGTCCTCGCGTTGTGCTTGCACGCCTTCTGCGCCGATTGCATTTGCAAGTGGAGCGACGTGAAGCGGTGGTGCCCTCTCTGCAACGGAGTGTTCCATTCATGGTTCTGTAGAATTAATCTCTCGTCCCGAACGTTCATCACGGAGAGACTGTCCGCTCCTGAGGAGGGCCAAAAGGTCATCTCACAGGCTAATTTCAGCAGCTCTGGACGCTGGCAGCGGTATGCTTCTTCAGTTTTTCCTCTTTTTTTTTTTTCAGTTTTTGATACTTTTTTTTTATTATTTTGATAGATCTTGGAGAATGACACTAGGCGTTTTGTAATCAACAATTTTGTGCTTGAATTTGTATTGATGTAATTTTGCTGATCAGGACGATACAAAGATCAAGAAGCGAGTTAAATACTGATAACCGGAGAAGCAGGCCTTTACCGTGGCGCGGACTTTTGGCCGGCCTGGGTCTGTCCCCTCTCATGTTATCGCTGAAAGAAAGCTTCAGTGGCGTGTTAGGTATCATGAATAGTAGCTTCATGTTGCTTAATTTAAATTGTGTTCGCAATTTTTTTTCAGAAGATTTATGAATAATGACTGTTTTTCGTTGTCTTATGTTGCCTAAGTGACAGCTCAAATCTCCTGGCTTTTTTACTTCTTTCAGTGTGTACAATAGAGACCTGCGTGCTGTTCCTTTATCTCCTAGGAATCGTGCAATGCAGGTGTGTTAATCTCCCCATGTGAGTGGAAAACTTTTTTCTTTTAAGTTTTGTCTTTTGTTGTTTGAATTTCAATGAAGCCTGCCCTCTTTGGGCTATTATAATTCTTTCATGTTCAAAATCATCTTTAATTATTGCTCTGCTGTTTGTTTTTTGAAAATTGGTGGTTGTGGGCTCTGTGGGATGGAAACACCATTATCGTCTCCTTCTTTATGGTAAAAGCTGTCTCCTAACTGTGCTCAATCCCATATGCAAAGTTTTTATGTTGTTTATTTGGCAGAAAGACTTTGTTTGGATAAGCTTGGCTTTTCTTTTACTACTCTTTAGAGATACCTTATTATTATTATTATTATTATTATTGGCCTGAGCATCCAGAATACATCAAGAGACAGTTGTATAACCGAAAGAATACAGCAGAGAATTGAACCGTGGATTCGAAGAGAGCTGCAGGCTATTCTTGAAGACCCTGATCCATCTGTTGTCGTTCATGTGGCTTCCTCACTGTACATTGCTAGCCTTGGACAGCGTAATGATGATTTAGGATATCTTCCTGTCACAGATAACTTTCTGGCACCTTTGCAACCTTTTCTGCGAAACTGGGCTGACAAGTTTTGGCATGAACTAAGGTACATAATATTAGTGTGATCATGTCTACTTGAGCATTTCACTGAGTGACATTGTATTCTTTGACACAAAATTTCCATAGATATTGGGCACTTTGATTTTTTTTCTCTCTTTGTACAGAGTAATTTGGCCACCCTTTGAAACCTTCAAACCCTAGCAATTTCCATCTTGGCAGCTATGTGAAACTGGGAAGAATGTGAGAATAATGACCTTCATTGTTGGGGTTCTTCTACATGTAGAAAGTTTTACTGCAACATCTGCAGTTCTAGGAAATATTCTTGATCCTTGAAG
This sequence comes from Ceriops zippeliana, assembly GCA_037897445.1. Taxonomy (NCBI): domain Eukaryota; kingdom Viridiplantae; phylum Streptophyta; class Magnoliopsida; order Malpighiales; family Rhizophoraceae; genus Ceriops; species Ceriops zippeliana. Next base: position 3,056,883 of record JBAPLH010000004.1, on the reverse strand, counting down.
CAATTACCCCTTTACAAACCAAATACAAGTGATACATAGGTTGTCACTTGCATTGCAGGCAGGTGGAAAAGTAACATGGGCTTCGCCTATTATTTACCTTGAACTTTGAGTTTTCAGTATCCTAATTTTTCTGGTTGTAGATAATCAGCGTCCAGGATTCTCTCTTCCACCCCCCCTTTCTCTCTCTTTATTATACTAAGAAGACATTTCCTCCAGATGTTTTGCAGAAAGTTCACTAAATATGGAAACATATGACTCGGTGGCCGAATATAAGCAGTCAAAGTGATCGGAAAGTGAAATACCTCTTCAGTTGGCCTATTGCTTTAGTTGGGAGCTTAAGGAAGGTGAATCTGCTTATAATAAGCAGAGTTTGTTCATGATTGGAAAGCCATTTGTGGTTCGTGCAAGTTGTTTAGATGGCCCAAGAGAAATCCTATTGTTTGCATTGCTCAAAAGGACAAGTAATTGTGACAGCCTGACATCTCATTTTTGTTGGAAACTTAAGAAAGCTTTGCCAAGCCGGAGTGTTTTCAACATGCTTATTTCCGTCTTCCGTGGCCAAGATCCAATCGAGACATCTCTTTCCCCCAGGTGTATAGATGTAATGGATGCAGATCCTTGATCTAGGCAGGGTGGATGTGGCAACTGTTTCTCTTGTAAACGTGAAAGGTTCAAGAGAGAGGATGCAATGTTATCTTTTCATCTCAGGCATGCAGAAAGATTTATTCCTACACGTTTCATGGTTTTTATTGTTAACCAACCGCCTATTGGTTTGGTGGCTAGGAATGTCACTGTGTTCGAGTTGCTGAAGGGACAGTTCGCTGGCTATGTTGTTCGGAAGTTAGAACGTAGGAGGTAATTTCCACCGGTCATGCAATGTGCTGTAACCCCATTAAAATTTTGGTGGCATTTATGCCTTCAGACTTATTCTGTTATTAACTTTTTAGCCCAGAGGCAGAGACTGCTTTGCAATAAATAAGCATTTTGAATACGGGCCGACCTTGTATATTTTGAGGATAAATAGCCGTAGTAACTAGCAGAGTTAACGTTTGTAGTGAAAATCGCCAGGGTATGCTTACCTTTTCCTACCCCGACCAAAGACAGTCCCAGTCTTGAAGTGAAAGGAATCACTTACTAGCGATTAAACTGCTGAGAACTGAATGGCATGGTAAATGAGTTTCTTTTGAAAGTTGCCAGAGCATCACTAGGGTACCAGTACTTCGGTATCAAACTTTCTAACATCAGAATTCTCTAACTGGTATAACGTCTTACATAACATTAGTACTGTCATGTTTGCTTCATAAGATATAACCACACACCCACACATCAGATACTATCCTCAACCAACATCCCACCACTCTATTAACCGATACAACACGTAAGGGATCAAAACAGTGGCTAAGAAAGCATGTGTTAGTACATGAACGACTACATAGCAAGCAAACGCCTATCATTCTTCTTCCGGTTCTTCCTCTTCTTGTAGAAGATTTTCTCTATTATCATGGGCCCAGAAACCACGCACATCAATCAGCATGCTAGCGACAGTTCCACCCTGCTTACAGGATAGCAGGTCAGCGAGTGTAATCCTCAGCGGGTCAGCTGGCTTGACCATATCCCAGATTTCATCTCTCACATCCTCAATGCACAATTCATAGTTTCCACCCTCAATCCATTTTTGATGTACATCTCTGTTTCAAAAGCATGGAGAAAACTTTCTTCAGGCGGATACTATACCAGAGAAGGAGATGTAAAATTCAACATAAGGGACCGACGTATAAATATTGTTAGTAGGTTTATGTCTCTGAAGGTATGAGACTTGTAGAACTAGATCAAGTACTACAAGCAGGAAAGAACAGATTTTTGTCTAGGAAGATTTTATCAGGAAACATCTCCACTTTCTGATGCTCCCCTTCTTCACTTCCATGCATTGTTTAAACTTCTCTTGGTTGTCCAAAAGGATCAGGAAGTTTAATTTTACAAGGAGAAAAGAAGTTCTCATTAGTAGCCAAAAAAAAAAAACAAAACACTTCGAAGCACATGCCTGAAAAGTGTGTGAATATCAACAGTCATAAGGTGACCCCGCCCATGGAGATCAAGACATCGAAATAAATATGTCAATCCTTCCGGAGTATCCTTGTTTTCTAGGGCCAAAACGAAGTCAAGAAAACTTTCAAAGTCCATCTCCCGAGCATTTCCTCCTCCAGTTTTGCCACGGCGAACATGCTCATCAAACACTATTGAGATTAAAAAGTTCAAATTGAGAAACTCAGATTGGAAATAATAACAACATGGAATCAGCTACAATGCAAAACAAACAACAAAAGAATCATCCAAAAAAGCATGGCCAATGGTGGACAACCCTAGAACATCCTGCAAAGAAAAGTTCCTTTCAAAGCAGTAAATCCCACAGATGAAATCATTGCACACTATCAAGCTCTAGGGAAAGGCCATTAAAAGAGCAAAAGATTCAACCTGTCTGCAAAACTTAATTCTACAATACCATGCAATAGACTGCAGAGCCATGATATCCATGGTAGTACTTTGCACTCTCAAGTTAATAGCAGTACCACTGGATCTGAAACACATTAGATACAATACTCAATAACACACAAAGGCAATATTTCAAGGAAACCTCTTTCAATGAAAATGTCTGTAAGCGTCCCATCAGCATATTCTCGAAGCTCTTGCTTGCTTAATGTTCCATTCATATCTTTATCAAGGGCAAGAAACATGTCTGCATAATAAACCAAGATTTATTCAGACAACTAATAAAATGATGCCAACTACATTTTCTTGGGTTAAAATTTGCTATTTCCCATGAATCTCAACCAGTACTTATAACTATGAGTCACAACCCTCTCATGTTAACAGCAACCATTATTCTGTCAATCTACAGATAGATACGCTCCAACATATTAAGGACATTAAGACTCACCACTCTCCTTTTTCCTCTGATATTTGTGCTTAATCACAAGCTTAAAAAGGCTAGTGATAAAAACATGTATATCAATAAAGGAAAGTGGAGAGTATAATGGACGCACAAAGTCTTGGTATACATGCAAAAAATAGAGACATGGACATCAGGTTAACAGGAAGTATATGGCTAAAAAGCATGATGGATACTGAAAGAAATTCAAGCACTCACCACAAATGCGTTGTGCAGATGTCAAGGAAAACCAATTTTCAGCTTGTTCAGTGTCAGTGACTTCTTCCTCACTCTCCTAGTATACACAAAGATAGCAACACAAAAATTACTCTTCTTCTAAAGTTTATTGAAGCACATAAATGTTTAATTCAACCTGACAAACAACTTGACATATAGAAAGGAATACTGCAAAGCTTTGATCTTCTACTCATATGTATCAACAAAATATTAAAGCATCACAAAATGAAATATTAAAGAGGCATAGCATTTAATCATGAAGGATGGCTAGGTACAACACCAGGAGCTCAAAAAACAGTCTTCTATGGAGCATGTACCTGGTGCAATTCCATCAGTTCTTGGAGACAGTTACTAAGAAGCACCTTCTTTATGCAAGCTTTCCCTATAAGCACAACAAAATTTCAACTACTTCCAACAACAAAAAGGAATGGACCAGGAAGGACTCCAAATACTCAAAATGACTATGACCAGGCATCCAACCATTTGAATAGCATGCTTTACCCATCAAAGACAATCCTACAAATAAACTTTAATTAAAAGAATCCCAAATTATATGGTAACATTCAAGTGGATGTCAATAGTTTCTAATATATTCACACCTCAAAGTATAAGAGTTTATGCCTACCATTTTCCAGCATTTAGATATGCAGGAGTGTTTCAACAATGATGTTCAAGATTAAGCCAAGTCTATTAGTTATCCTGGCCATCTCAACCAACACTCATGGTCACCTAATGGCCAATTGTACTTATTGACAAGAATATATAAACATAACCCTAAAACTTACAAATCTGAGGAAAACATACAAGCACCAGCAGAACTATGCAAGAATACAATAAGACTAACGAATTGCTAACAATAATATTACTTAATAAGTCAAAAGATGGGATAAAAAGGTAAAAGAAAGATCAAATGGTAAAGAGAAATAATATTACTTAATAAGTCAAATATTACTACAAGACATTAAGTCTTCCTCCACCAGCAGGGTTTTTTTGGAAAACTCCATTTATTCTCAATTTGGTTTCAAAAGGATTCCCCACAAGCATTGTAGGAAATTATGCAGAAGCTTTACAGAATTATTATGAAGCTATGCAACTAGAAATTGATGTCTATGATCAAAGTTATATCTTATATAGCCTACAATATAGGCATATGTTCTTTCACTAAAAGGTACTTTTGCAAACCTCGCCTGTGAGGATCACAAAAGAAGAAGAATTTGTGTGCGGCAATGCGGCAATACATTTGAACAAATGCTGCAGGCATGTCCCGCAGTTGTGCCAGGTTAGGGATAAGACCTCGTATATAGGCCTCCATTTCCTGAAAAAGAGCAAGGGACATTAAGTTTAACAAATAAGATGCTGCAAGTAAACTACCAACAAATGAATATTTGACCAAAATCAAAGACCATCCAACATAAGGAATAACAGATATCAAGTCTCAAATAGATTGGAAACACAAAAAAAATGCACGATGTCCATACATAAGGCTGAAGGAAACCATCAGAGTCCTCATCGAGCTCACTCATATCTATTCTGGCTTGTGTAAGAGAAACCTGAACAGCACTAAAAAGTAAGAAGCAATCATGGAGAACCACGAGTTCCAAACCCAGAGCGATCAGACAATATATGTATTGAAATTTAGATTTTGATATATAAATGTAGTGAATAACAACTTTGTGTAACACATATACATAGAGACTTACAGTTCGCATCACATAAAGATAAAATGGTAATATAGCAATTCTTCCTGACTCATCTTTCTCAAACTTCATGAAATTGGATGGGCTGAAAAAGCGCCGACATTTGGGCCCTATTTGCTCCGTACATACTGAAGCTATGTGACAAAAGTCTTCATAATTCATCTATAAGATGACAATATAGCATAAGATCTACATCAGTAAAGGTTAAAACAAATGACTCAAAAAGTTATAAGGCAATAGGAAAAATATTGATGAACAACAACAAGGCTTGTCTAAAGCATCTAAAGGCACAAGCACTGCAGGTAACAAATTAGTACTATTAATATCTCATATGATTATATTGTTAAGATTCCGCTTTGCAGAGTGAACAATTTATATTCAAATTTGTTATTTACATTACAAAATGCAACTTCAGTGAAAACATCACCAGTGGAAAGAAGGAAATCATTCCATGACACCATGGTATATACAGAAATATGATTAGACAAATTCCATTGTATTCTATTACTATTTTTCCATTTCAATTTTGTTTGATATAACAAATAATGCAAACAATTGTGCCAACAGTAGCTATAAAGAATAAAAATAAGTTGCACAACAGGAGCAAAACTGAGTTACAAGTACCAAGCATCAACAATGAGTTTGGAAATTTTATGGTAAAAATAACCGCAGAGGCTAACTAGAACTAGACTAAATTAGCTCAATGTGGAAGCACATGCCTTTTCCGCACCAGTGGCATCATCAATAACACAATTTTCTCTCAAGCAAACCCACATCGCATCTAGGTCATCAGCATTGAGTAAAAGATCTGATTGCTTCTGCAAAAGAAATTACAGCCTGACCAAGAAGTAGAAAATGAAATGCTTGGGCAATCAACAATGAGCGAACAGCCTGACCAAGAAGGTGAGCAAGTGTGACCTTTAAAAATCTATATTTCGCCAGTCTTTGGACCCTATGACTAATAGATCCTTCTTCAGGTTTCTACAGCAAGAAACAAATATAACAGAATGTGTTATGTGGAAACCGAAGCTGGGTTAGAGCACCAAAAAGTAAGGGAGCATCACAAACAAGAAGAAAAATGCTAGTCGAAGTCAGAACTGCAATCAGCCTATCTTTCATAAATTTATATGTGAAAATATTAAAGTATCAATTGAATCATCCCTCATAAAAGTAAAATATGAAAATTACAATATTAATAAAAAAAATCAGCAACATGCCTTTTTATAGAACGTTGGAATGGCACCCGCTTCTGCACTTTTTTGTTGCTTCTCTTTAAAAATATCAAGCAGAATTTTCTTCGTCTCTAGTTCTGCCCGGTCCGGCCCCCCAGAAAATGTGAGAAAAAAGTTAGAAGCTAAGTTCACTGAGAGAATCCTATCACCATCTAATCAAACAAACATTTAGTCTCAATGGCATATGTTATACATATATCCATGCAAGATTCATTGATTTTGCATTTTAGTCCAGCATATAAATGACAACTAAATACATCCACAGCTCCAATTTAGATGTTGAAAAGCATTTCCAATTTCGAAATTAGGGCACACTTCATGAAATTAACGGAGGGAAACATGTGTGTGTGTGTGTGTGTGTGTGTGTGTGTGTATGTGTGTGTGTGAGACAGAGAGAGAGAGAGAGAGAGAGAGAGAGAGAGGAAACTGACCCATTAGGGCTTCGGATCCGAGGCCGGCACCGGATCCGATATAGCGGCGGAGATTTCGGACCCACGACATGGAAGAAGCCGGCGGGATCTTCCTCTGTGGGACCTCGTGGCTGTCGCCATCGCTAGAACCGCCGTACATGGCCCACCCGGCCCCCCGAACCTGCGGATTCAAGTTGACTCGCTCGACTTCGGAGTTCAATTGCAGTTTCCAAGGCCCTATAACTCAAATTATTCACTCGTCGGGAAACACACCCGAAAACCCCCTACTAACTACTTTCGGCGTTCTTAAATCAGTGCGCCGCTCCAATGAGTAAAATTCGAAATTTGGGGGATCATATTATATATATCATGTCATTGCTTTTAAAATAAAACAATTATTTTGTTTTCGTTAATTATAATCTTGGAATAGGAAGTATAACCCACAATGTTGGATATATTGGTTTGTTCCCCATTCTTTACGAAATTACACATAAGGAATGGTAAGAAAAAGATAGAGGATGTATATTTCCTATCCCGTCCTTAACTTTTTCTTTTATTACAATTCAGGTAATTATAGATCCAAGCCAACTGTTAGACAATCCCCAAAACATAAATAAATAAATAACTGCATCTAACCTGAGGCCACTGCAGACGGAATTACAAATCAACGGAATCAAGAACTAGGTGATTGTGGTAATGACAATTCAAGAATTCCCCTAGCATTTCCTGTAGACCGACATCCTGAACTTCTGCATTATTTGACTTAAGCAACACGCAGGATCTTGTTGGGCGTTTTTGGTAGCCAGTAGCAAATTGGACAGGTAAGTTGCTGTCTGCTTCAGCGCGACAAGTACTTGACTGTGATAGATATGACTGGGGTTGCAGTGACAGCTGAATCCCGTTACACCTCTCGAGGAGTTAATGGCACTTGCAACAAGAAGGCTCCAGATTTTCTTGCATCAGCCATGATCGACGGTTGGGAGTGTGTTCCTGCCAACAAAGAGAAGGCAATCTCACAAAGGTGGAGTCTTCACAGGAGATGGTAGAGTTGTAATGAACCATGCTGTCTCTATACTCGGGCATGGACAGAGCTCCAATCCATGGTGATCAAGAGGCCCATGGCCACTTATGGCCCACCCCATGGTGGATCCAAAAGACCGCACTGGTAAGTTCACACCAATTTTCCCGGACCCTCGAAGGCTTGGAGGCCTGTCCCTCAAATCCACTGCACCATAAAAGCGACCTAATCTCCGGCATTGGAGGAGTCCACATTATTTGCATAATTATTAAACTTCACTCACTCAGACTAATTCAATCCCATACAAATAGACCGAATCAATATCTGTTCTAGGTAAAGACTCTCTTTCTATACTTGAGAATTTTGGAGTCTCCATTAATTTGATTTTTAGAGTACTAATAATAAAATTCATTTCTAATTTTTAGGTGTGTGTTTTTATGTAAAATTATTTAAATAGACTTTTATATCAATTCAGTTCACTTGAATCATATCACATATTTTCTTTATTGAGCACCTCTCGTCACATTGTTAAAAACAATTTTTGAGGAAGTGAGTTGGCATGAGAATGGAAAGAGATTTCGAATCTAAAGTGGGTATTCGACGCATTCCATCCAGAGTGCTGCTTAACTAGCAATAATACCCTCAAATCAAACAGTGTAGGGGTGCTGCAATTCTCTTTTATCCTGCAAACTCTGTGTGTTGCAATTTACATCCATTAAAGAGTTACCTTAGTAAATAAAACATATGACATGATCCGTTATCTTTTGTCCTTCCAAATGATTAAAAAATGGATGCTTTTTTCAGTTTTCACTAATATATATGTGATCTGCTCGATTCTGATACCAATCATGTTGTAATGCAAAAGGTGAAAAGGTATTGACCTTTTCATCTAACCACATGACAAGGAGGCAAAACTTGAGAAAAAATGAAATAAATTTTATGAGATAAACAGTACAAAAAAGAACTTGGGGAAAGTGATGTGGTGCCAAGAACACCATATCTAAGTCAAGAAGCCAGCCAATCCAAATCTTTGGCTTGATTGCGTAATTCTCGCGTATCTTTTGGTCTAAAGCACAACTGCAGAAACTAGGGAAGATCATTATAGGCTTCTTATGTTGGATTCAAGTGCGTTGAAGTTTCTTTTAGCTGTAATCTCATGGCCACATGATCAAAACCTTGGACATTTCTTTGTGGACTCATAGCGGGAGGACAATAAGGAGGCGATTGATGACGGCAATGAGAGTTATATGTTAAAGACAACTCCATTCCGCATTTTGTTGCAGAAGACCACTCCATGCTTGAGGACACATGTTAAAAGGCCAGTCTATTCATCTTTTTTCCATTCTATATGCTCGGGTATCCAAGATTTTAGTTGTTATCTAATGGTGGAAGTTGTGTGGAAAATAAAAAGCGATAGCTTTGCTACCAAATATAGAACTTAAGGAACAGTATCAGCATGACTTCATGAACCACATATGCCGATCCTTTTGCTTGCCCTTGAGCCATTAATTATGTAGCCCGGTTACTGAAAAGCCAGGTCTGGAGGTCCCCCGATCCATTATTTCGATTCAAGGACAAGAAATATACCGAGGTCCCCCGTAGATGTTTGAAGATGCAAAATAAAGATGGGAAAATCTTGTAGGTGTGAGAACCATAAATTGTTATTTCTACGGCAGGCTCATTCAATGAAGAAAGCAAAATGCCACCAAGAGAGTGGGGCTGAAGATAGAGAGAAAAGAAAGAAGAAGGTACTTGGACCGAAAAAACAGCTTGCTGCCATGGTCCGAGGCAGACAACGGATCCAAACAAAACCCAGTTTCAGAAATTTTCGTCGGCCCACTGTTTGGCCGGTCATTTCAATCATAAAACCCAAAAAAAAAAATCAAAACCAGTCAAAAACTTTTCAGACTCAAGTTAAGTCTAACGTTTTTTTACTTTAAATATCCAATATATATATATATACTTTGACCCATAAAAGTTTTTCTACTTTACAATCATACCATAATTTTTTATTTAAACTTATAATTTACTCATAAATTTTAGCTAAATCTGTGTAATTTTGTTTGTTAAAATTATAATTTAATATATAATCAAGTCTCTTTATTAAGTGTTTTTTTTATCATTAGTGTTTGCATCTAACTATTAAAAATAAATTTTAGCTCGAGTATATTATACATAATTGTCATTTTGTTTTTAATTATCAATAAATAAACAAATAAAAATATATATGTATATATTATATTAATTCAATTAGTTCTACCCCGGTTTAGAGCCTCTTATATGTTCGCTCATTGCACGGCATTTTCCTTTCTACCGATTCCCTTCCGTTTTCCTGCCTGCTATGAGGCATAACAAATCCAGGAAAACAAACAAGTTACATAAATGAAACTCCCGCTCCATAATTTTTCCTGCCTGTATGGTCAGAGGCTTACAGCTCAACAACAAGCCTAAAAAGGATATAAAAATGTACGAAGCAGGAAAATAGAAAGTGAGACACAATTACCCCATTTGTCAGAACAGCTAATATTCATTCTGAAGCTTGGAAAAACTAATATTTTGTAGCCATGGAAGCTGGAGTGGCTATTGAACTTGCTGCGGTGATGTCCTGTTGGCCAAGCTGGCGTGACCCCATCTCAGCAACAGTGCTATCTCTCTATCTCTCTATACTAAGATAGGAGTCCCCTCTCTTCTTTCCAGTTCACATAACATATAAGAGGCAAAAAGCAAGATGGAGAGAATTCAGGGAAGAGACTTGGAATTGATAGACCGATAACAACCTTTTCTTTTGATTCCTTCCAATAATTATGTCCTCCCAGTGTCTGTCCAATTAGAGTCGCTTTCATACCTGTCCATATCCTTGTAGTAAAAATCGAATCTTTACGGTTGGTAATGAACTCAAGATCATGATTTTTGGGTGGACACACTCCAATCGCTGGACCCAGTGAGATTAAAGATCTATGGGTTCGTCCAAATATGTCTGTATAAAAGAGTGCATTGTTCATCATTTATTGTATCAGAGACAAGATCTTGCCATGCATCCAAAGCCTTTGCCTCCATCTGAAGTCCTTATTTGTTAACTGTGGAGACTTTGTCTGCAGTCAATGCCAAATCGAAACCAGCATGAAGGTTATCGGCAGTAATAGATGCAGTAACTACTGTCTTTCTACTTGTCTCTTGTCTGACCAATCTCTTTCTCTCAAACACAAAAAAGCAGAAACTTGCTATTGTGAAGAACAAAACTCCCTTGTAGTAGAATTTCTCTGGTCTTGATTTTAGGGGAGGTTGAAAAAGTTTGCCTAGTGAATGAGCTGTCTTCTTCAGTTCAAAAAAATAAAAACAAATGAGCTGTCTTTGCGTGTATCATTCAGATTACAGCAGTATCTATCCTTCCAAATATCTGTCTCCATGTTGGGTACTTGAGATCAGCCAGTTTCTATGTCGGCGTCTAAAGCTCTTGAAAGTAGTTCTAACAATTTAAACAAGGGCAAACCCAATTAAAAGGACAACCTGATCAGTAGCTTCGCTTACCGGCATTGATATCTAGACCTTCCTACTTTCAGTGTGCTTATCCATTGAAGAAGAAACAACCACATGTTGAAGCCAAATGTTGCAATCGGCGTTGCGGCAGGTGTGCTTGTATTGTTGGCCGTATTCATCACCTTAGTGTGGTTCTGCAAATCAAAATGTAGAAGTTTTGCAAAGAAGAATTCAGACACAAGTTCTTCTGATCCATCTGCACCAGGTAAGTTTGCTAAAAAGAAGCTTTTCATATCTCTGTATGTCGCATTGTCACGTACCAGTGACATCAGCTTATCTCTCTCTGACGCACAACAGCAGAGTGGAGTAGAGAAGGTAGATTCAGTTCAGCACCCAGTCACCCTCTACATGGACGACAGGGAGCAGGGCAGTTCACAATGGAGGAGTTGGAGCAAGCTACAAAGCAATTTAATGAAAGTAACCTTGTTGGATATGGAAGTTTTGGTCCAGTATACAAAGGCTTGCTTCATGATACCATTGTGGCTATAAAGAGGCGTCCTGGTGCTCACCAAGAGGATTTTGTTGCAGAGGTATATGCCTGATTCCCAAAGGATAACTAATATCAAATTAATGTACAGTTTCTTTAGCGCACACAAGGGTCGGCAGGACCTTTTTCTTTCTACTTTTGAATCCTTTTTAAAGTGAATGAATACAGTTTTTTCATAATAGATAATCTGGATCTTTGTCCCTTTCTTTTTGATAGCATAGCATGCCTTTCTAGCGATTGGATTTCCGGAGAATGTTACCAACTATGCTCACCAACCGGAATATCTTATCAGCTGTGAACAGTTTTAAGGTGCCGCAGATTTCATAGAAAATTAAAATTTCGTGGCCAACAGGTAACTTACTTGTCTGAAATTCGACATCGCAATTTAGTTGCGCTTCTAGGTTACTGCCAAGAAAGTGGATTTCAAGCGTTGATCTTTGAGTATATACCAAATGGCAGCATGTGCAATCACCTATATGGTATGCCTCAGTGAACAAATATCAGTTCTGCCTGATCAAAACGGTAAATATGTAATTACAATTCGTTGATCTTCTACAGATACCAGATTGGAGACATCAACAAAACTAGAGTTCAAGCAGAGGTTATCCATAGCCCTGGGGGCAGCAAAAGGTAAAACCTGAACAATTTTAAGGAGAAAATTCAAGCCCTTATAATTGGAGCCGAAGAACTCATTTGATCACCGGAAGTTTTTTTTTTTTTTTTGGACCAGTGCAGGTTTATGTCATCTGCATGGCCTAAATCCTCCGGTGGTACACAAGAAGTTTAAAATGGCCAATGTCTTGGTTGATGAGAACTTCACAGCCAAGGTTGCAGATGCAGGGATCGCAAAACTACTGGAAAAGATAGAAGAAGCGGGTCCATCAGACACGTCAAATATCTTCCAAGATCCAGAGTAAAACTTCTCCCCATATTTTAATCAATTTTCAGTGTGAGTATTATCTACTGGAATATTCAGTTCATATTATCCACCAATGTCTAGGGTAGAAGTATCAGGCGCCTTCACTGAAATGAGCGACGTTTACAGCTTTGGGGTGTTTATTTTGGAGCTTATAACTGGACAGGAGTGTTCGCATATTGACCCCTTGGAATCTGATGAAAGCTTAATTCAATGGGTATGCACATTGACTACCATTAGAATTTCTTATCGTAAGTCAGATTTAGAGATTCGGGTAGCTGAAAAATGCATATGCGATGTCTTGCCCCACTTGTAAAGGAAAATTCCAATAGAAGCTTTCTAGAATTCTCGTGCCAAACAAAGTTGACAGGTTTGGTTTTCAGCACTCCCACGTAAAAATGAGTCTCAGATTTCAACTGAAATTGGATAATGTCAACTTTTTGAAGGTCACTTCTCAATTGCGGTCCAATGACTTTGTGGATCATCGACTGATGGGGAGTTTCACCACAGATGGAATGAGAAATTTAATCAGCCTGACACTACGATGCATGAGTTTTCAGGGAAACAGACGACCAAAGATGGAAACGGTTGTGACTGAACTTGAAAGGATTCTAGAGAAAGAGATGGCACTAACAACAATTATGGGGGAGGGTACTGCTACATTTATTAAAGGCAGTGAGCTGTTTACTTCAAGCTGACAGTTTTAGATTGTATTTAAGAGCATCATCAACAAACTTGTTATTTGTTATCGTTTTGTGAGGGCAAAAAATATCTGAAACAGCTATAAAGATCCATTTATCTGCAAGCGCAAAATTTACCTCCAGTACCATCACTCGAATCAGAGAGTAAGCCGTCACAAGTAGTTGTATTCAATAACAGTCTGGGAAGTTAAGTTTATGTCTGTCCACCTAAGAACTTTCGCAGAGGGAAGCTTGCAGTTGAATTCCATTCTGCTGAAACTGTGGAGAGGGAAACTAGATGAACATCACGAGTTTAGTCTTCTGAAGCATTTTTATTCTTTGTAAGATAAGATTTCAATTACAATAGGCCTAGCAACAAGAAAATCTTGTTTGCTCCTCAAATCCAGAAAGTCTTGGGGAAACAAACGAATATTTCATCGCACATGCATCGACAATGTTTTTACGAGACACTGCTGGCTATTAATTTGTTCGCCAAAATTTTCCTTTGAATGGAGCATATATTCATGTGGTTCCAGAAAATCGTTGCCATAGGGGGACCAAAGATGATTTCTATTGATCCAGCCGGCCGAAAACAGTCACAAACCGACGGTGTTAAGCCGAGTGAGTGAAATAAAGACAAACCAACAAGGCCTTTCCAAGACAAGGCATGCAGTACATATATACAAGAGGCTTGGAAAATTATCAGATAGTTAACATCTCCTTCTCCTGTTGCCAAAGTGGAGAGTGGGGAGAACAACTTCAGAACGGAAAACCCATTCGCTTACAAACTACTCCTTTGTTCACATTTATCCCTCTTGGTCTATGTAGTGTAGGTGTATAGAATTACAAAAGCCCGACTGCTTGTCATTTCATGGAACAGAATGCAACCCGGGACACATCCAACTGAAATGAAATAACTGCAACTCCTAAATGCCGCACTAATTGGGACTGAAAAGAAACCAAAATGATTTCCACTTTCCCTGACAGATAAGCATTGTATGAGTGGAAAAAGAAAGACCATTAAACTAAGTCTTTTCTACCAACTTTTGTGAATTTCTGGATCGTGAAAAATGTGTCTGTGTCCCAGTGCACTTCAGGCCTGTCACGCAAGCATTGCTTTTAACTTTCAAGATACCTTAAACCCATTGTTACCATATAAGATCCGCAATGATTCTATCAGTGGGTCCACTAACGATTTTATGTCGACCCTACTAAAATCGCCATTTTTTTTTTTTTGGGTAATAATTCAAAATCTCCACCAGTTCGCACAAAACAAAAGCGCAAAAGATTCATAGAGGGTTGGTTTATGCAAAGAATCAAACTTTTGATGCCCGCGAGGTCGACAAAGGCAACGGGAGTAAGCGGAGCTTGGGTGGGACCCTACGTGGGTTATTTTAGGTTTTGGCTTAGCTGTCCTCCCCCGGACCCCAGACGAATATCACGGATGTACGGTAAATCTGTGGCAATTGTCGTTCTTTAACGCTTGGCCCCGAAACTTTTTTTTTTTTTTCTCTGTTTTTTATGAACATTTATTTTTCCTTCAAACACAAATGTAAAATAAAATGTCAAACGACGCCGCATCAATGTCGACGACGCATGGCAGCTCCCCATCTCTTGTGTCTTCCAAATACGAAAAACGGCGCACGTAGCTTGGCTTCGTGGCAGTAGCCTCCACGCAAAAAATGGCTTTCGTATCCATAACCTGTTTCTCTCCTCAAGCTTTAGCTCGTTCGAGAACCCAAAACCCTAACACTAACAGAATCTCTTCACCAAGAAAGCTCCCTCGAAACCCTAATTTTAGCCGGAATTCTAAGTATAGACCTCAAAGGACTACTTACAAATCTTCACCCGAGCCGGTGACCGTGTCCGGCGGCGACGCCACCACTTACACTCGCCTCCCACCGAGAGAAGACTTTTCGGTTCCGGATTTGAATTTCGTTCCTCAATTAGAGGCAGCGGAGGTGAAGCTTTCTGACGCGAGTGTAGCGAGGCTTGAAAATGAGAATGAATTTTATCATAGGATTAGAGAAGAAGAAGAGGAAGAAGATGACGATGATGATGATTATGGGAGGTTTCAGGCATTTGAGGTTGGTTCAGATATTGAACAAGACCAAGACGAAGACGAAGACGAAGACGAAGAGGATTATGATTATGAAGACACTGCGAATGGTAAAATTGTAAATAATTACGAAAGCGAAGGCCTCAATGAAGAGGAAGAGGAAGGGTTTGAAGATGCAAAGGAGAAGGGAGTCCCGGCAGTGATGAGGTGTTTCGACCGCGCGAAAATTTACGTGAAGGCCGGCAACGGCGGAAACGGCGTTGTGGCTTTTCGCCGAGAGAAGTTTGTGCCTATGGGAGGCCCCTCTGGCGGCGACGGAGGGAGAGGAGGAAATGTCTATGTGGAAGTTGACGGTTCGATGAATTCGCTGTTACCATTTCGAAATGGAGTGCATTTCAGGGCCGGGAGAGGGGCCCACGGGCAAGGGATGTTGCAGAATGGCGCCAAAGGAGAGGATGTGGTGGTGAGAGTGGCGCCAGGCACGGTGGTTAGGGAGGCAGGGAAGGAGGAAGTGTTGTTGGAGTTGTTGTACTTGGGACAGCGGGCTCTGCTCTTGCCAGGCGGGCGAGGAGGTAGAGGGAACGCAGCTTTTAAGTCTGGGAACAATAAGGTACCTAGGATTGCAGAGAATGGCGAAGAGGGTCCGGAAATGTGAGTATTTGGCTGTCATTCAATCCTTTCCTGCATTTGTTTGCAGGTTAATTATGTTAATGGCTTATTTGTGAGAAAAGGTTAAGGTTGGGTGCATTTTGCCACCCTTCAGACCCACAATGTGGAGTCTTGTATACTGAAATGCCCTCTTTTAGTCAGATTTTTGTTATCTGAACTTGTTTTATTTTGTTATGATAAGAAATTCCAAAGAAGGAAGCTTCTAATGTCGGGATTAGTAATATCTGGAATTGTGGGGATTTAGTGAAGTTGCCAATGTGGTAAGCCCGATGTTCTGTGACCATGATTTTGGATAGAGGAAGTTGTGTGATTGGTAGAGTTTTCTTTCATGTGTGTATTTTGGGAATAATAACATTCATGATCAGGTGGTTGGAGCTGGAGCTAAAACTGGTTGCAGATGTTGGAATTGTTGGTGCCCCAAATGCTGGGAAAAGTACACTTTTGAGTGTGATAAGTGCTGCACAGCCAACAATTGCAAATTACCCATTTACTACTTTACTTCCGAACCTTGGTGTAGTTTCATTTGACTATGACACGACAATGGTAGTAGCAGACCTACCAGGTTTACTTGAAGGAGCACATCGGGGTTTTGGTTTAGGATATGAGTTTTTACGGCACACAGAGAGGTGTTCTGCGCTGGTACATAATTTTTATCATGAACCCTGTCTACCCTAGTTATTTTATTGTGGTACAGTGCTGTACATCGACCTTTTCAACATTATGAATCATTACCTTAACTTACAAGCCAACATACCATGTACCGTATTGTTCTTCAACGAAAGGATTTGTACATTACCTTTAGTGGCTAACTTGTGGTGTACCATAGTTTGTCATTTCCATGCCACATGTAGCAGTATGGCAACACTTCACAAGTGCATTCTTACGTGAACAAAATTGGAGAGACCTAAGGAAGCTTCTTTTGGCAACCTGATTTGTGGCCCTAGATTCATGCTATAGTCTCTGCAATATGAAATTCATAAATGTTGAATGATTTCTCATATATATCTAGAAGAATTCATGAATGGTATTAGCTGTTGGAGCTAGATTTCATTTTTCCCTACTTGCTATGTGCATTTTAAATTTTTCGTTTCTTTTTCTTTCTGTGTCTTCAAGAAGGGTGTTTAGTTAAAGTTCTTCCTTTCAAACTCATACACTGCTTCTAGGACTAAAACAATCTTCATTGTTTTGGACTCCTAGATACATGTTGTTGATGGTTCTTCACAACAGTCTGAACTTGAGTTTGATGCTGTTCGCCTTGAACTGGAATTGTTTAGTCCTGAACTTGCTGACAAGCCATATGTAGTTGCCTATAACAAAATGGACCTTCCAGATGCTTATGAAAACTGGTTGAAATTTAAGGAAGCACTACAAGCTCGTGGGATTGAACCCCTTTGCATGAGTGCTGTAAAGAGAGAAGGCACTCACAAAGTGAACTGTGCGGCTTATGAGCTTTTACGAAAAAACAAAGAAGCCAGTAATGGGTGTGAAGGTAAAAATTTAATTAAGTTTAATTTTCAAGCTTGTTACTTGATGACACTTCCGGATTCTCAATTTTCCTTCAATATTTTGAATTTCAATCCTTATTTTATATACGCTTGTTATTGGCAATTTCTTGTTTTTTAGGTTGGATGGAACCAGTAAACTTAAATCATGTTGCTGACACATTACTGAGGCAGCAAAGAGCACCTATTGATGACTTTGAGATCTCTTATGATGATGGTTCCAAACTTGGCATGTAGTTGGTTCCGGTTTGCACCGTTTTGTACAAATGACAAATTGGCGGTGAGTTCTTCTTGCATGGCAATGACCACTGTCATTCTGTTTGTCGCCTCTTCTCTGGCCATGACTTTCTCTAATTGTTAGTTGTCTTATTCACTGATTTCACATCATCCGGCTGAATTTGAACCTAGTTGAGCTACATGCTCAATGTTGGTCAGACTATAAGATATCTGCACCTAGCAAGAGTTGCTGGATAAAATAACAGGGTTTGTTCCAGATTGGAATGGATTTGCTACTACATGCCGACATCCATATCTGAAGTTCTATTAGTATCACTATCCTAGCTGGAATTTTGACAATGCCATTCTTTAATCTTCATGATCAATTGTGTTGTCAGAGCCAAAACTAGGCATAGCTGACCTTCATTGGCCAGTCGATTCTAGGATCTGTATGGCCATCCAGAGTTACATGAAATATGTTTCAAACATAGAATGAGAATTAGTGAATATTTTAAGATTTCATCATCTCCTCCTTGTTTTTTTGTCATTTGCATATTATTGTTTTCCCTTTTAGTTTCCTGGTATTTTCTAGTAGACACTGAATCAAGTTTTTGTTATTTTTTGTTTTTGATCCTTTTCCTGGTTGAGGTCTATCTCACCTTAGGAAATTTGTTCCCCAAATCTTATTTGCACATAAACCATCCCTTGCATTCAGTGCTGATCTGATTCGAGTGGAACCAACAATGCTAATCTTTCCCTAAATTGATTATTTCTAGCATATTTCTAGCACTAGCAAAATCACCAATATTGTGTCATCTTTAGCATAGTCTCAGACCTCCATATCATCTCTAATAATTAACCTGTGCTTCCAAAGTCACTAATTTAAGGGTGACTCTTAATGTAACCATAAGGTTATTTTATTGTGACCCGGAAGTTAATAGGTTCGTTTGGATCACAAAAACAACTTGTTTGTGAAAACCAAAGGTAATGGCTTTTTCCCAGACCCCACTGTGTCAGCTTCAAGCATTAGGACGCCTTTCTGAAGTTAATAATTTATCTATTAAGACAGTACTTCTGGTTGCATGGTAGCTAATGGCTTTTTCTTCTTCTTTTTTTAACAGATACATAGATTCCAATAGAAGGTTCCAACACGTAATGGAAGCCTGTGGAGTGAACAAGGCTTTGATGAGGCTAGGTGTCAAGGAAGGTGACACGGTGATTGTTGGAGAGGTGTGTATACATGGTGACTTGAATCTTCAGCTCTGATTCCTCGCAACAATATTAAATCTTTTGTTAATTTATAAACACAATTGTTGGTGCAAGAGTAGGAAACTTCTGTTATCATTTGTTGTTGTGGATGCCCTTAGAAAGATTGGATTTTTTGTAGTATCTTTTGTCATTTGGACTGCTTCTGACAACATACGCATTTGTACTTTGTGCAAGCATTTTTTTGTTTTTTTTTTTTTTTTTTTTTTTTTTTTTTTTTTTTTTTTTTTTTTTTTTTTTTTTTTTTTTTTTTTTTTTTTTTTTTTTTTTTTTTTTTTTTGTTTTTTTTTTTTTTTTTTTTTTTTTTTTTTTTTTTTTTTTTTTTTTTTTTATTTTTTTTTTTTTTTTTTTTTTTTTTTTTTTTTTTTTTTTTTTTTTTTTTTTTTTTTTTTTTTTTTTTTTTTTTTTTTTTTTTTTTTTTTTTTTTTTTTTTTTTTTTTTTTTTTTTTTTTTTTTTTTTTTTTTTTTTTATTTTTTTTTTTTTTTTTTTTTTTTTTTTTTTTTTTTTTTTTTTTTTTTTTTTTTTTTTTTTTTTTTTTTTTTTTTTTTTTTTTTTTTTTTATTTTTTTTTTTTTTTTTTTTTTTTTTTTTTTTTTTTTTTTTTTTTTTTTTTTTTTTTTTTTTTTTTTTTTTTTTTTTTTTTTTTTTTTTTTTTTTTTTTTTTTTTTTTTTTTTTTTTTTTTTTTTTTTTTTTTTTTTTTTTTTTTTTTTTTTTTTTTTTTTTTTTTTTTTTTTTTTTTTTTTTTTTTTTTTTTTTTTTTTTTTTTTTTTTTTTTTTTTTTTTTTTTTTTTTTTTTTTTTTTTTTTTTTTTTTTTTTTTTTTTTTTTTTTTTTTTTTTTTTTTTAAATTTTTAAAATTTGTTTTTTTTTTTAAAATAAAATTTTTTTTTTTAAAAAAAAAAAAAAAAAAAAAAAAAAATTTTTTTTTTATTTTAAAAAAAATAAAAAAAAAAAAAAAAAAAAAAAAAAAAAAAAAAAAAAATAAAAAAAAAAAAAAAAAAAAAAAAAAAAAAAAAAAAAAAAAAAAAAAAAAAAAAAAAAAAAAAAAAAAAAAAAAAAAAAAAAAAAAAAAAAAAAAAAAAAAAAAAAAAAACAAAAAAAAATAAAAAAAAAAAAAAAAAAAAAAAAAAAAAAAAAAAAAAAAAAAAAAAAAAAAAAAAAAAAAAAAAAAAAAAAAAAAAAAAAAAAAAAAAAAAACAAAAACAAACTTACATCCATCCCAACTATTTCACTGGGTCAGGTTAATAACGTATTTATTCTAAATCTTTAGTTTTTTAACATAACTCCATATTTACAAACTTTTATGGGTTTTTACACAAAATCACTGGTTTCACAAGGTGGGTTCTCACGGATCGATTTTTTTGCACTCCCCACGTCCATTGGAGTACCGGTTACCACTGTTTTTCGCCTTTCACATCAGCTTCACCAGCAACCCCCACCCCCCTCCGTGTGGGTGTTAGCCACACCCCCGTGTGGGGGGGTTTTTTAGTGGTGTCACCAATTAAAACCCTATCTACAACCCGCCGCTTATGGGTGGTCTTTACCACAGGAGGATAAAACCCTCACCATCCATCATCCACGAAAACTTATAACATTCGGGGGTGACAACAAAAACCCTCCATACCCCACGATTAACCACTAAACAGACTAACACTTTGTTTTTATTTTTGTTTGTAATTGGTTTTTAATTTTAGCGTGGGGGGGCGTTTGGTTGTTTTTGTGTCTTTGGGGGGGGGATTTTTTGGGTGGGGTTTGGGACACCCAGCAATACTTTTGATTTTTTATTGAGGTTTTTTGTTTACCTTTTGGTTTTTTCTATTTTAATGTTTTTTGGTGGTTTTCCTTTCTGTTTTTTTATTTGTTTTTTTTGTTGTTGTTTTTTGAGCTCCCACATTTGTTGACATTATTTTTTTTGTTTTTTTGTTTGCCAGGGGCCTTTTTTTGTTTTTTTTTTGGATTTTCTTTTCATGGGGACACAACTTTGTTTGTTAATCAACATACCAGCACCAATTTTTTTGGTATTTTTTTGTTTGTTTCCATTTTTTGGTGGGGGTTGTTTATACTACGCTTTTTGTTTTTTGTTTGGAATCCCCCAGCCAATTCACTGATGAATGATAATATTTTTTTCTTCTTACTTTTTTTTATAACCCTTTTTTTTTTTTGTATGGAGCAAGATAATTTTGGTACAAACATCAATGTCAGTTTTTTTTGTGGGTGGTTATTGGTTTGAAAATTTGTTTTTTTTGAAACCATCCTACACCCAACATCAATTTACCATAACATTTAAACTCATTTGTTACAAAAATTTGTATTGTAACCCAAGCTACCAACACCCTAAGTGGTGGTGTGTTCTGCTAAGGAGTGTGTTTGTTGTTGAGGCAGGGAAGATTTCCCAACACAACAGACCATTAAACCACATAAAAAAATTTGTCTCGGTAATTTACCACCCCCCAAGGGTGCGGGGGACCAAAATGTGGGTATCCACCACGAGATCACAAGCACACAATCCTCTCACAAACCAATATAAGTCTTTGAACACCAAGCCACACTTATAGATAAAATCACTTAGACAATTAGGGTCTCATAAAAAAACCCTACGAGTCACCACTAAACTACCACATACACCGTGCGTCACCATGCGGGGTGATAAGATTTCCCCTAGCACCATAAGAATATCTTCATAAACACTCAACCAAAGGGACCAATTACCCAAGATAAAACACAAAAACGACAAAAAAAAAAATTCAACCGTGACTCACCCCCCCCACAAATCCCCATCAGTCAACACCTCCACCACACCACAACACATCACACTCCACAGTACTCCCATAACATTCGGATAACCAGGGCCCCAACCCCCCCTCCCCCTCTCCACCCCCACCCGGGGGGGCAATCAAGATCGACCCTTTGGCACCACGATCACAGGCCCCGCACAAACCACTCCAACCACCCAATTCCCCCACTCCTCTACAAACACCCCCCAACGCCACCACTCAAACTTCCCATATTCACATCAAAAACAACAAATTACAGTCCCAAACTACCCTCCCCCCCCAACAACCACACAAGCCAACCCCAAACACCAAGTGCATAACCCCCCCCCGCTATAATGAAAGAGCCCCAATCGATCCACAAACAGACACTAACAACCCCAATAACCAAATGAGATACCCCCAAAGGTAAAGCAACGTGATCCAATTTATGATACCTCCTTCAACCCCATACACCCAAGCTTTATCGACATCTGTGAATTGTAAAGCCACCCTCCATTGAATTAATAATACCAGGCAATTAACAAAAATATAAATCACAATGAACATACCTCGAGAGAGAGTATTACGCAAGGGCTTAGTTTTTATAATAAAATGCTACCAGTCAACAATTTGCTTAAATCGAAGGAACCCATTAAATCCCACCCTAACCCTCAACCAACCCACAGCCAGCCAACTATCTAAACCGTACCACCATCCTCAAACATCTTACTTCTGCTAGGAAAAACCCCCACTGTCTATAGGTGAAGGACCCCCCAAAAAACCAAACCACCCCGTCCCACTCTCCTACCCTAATAACCAAAGCTCAAAAGGTAACCCTACAAAGGGGATATACTAGATACCCCAAATTCCCACCACTACAAGTTTCCTTTACAGTCCCAACTCCCTTCTCTCCTTCACCTTCTCTTCTCTCATTCTTTACATCCCACATTCCAAACAACAAAGTAGAAAATGCAGGTGACTCGAGGTGATGGCAACCTCAGGGTTGGTATTGATGCTCTGCGGGTTTTCTGGTTACCCTCGGAGATTGACCACTCGTATACCAAAAGTCACAACCACCATGGCACGGATTTATCCAGCCCCCCGTTAGGTCAAGAAGTGTCACCATTGCGGTAACCCGTGGGGGGTCTAACCAAGTCCTCCTGGGGTTTTTCAAAACCATTCAGCGCAGGATATTGGGTGGATCCAGAACAAAAAGCCCAGGATGAGGCCCCGTGGGCCAAAACTTCTCTCCGGGAACTCCCAGTTACCAACATACTACAACATCTTCTCCATGCAAACCCCATCCACAGCCATGCGGACTACCCATTTTTTATCCCCCGACCAGATTCATCCCATGTACACAACAACCAACATCAGGTAAACCTTCCCAATGGTGGGACTCTTATATCGCCGCCAAACAACCCCTCCATGGCACCTGACGAACACCCCCCAAACAGAGAACCCATGAAAATACACACCAAACCAGCCCTAAACCCCCATCAGCCCCCACAATACCAACCCAATTAACCCAACGAACAAACTCCTACAATGGGACCCAACCACATTACTTGCACAAAAAGTCACCACACACAAAACACAACACCACCCCAAACCAAACACACCCACGCCCACCCAACAACACCCTCCCCAAAGCTAACACAAATGACACAGTCCACCCCAACCCCCCGACCCAAAACCCCCACCAAACAACCCCTACCATCCCTCCCCCCTTTCCTCCCATGTTATCAAAACCTCCAACCCCGCTCCCCCTTCAAACAATACCTCCACCCCCACTTCACGCCCCAAAAACCCCTCCCCCCTCAACCACCCCAAACCCCAAGCCCATCGCACAAACTCCCACTACCTTCACCTATGTGATATATCCCACCCACCAATCCGCACTCACCACCCCCCCACCCCCAACTGATCAACCCACATGCCATACCTTGAGCCCTCCAATCCTTCCCCTTAACCAACCCCCCCCCCCCCCCCCACCAATAATGCCACACCCCCCCTCCCCCCCCATAACTTTCCCCCCCAATAAAAAAACCAAAATACCCCCACACCCCACATCCCCCAGTAACCCACCTACCCCCCCGACACCACGTAACCACACCCCCGCGACCCCCCGCTATCCTTCCGATTCCCCCCCCCCAAACCCCCCCCCCCCCCCCCCCCCCCCCCCCCCCCCCCCCCCCCCCCCCCCCCCCCCCCCCCCCCCCCCCCCCCCCCCCCCCCCCCCCCCCCCCCCCCCCCCCCCCCCCCCCCCCCCCCCCCCCCCCCCCCCCCCCCCCCCCCCCCCCCCCCCCCCCCCCCCCCCCCCCCCCCCCCCCCCCCCCCCCCCCCCCCCCCCCCCCCCCCCCCCCCCCCCCCCCCCCCCCCCCCCCCCCCCCCCCCCCCCCCCCCCCCCCCCCCCCCCCCCCCCCCCCCCCCCCCCCCCCCCCCCCCCCCCCCCCCCCCCCCCCCCCCCCCCCCCCCCCCCCCCCCCCCCCCCCCCCCCCCCCCCCCCCCCCCCCCCCCCCCCCCCCCCCCCCCCCCCCCCCCCCCCCCCCCCCCCCCCCCCCCCCCCCCCCCCCCCCCCCCCCCCCCCCCCCCCCCCCCCCCCCCCCCCCCCCCCCCCCCCCCCCCCCCCCCCCCCCCCCCCCCCCCCCCCCCCCCCCCCCCCGAAGTAATTCTCCATCTTCACTCTATTGGATGCGCTGGAGCCATTGCCAATAACTTTAATGTTTGGCGCCTGTCCTTAATTTTGGCCATTTGCCTCATCTTTTATAGACAAACGCTAACCAAACTTCTTATGGACACGCATGCATGCAAAGCACAAAAAAAAAAAAAAAAAAAAAAGAGATTATTCAAGATTAATCAACTATGACCAAGAAGCCGTCGATAAACACTTTCCTCTGTTGGCAAGTGTCCACAATTCATCGTCTTTCAACTATGATTGGCGTGTTTGGTTGCTTGCCAATGGTCGTCGTATGCAAATATAAAAGGAAAGATCTCTAGTACAAGCGCAAGCGTACGCCAAGAAGGCAGCGACTGAATGGACATTATCGGATTAGATTTCGAGCTTTTATGTTCTATAATTTTATTGTTCTATAGTTGTATGGCATACACCGAACTTATAAATTTATAATATGTGCAATTAAATGCCTAAATCTTATTAAGAAAAAAAAACTTAAAACTTCTATCTCGGAGACCTCGTCCAATAATAATAATAAAAAAAAGGTACTACGCAGTAATTAGTTTGTGCTAACACCATGAAAAACAGATTAGCCTGCTTGGCTTGGCCTGGGAATGGAATCTCCTAGTTATGTAAGAGACCCTAAAATGACATTTCTTTAATGTTAGGCAATTCATCCATGAATTACATGGCAACACCGGTGATTCGAGATCCACTGGAGCTTTTTGCCCAGTCTTGCATATTACTTACAACTTAAGCAAGTCACTTGATATACACCGGCCTCAGTTTCAGTGTGCCTAGGTGTTTGTGAGGAAGCAGTAATAGAGGCGAGGATGGAATGACGAGATTGATATTTTAGAGGCGAGCTGCCATGAATATAGCTACAAGGACATAATAATTGCTCAGCTTGTATGTGGCACTAGTTTTCACTGTAGCATCCCACTCTTGGCGTTACATGTAGAGAAAGTGACAGTGACTTCGTACCCAACGGTAAGCCTTCTGACACAGAACCCAGAATATGAGCCGCAAACGCTCCATCCATTGTCCCCGAAAAATCCACCGCAATCTTGCCAAATTGGTTCTAAGGTCACCAGATATTCCGTATCCACAGCAATGCAGGAATTCAACTAAAGTCGGCATAGCCAGATCCACCCTCACTACTCCACAATTCGATGGCATTGAATGGGTAGAATTGAGATTATAAAGCAATGAATGTGATGAACAAGTAAATGGCAAAAAATGAAAACAGATGCCTGTATCTACACTGTCATATATGAACCAATGGAAGTAGAAAAGAGGAATGGTTATTACACAGACGTGATTTAACTCTTTATATATTTGTATTTCATAATAAATTTATCGGTATCAATGTCCAGCATTTAAATTGTTACAACATAACTATGTACCTAATTACAAGTAAGGAAGCAATTGAATGCCTCCTTTCGGTCTCTGTAATTGCTTTCCTTTTTTTCATGATAAACCCCAGAGAAAATGAGGGGGAACAAGAAAACCTTCAAATTTCTTCCTAGACAAATTGGAAATTTGTTCCCATATTTAAAGAACATAGTAAAAATGGTTGGCATGAAGACTTGGGCTGACAGTGGAAGGAATCACATGGGACTGATCTTTTTCAATTAGAAAAAGATTGGAACATAATTAAACACAAGAAGCTCCAGGTTGGAGACATGGGAACACTTCTGCCTAAGGTAACTGCAAATCCTTTGGAGGTTATTCAAAAGAAAGGTGGAAGGCTGTATGGGGCTTGCTAAATTTTTTAAGGATTGGCCAGATCTTATTATTCAAGATAAAAGTGAAGGTGATAAGACTATATGAACAGAAACTACCAGAAGTAAATTTGTTCTAGACCTGAATCGTGGAATCATGCTGGCTGAGAAATGAAACCTTCCATTTGTGGGGCTTCAACAAAAAGGTATGAAGTGTTTGACCCAGAAGGGTGAACAGCAGTCAGTCGATATATTTCATTAACTTGACTTGTGTGCCTCCATGCTACTACTGCTGCCACCAGTAGGAGGACCAGAACTCTGCCCAGGCTGCTGTGCACTTGAATGGGAAGCTGGTCCACTCTTTGAAAAAACTGAACCAACTGATCCACTAGAAGTGCTCATGGAAGAAGACATTCTTGCTGAACTGGAGTCCTGGCTTGATCCAGAAATTAGTTCAGGCCTCAACTCTGAAGATGAGGACGATGGTGCTAACATACCTATTGAAGAGCCAACAGGGTAGGGTGCAACTGGCATATCAGTAAGAGAAGATGCTGAGGGACTGTAACTCAATGTTTCCATTGGGTGATCAAATTTGCATGCAGGACCATATTTGCACTGGCCATGTTGTGTATAATATGTGCAAGAGGGCGCACCCTGATTGACATGAACAAACATCAGATATAGACTACCTTGCTAGAAGACGATTTAATAAACAGCTTAGTTTGGACAGATAAACTTTTACAAAAATGGCAACAAGATAGGCACACAGACTAACAAACAACATCGTTCTCTTTGTATCCATGCTAGAATGATCCTTAAATCTGCCTGTGCAGGTTCTGCTAATGGCTTATTTATACTCTTCTGAAGACGAGGTATAAAAAAAAAAATGCTAAAACACAAGATAAAGACAAAGAAACAGCTGAGGATGAAGTATAAGGACATAAAAAGAAAAATTTCAAACAAAACTGCATAGGAATTATGGCCAGCACTTCAGTATATCACAAAGAGTCAATATGGTAGCCACAGCATTGATAATGATAGCTACTTTTAGCATCACACCGCACAAGACAGCTCTCCCCACTTTCTGAAATGTGCATGCACATGACCCTTGCCACCACACACAAGCATGAGTTGCAAGAAAGATCCATTCAGGACCTTGGATGACAAACTTATCCCAGCACACTCTCGACAAAGTGAGGATCCCAACTCACTTAAATTAGTGCCAAAAGAAGTACCAAATACAGAAACATTTAGGGATGAATCCCGAATAAAAATAACCCTCCAAGGTATCAGCCATAACCCCACAATGGTATGCGCAGGGATAGACACTGAGCACGACCAAAGAACCATGTGAGGGAAAAGAGAAGTTCCTTGAAAATTTCACAATATCAGCCAATCAGTTCCTGAGGACCAGGAAAAGCATATAAAAGAAAGATCTTTCAATGCCTTTTTCAACCAAGACATGTAGCCTTCCTCAGGTTGAAGACAAAGTAAAAACCTCAGCCACCTTCAAATTCCTAATGATGCCCCAAGAATTTCAAATTAAATTTGTCCCTAATTTTCAAATTGTTGAAGTACAACTCTAATATATATTCTAGACAGAAAGATGAAAGCTTCATACAAAAATTCTTTAAAACAGACTACTAGACAAAAACTTTATTCAAAGGATTTACTAATTTAATGATCAAGCACCATCCATATTACTCAAGGCACAAATTTACATTCATAAGGCATCAAACATACTAAAAGATTGTATCATAGCAATTATTTGAAGATAAGGATCACCCAGGGTTACTTGGATATTTATAATTAAGTGTTAATCCCGTGGTAAATGATAGAAATGTTTTGTAGCTACGTGAGTAGAAAGGAAATTTATCACAACTGCCTCATATATATAAGAGAATTATATATAAAGAAATCAAAAAATAAGGCAAGAAAAAGTTCAACAAAAGAAGATGCCCGACATTCTGTTGTGCAAGTAACAAGAAGCCTGGAAAAACTTTTGCTAACAAAATTAACTTCTGAACTTCAATGTATTAAACTGATGCCCTCATTCACCAGGAAAAATCATAGAAAGTTAAAAATCAATCTACATAACTTTCACAACCAGGAAAGATTAACGCCAATTACAAAGATTGCCCGATGCACAAACTACAACTGGACTGTAGATTTATTATCTACCATTAATTATGTTCATCGACCAACAAAAATAAGCCTGGTCTCAAAGAAGAGGAAGTGGTTGCAATTACCAAAAGAGAAGAAGGTGCTGAACTCAGTTACAAGAGCAGAACATGGAATTAACATGGCAAAAGGCAATCAGTGGAACAAGAAATTATGCCAGAAGGGCAAGGCGCTTTTGTTTTACCAGCATTAATCCCATTGACTCATACTAACATGATGGCAATGTGACAGATAATCATCTGGACTAATATAGCTGAATGTATAGGCAAACAGAGCAAACAAATAGGCATGCATGCATTAAATGCATGTGCTATTTATAATCAACTCCTGTGTGTCAGAGTTGCATGCAAAGAACAAAGGATTTTGCAGATCAACAGCAAAAGTTATATTAAGGTTTTCAGGAACATAAATGCCAGAAGCAAGGGGTGGAAAGACATTCACTAATATTATTGGAATAAATGAGAGAAAGAATTGGAATGCATGTGTGTGTGTGTGTGAGAGAGAGAGAGAGAGATGCACAAATAATGGACATATAATTTTTATACATGCTCATAAATATCTGCTTAAAGGCTCCAAAAAAGTCACTTATAAGTTACATGCAGCCAAAAACAAAAAAAAAAAAAACAGAGGCTCAAAGTTATAAATTCAAGCCTCAGCATAAGACATTGCAATGCAAAGAAATAGGAAGATGCTTACTGGGCGTAGTGGAAGACCATGGGACTGAGCACAACATTTTCTTTTGGAGCAACTAATTCAGGTGGATGATGATATTTACACAAGGGTCCAAATTTACAGTCACCAGTTTTCAAGTAATATCGACATTCTGGTTGGCCAGGTCTCTCTGGAAACAAGTGTTCCTTCTGGCTAATGCTTGAAGGGCCAACTGTAGGAGGTATGGGTTGATAATCCCCTGTATAGGCAGGTGCAGAAGCAGGTAATTGTCTTATACCATACATTGAACTTGACCCAACAGCAGGCTGAGTACCAGAAGAGGCTCTGGGACTTACAGGTGCCTGCAACAGGAGGTTTAACAACACAAATGAAAATAAATAAGAGACAACTGCAACAAAATGATGTGGAATAAAGGAAACTTATATTTTCCTACCAGATATGGACTCCAACTTTGGTAGGGAATTAGACTTGGGGAAAGCAGCACAGGACCATAAGAGCCTTGAACATAGCCTGGAAATAGAGGTGGCCTTGCAACTACTACTCCATACGGCTGAAGTGAAGGACCAGATGGAGACTGCACTGCAGGATATAATGCATGTGTAGGTAATGAAGTAGGCACAGGTGCTACTTGCGGAGACAATGGTCGCGATGGAACTTGTATGTTAGCTGGCTGTGGGTGATGAAATTTGCATGTTGCACCAAATTTACATAGTCCAGTTTTTATATAATATGTACATTCTTTTTCACCCTGTTGTCAATAAAAATATGTCAACCTTACAGACTCAAGAATTACGTTAAAAAATAACCAAGAGATCAAACACCGATATAACAAATAGAGATGCACAGACCGGACGTAATGGGTATCCGTAATGGTTTAGTGACAAAGGACTAACAGAACCAGCTCCCGGCTTAGGGTGGTGGTACTTACAGGAAGCACCAAATTTACACATTCCAGTTCTCATATAATACTGCAAATGAAGAAAGACCAGCAGAATCAGCAAACATAAAATTAACCTTCACCAAAAATGTCAAACCTTAGCAAAGACACTATTGAACAGTGGAGCTCATAATGCAACCCTCATACATAAGAAAATGGCATGGCATGCTCATCATGGAAAACAGATAAATGAAAGCACATTGTCCGCCATCAAAAATTTGCATTTGTCCCTGGCTATAACAAGCTTCAAAACAGCCAAATGAATCACCTGACATAGGGGCCGATCCACACGCTCAGGATATTCCCCTCCTGTGGCTCTTGCTAATCCCAATACCTAACCACCCTCAAGTTTCAAAATCAATTAATCAGCAAACCAATAAGCCAATGAAAATGATCAAATTACACAGATCTTACCGTAGCAAACCACACACACTAACAAAACCTTTCATACCAAGTCCAATTTCAAGTACTAGAAGACCCTCACATATCAAAACACTCAACTTACACAACCAATTGTCCAAAACCTATCGGAAACCACAAGATCAACTTGAGACAGTCAACAATCACATTGAAGAAAAGAAATCATATCCATGAATTCAAAACTGGATTGAAGCTAAACCAAAGAGAATCAGGCAGAATTACCGCCCCACGGTCACGTGGATGATTGAACCGACACCTCTCCCTGTACCCGCAAAACCCGGTCCTCAAGTAGTGAATACAATCGGCCTCGTCGGGTCTTTCCGGGTACCCGGATTCCCCTTCTCCCAAACCCAAGTGCCAAACACGCCCTGCATTCACACAAAACAAACAAACAAACAAAAGTCAGAATCTGAAAGATTCGATTCATCCAACCGGAAGCAGAAATTGGAAATGCGGTTGAAAGCAAAACAAAACTCGCCTTCGAGCCCGGTTTCAGGTCCTGGAGCAGTCCATTCCAGTGACGGATCGGACTGAGAGCCCTCCTGGGTCCAACCGTACCGGTCCATGCTTTGCCGGCTCACCCGAAATTCGCGGAACCGGACAGTCACAGAATGAGGCTCCGATCAAATGGGTCCGATTATCTCTCTTTCTGCAGCTCTCGAGACAGAGAGAGAGAGCAAGAGAAAAAAGACTTTTTGTTTTTCTTCTGTAATTTTTCCTTTCTTTTCTCCTCTCTCTCTCTCTCTCTCTCTCTCTCCACACTCGAACACACACCGAAGCAAGCAAGGTTTGGTTTTTCAGGGAGGGGTTTTGTTTCTCTCTCTAATTTCT
Organism: Ceriops zippeliana; assembly: GCA_037897445.1. Taxonomy (NCBI): domain Eukaryota; kingdom Viridiplantae; phylum Streptophyta; class Magnoliopsida; order Malpighiales; family Rhizophoraceae; genus Ceriops; species Ceriops zippeliana. Next base: position 3,025,836 of record JBAPLH010000004.1, on the reverse strand, counting down.
CTCTTACTCGGTCAGTCTTCCAAAGAGTGATAGTTTGATCTTTACTTCGGGCGAGTGATTTTGTGTTGGTGGCTTATATACTCTCCAAACAAAGAAGAAACCGCCTCACCAAAAAAAAAAACCAAAAAACAAAAAGAGCCCATTATTTTATTGAGGTAATTAAAACTATAATAAAAGTGTGAGCCAAGAAAGCTGATTTTAAATAGGGAACCCATTTGTCCTGGCTGCCAAAACTGAGAAGAATGTCCCTTTCCCTCTTGACGTTGTCGCGGTGTAACGAGGAAATAAAGGGTTCCCGTTGAGGTAAGGGTAAATTTGTACTTTTGTTCGAGGTATTGCAAGAAAGGAAAATGAGGGGATTAATTAACTAACTAATTTAGTTAAATTAAAGTAAAGTAATCCTGCGAGAGTGAGTGCATGGAATGGGGTGGAGCGGAGTGGAGAGAGAAATGAAAGGCGATCTCGCTTTTTCTTGGCTGACGTGGAATGAGCAGAGAATCTTCGTTGATCCTCTTTACAATAATAATGAATTCGAGGAGTACAAATTTCGGTGGGTTATTATTCTATTTTGGATTTCCGTGATTGTTTTATTTTTTCTTAAAATGAAAATCAGAATTATTTCTTTTTGTGGGAATAGTTCGAGTGAATTGATCATTTCTTTCTATTATTTATCCAAATTATTTTCAAATTTAAGTTATTAAAAAAAATTATGACAATACAATAAATATGTGTTAATATAATGTAATCTAGTAAAAAATTTCTTGAATTTAAAAAATCATATGCTCGTTGCATAGGCAAATAAGTTCATTTATCAAAAAAAACAAAAAAAAAAAAACAAAGGAAGATGAAGTTAACATCTGACTTTGATTATAGTTCTAGCAAGCCGACGTAAGACAACGAAGTCAGTTGGCCATCTTTTTCATACTTAAAACGCAGGGAATAAAGAACGAAAAAAAAACCCAGATGTCAAAAAGTGGATGTACTTAAAAGTAGCAAATGTAAACAAAACAGGAGCATGTGTAACCCGGTCGCCATGCCTTTCCCTCGGTAAGAAAAAGCCTTTTTACTTTGGCTTTGTTTTTGTTTTTCTTCTAAATTACGGCTTTGCTATTCCTTCCGCGCTCGTTATTTTAACCCACAAGAAGCACGAAACTGGAAGGTTTGACGCTCGAAAAAGACGCCGGCGATGCCTCGTAACTTTGTGGATGGACCAACGAGAATCTGACACATACGCAAATAGTCCAGGTACATGCTCCTTGCCTAAGTGGATCGTACAGAAGCTTCGATGCCACTCACGTGACGCTTAAGAGCGTGATCACGGCGTGTGGTAAATGGCCACTACTTTGCAGAATCTTCTAAAAAGGGCCCGTGCACCTGTTTGTGTAGATTAGTATTTTTTATCTTCTCTATAAATAAGTTATCTTACACAAATCAACACACACACGCGTGTATATATATATATATATATATATATATATATATATATATATATATATAGAGAGAGAGAGAGAGAGAGAGAGAGGATTACTTTCAAATTTAATTTGACAATAATAGTATCATGTTATAGTATGTAAATAAAATTATCTAGGGCATAACTAAAAAAAATTTAAATTGGCTTATAGTAATCTTAAGTTGGTTAAATTTAGTACTCTTTATGTGAGTCCTTTGCATAATATTTCACGTAAAATTTAATCTCAGGATTAATGTAACTATAATTAATAAATTCGGCTTTAAAGTTTATAATAAAAAATTGTGGGAGCAGAGGAGTTTTTTTCTGGGGGGGGGAGAAAAAAATCCTCTTATTTTTAATGAAGAAATTAGAAAAAGCACAACAGTAACAACCTTGCTCTCCATTGGACAAAGATGGCTCAGTACCTAACCCAACCGCTTTACCAGCGCGTGGAGGTCTACAATTCAAATTAGCTAAAAGAAAATGACGAGTAATAATAATTAAACTAAATGCGGAGGTAATGCGTAAGACTAAGAATGCAAAAAGATGAAGAAAAACATGTGGAGGTTGTTTCGGTTAGAATCGGTTGAAGGTAAATTCTCGTTGATCTACGTCTCAGATCTAGCATCCAAAAAATGGACAGCGGAGATCTGTCTTATGTCAGCATCTGCACCGGGAAATGATCGGGTTTCTATGTAGGAGGAGGCACCACTCTTTCCACATCAGGTAAAGTGTGGGTAACCGGGTGTAGCCGGTTGAAGCCGGGGGGTGGGGGCGTTGATCGCCTCCGTCGGGGACCGGGATAGAAGGGCAATCAGGTGAAAGTGGTTTTGTTTGACCTGGACACCATTTGACCACGAGTGGGACTCTTTCACATATTTATGACTCTTTTTGCATTCCCAACGTTTTTGGACATAACAATACCGCATCCGCTCTAACATAATGTCGGCAAGCGGACCGTTTGCGGGCGAGTAGGCAAAATCGGTGGGGGCTAATGGGCTCCGTCGGTCTGTCTAAGTGTATGGCTCCAAAGATTGCAAGAGTTCGAACCAAGTCCAGCTAAGTCTGGGCCCTCAAAAGAAACAGTGAGACAATCCAGTCTCGTCTCCGATCCCAAGCAAATCAACACAAAAACAAAAGCTGCAGTTAAGTCAGGAGTTTTATTACGAGAGTTCTATTACACAGTGGAAAAAATTAGTGTAAAGTTTTAAATTTAAATATATTTCACTTAATTTTTATTATTAGTTTTTGTCAATTTATTATTTGTTTAAAATTATGTAATTAATAATTACAATTTAATGATGTAATTTACATCTAATTTTTACCCTTCATATAACTATTTTTGTTAGCTTAGATGGTATTAAAATAGGAATTGACTACTAAATTCATCTGAATGCCGAATGATGATGCTAACAACGAATTAGTGACCCAGATTGCTAATAAAAATATAATAGTAGTATGGTAGAACACAAATAAAGAGAAAAGACACATTACCTAACCAAAGAGTAATCTGACTAAAATTGGTTGTGTAGCAATTTAGTTCAAAAATGCCAAAATTGATTTTAAAAAAATAAAAATAATTTAAATTATTGCTTATTGTGGTTTCCATATAATTAATAAGATCGTAATTATCTTAACTAATGATCACCCTCTTGGTTGCGCCTTGTCAAACGCTGGTAAATATTGTTTTAATGGTATTGAAAAACAATCTATGAATTATGGTTCGGTGGGGTTTTATTAAGAATATCATAAGTAGAGTGTAGTTATTCTTTAAGATTCTTAATATTTTGTAAAGCCCTGGTTATGGGGGTAGGATTTGCTTCTTTATCCTAAAGTCGGCAAAAATTTTTCTATTTCATCATCCGCCATCACTCTTGTTTTCTTTCTCTGGTCTCAATTTTGAAACCACTAGAACTTTCCCCACCTCTCAGTTATACTAGCTCGCAATTTTTTCCTTTTTACAAATCACAAAAGTATAAATTGAATGCGTGCGTGTGTTTTGTTCTTTCCCCGTATGTCTATATTGTAGGCTCCGTAGCATAGTTATAGAAAATGATTATCAAAGGATGGTGCATTGAAATGACTTAAAATTATTTCTTTTAATTTTTTTTTCTTTCTTTAGCTTAAGTAAATGTTACTTACGAGATCAGATAATTGGGATGAAAAAAAAAAGGAAAAAGAAAAAGAAAAGAAGTCACATTTTATTTTATTTTTCTAAATTTATATATAAACTAATTAATTTATAAACGAATCAATTCTTACTTTATTTTAAAGTAACCATATTTAATTGATTTTAATCAAAATACATGAAAATATGTAATCATATCATGTTAGGGGTACGCATCAATTGAAAAAATTTGTAGGTGTAATTTGTAATCTTACTAAATATGTTGGTAAAAAATTAAACTGATAATTTTTAACATTAGAATGAACGGACTTCTTAAAAAAAAAAAAAAAAATTGTTTGGGTCTGCAATGCTGAGAAAATAGTCCCGGGCCGGGCCTTGGACTAGCAAAAAAAAAAAAAAAAAAAAAAAGCAAATAACCAACTTCACTGAGATTGCCCGGACGAAGACCTTCCTGGTCGGTCCCACGTAAAACACTTCAAAGTCAAAAAATACACAACCGAAAATGTTTTAAAAATAAACAAGACACTAAGGCCACCCGAGACGAGACCAACATCAAGTAAAATTTTCCTCTTCTCTCTCTTGTCTCTGGGAATTTCAATTTTGCTTTCCCCATTTTTATTTTCTTTTTAAAGTTTCGCGGTTATCCTTATTAAGTTATGCCCTCAAATCCCTCTCCTGCTCCTGCTCCTCCTCCTCCTCCTCCTTGCTCTTTATTATCTAAAAAAATTCCTCTTCGCTCATTGGTTCTTGGCCGTTGATCGATCCTTCCTACGCGTTCTCTTTTTCTTGATCTGCTCCGTTCGATGACACCTCCAAGATTCTTATAATCACGCGCTTTGATCGGTGAGTTCGTAGTTTTCTTTGTTTCCTGTCTGTTTCTAATCTCTTTGTTTTCAGTCTCTTCTTGAATCTTTCGATTCTTGATTTAGGCTTTGCGTATGAAGCAAATCTTGAGGCCCCGATGCCGTTTGTTTCTCAAGAAAAGCACTGGAAAGCGGAGAGGAAACTGAAGCGAATTGTTCCCCCGGTTTCTGCTGTCTTCGTTTATTTATTTCAAACAAGGTTGGACAACCATTGAATTCGACTTTCTTTGAGCCTATTCTCTCTCTCTCTCTCTCTCTCTCTCTCTCTCTCTCTCTCTCTCTCTCTCTCTCTCCTTCTTACAGTTTATTTCGTTTTGCTTTTGGACTGGGCCAAGAAACTTAGGTTTTAGGTTCTTGAAGTGGTTGCAGGAAAAATTTCTGGCTAATCTTTGGGAACCGAATTTCATTTCTTCTTCATCTCGTTTCTTGGTAATAAACCACGGACAGCTATGCTTCCGTTGGTGTTAACGGTCATTTTGCCAAATAAATTGGTTAAAATGAATAGATTGAATCTTCCTATTGGCCTAAATACGAGCAATTAGTTCATCCAGGTACAGTTTTCCCTGCTTTTTGTGAGTTCCAAAGGTTTCAAATCTATCATTGATTCTGTTCTCTATTCTTTCACATTCTTTTAATATTCTTTGTGGAGTTTTTTTTTTTTTTAGCTTTCTTGGATTTCAGATGCAGAAGATCTTGATATTAATAGGTTTCAGGAACCGGTTTGGAAGGTTCTACTTTTGTTTCTTGTTTTCACCTTCCATCTGTGGTGAGGGTATGCATAGTGTTCTTTTTGACACATGGAACATATGTATCATACTTGTTTTGTTTGTGTTTTGTAATTTGGTTTACTTGATGAGTGTTAGGCAGCAAGATGCTGTGTCTACATGGTAGCTTTGACTTTTGATCGATTGAATGAAGGACAAATTGGAGATACCATATTTTTGCATTTTCATGCATGAGTATTTGAGGCGCATGTTCTTGATGTGTGCGTGATCATAGTTTGACTCTATAGGGAAGCATAAGCTGTTTGGTTTGGGGATTTTCTTCAGTATCAATATAAATTGTGTATTTCCATAGTCTCCAATCATTGGGGTATATATTTAGCAAATTTTAGTCATGTCTCCTTTGCATGTCTCAGATAATTGAGGAACTTGCTTATGGCTCCATCAAGAAAGTCTAGAAGTGTGAATAAGCGGTTTTCATATATCAACAATGTATCTCCTAATAAAAGTGGGGAGAATGGCAACAAAAGTAGACAAAGGGTGAGTTATGTTTTTTTTTTTTATCTTCTCTCTGCATTATCTAAATCATGAGCTAGCTTTAATATTGTAGTCACTAACTGTTATATGGCAATCATTAAAGTAAGTTATTTGTTTGTAGTCATTAAGTAGATTATTAAAAGTTTATTTTCAGTGGTGTTTCTGGTTTTATAGCCATTGTTGTCATTTGCAGAAGAGGAAGTTAGCTGACATGTTAGGGCCACCATGGAAGAAAGAAGAGCTTGAGCGTTTCTACAAGGCATATCGAAAGCATGGAAAAGATTGGGAGAAGGTTTTCCAATTTGTGATTACAATAGTTAATTTTTACTACACATGGGTGCAAAGAAAAGTGATGTACCTAACTTAAGTTTTCTTTTTGTAATGTATATCATTATCCATTCAATAGATCCTAACACAACATGCTTGTTTCGGATCCCATTTTGGGTTTCTAGGTTGCCACAATAGTGCATAATCGATCAGTGGAAATGCTAGAAGCACTTTATACAATGAATAGGGTAAGTATTTACTTTGGTGATCTTAATAAACCAAATAACTTTGCTTTATGAAGCTTTTATGCTTTTAAATTGTGGAATTTGTTTGATCATTGTGATTTTACATTTCAATGAATCGTAAACTTTGGCATATTATGTGATGAAATGAAGTGATAATTATCCTTCATTAATTTTTTAGGTAAACTGGTGATAAAAATGTACTGTTATTTCAGGCATACTTATCTCTTCCAAAGGGCTATGCTTCTGCAGCTGGGTTAATAGCAATGATGACGGATCACTATGCTAATATGGTGAGAGCGGACTTGGATCTTTTATTGAATTTTATGACTTATCTTTTTCCCTTTTATAGATGGTCTTTACTTTCTTTGTCCAAATTAGATTTGGAATTTTCCCTTGTATGACCATGTTGCAGGACAAATTTGAACTTAAGTGGCATATTATGGGTTTTCATTCTGTAATGTAGGTTTGTTATGTAGATAGAATTATTGCTATGGAGAGGAATGCTAAACTAGTCCAAATATGCAGATTTTATGCTATTTGCTCAGTCCTGTCAGAGTTCTTATTTCTTGCTAGCTCATCACTACCATGTTAATACTAAAATAAAGCTAACAGATTACAATCTGTCAGGAGGAAGATAGCAATAGTGAACAGGAAACCAATGAGGGCATAGAAGTCTCTAGAAAGCCCCAGAAGCGTCGTAGAGGAGCTGAAGGAGTGGATGGCCCATCAGTTGCAGATCTTTTGAATTCCCAGCTCACTGAATCAAGTTACAGCTGCTTGTCATTATTGAAGAAGAGGCGATCTGGTATAGAGATTGTGCTTCCTGTGTGCATGCGTCTCTCTCTCTCTCTCTCTCTATGTGTCTTATGTGGACCAAGCATGCATGTGAGCTTAAATGATTGGTTGTACATGCATTTGCATGTGGTTAGATATGATCTATCGATCCATTTGAATGTGCTGCTCTTTTTCTTTCTCTTTTAAGGGAAATCAGGGTTTGGAGCATTCATTTTTGTTCTATGCCTGTTTCTGCTAGCAGAGCACCTAAGAAGCTTTATATAGACCCTGAATCTGTAACTGAATAAATAAGAATTTCCATTTAGAGCTGCCACAACTCATTGAAATGTATGAATTTTCATCCTGGCAGTAGTCTTCCAATTTATCCCTTTTCCTTTTTCCTGTGGTCTTATTATGTATTATTCCTTTTCTCCATTGCTTATCTTCCATTCACCCCCATTCCTTTCCCTTAAGAACCAGATGGGTGCTTTGTTGAAGTATTGTAAAGGGAACTTATCTCAAGCCATTGAATTTCTTTTAGAAAGCAGGCCTTGGGCAGTTGGAAAGCGCACTCCTCGTGTCCCTGTGCCATATGCTGGTGATAAGGATAATGGGGAGAAATATGTTTCACCAATTCGGCAAAGTTTGAAGGCAAAGGTTGATACACTCAATGATGATGTTGCTCATAAGTTGGCTTTAGCATTGACAGAGGCTTCAAAAGGAGGCCGATCTCTTAAAGTCTCTCAAACACCAAAATTGAAAGCAAAGAGACGATCACCTGTTCAGAATGGTGCAAGGGTTGTAAGTCATTTATTTGATGCCTTGTATTGCCTTTTTCACATTATTTCAGGATGATGAACTTATTCATCATGGTGCACAGCATGCTGGACCAGTGATGAGCAGTTCTAAGCTTCGCGGTAGCATGATGAATGATGATGGTTGCAAATTACCCTCGGTAAGAACAGAAGCCGATGTTGGAGATTGTGCAGGAGATAAAAGAGCTTTGAAGGGAAAGAAATACCTTGGAAAGAATCCAGAAGAAGAAGAAAGCATAGATAATGGTTTAGATGACATAAAGGAAGCATGTAGTGGCACAGAGGAAGGAGAGAAGGTGTGTGTGGTCAAAGGAAATTTTGACATGGAGATTGGGAATAAAAAACATGCAAGGTCTCCTAATAAGAGCACAAGGAAGAAAAGTAAAAAAGTTCTATTTGGACAAGGTATGTGATTAGATTCATTTGAAGCCTTTTATCTTAGCCACCTTTTTTTTTTTATTTCTTTTTGATACCTTTTAATTATTTAGTTATTCGGGTGAATATCTGCTTGAGTACTTTTAAAAATTTTCCTTCTTTCTGCTCTTTAATCATTGTTCAATTACTTACTTTTCTCTGCAAGAATTTGCCCTTAACACCATTGCCACTTTTCTCAAGTACTTGTGTTTTGGCTAAAAAACCCTTAGTAGATATAGTTTTGATCTTTCTTTTCCATAAGCTTTTTTGAAATTGAAATGGAGTCATCTCCATTTGTCTAGTATCTCATATGGTATGGTGGTGCAAGTACTAAATTTTCATACTAAAAAAAAAAGGGATTTGCAGAATTGCTGAATTTTTTAGTATTGGTCCTGGACCCTTGGAAGCTAGAATGCTAATCAAAACAATTCCAAGTTTTCCAGTTCCAAATCTTGCAACTTCAAGCAATGGTTGTCATCTGCATAGTCAGTGAACATCAATTCTGGTATAATTACAATAGACATGTGCCAGGTATTATTATTGATGTTCTTCTTCCCAAACTTGCTCTAAACTTCTTCAGCATATTGAGTAAAAGTTTTGTCTTGCACTCACAAATTTTGGGATTCAATTTCTTTTTTGAAGAATCATTTTGTTCTGATATGTGATTTCACTTCTTAGAGTTTTGGTTGGCATTGCAGAATTAATAAGAACTTAGATGACAATAATTCCACAAAGAACTTACAGGATACAATGAGAGATTATTCTGCAGTTGTTACCCTTCTGCTCTCAATTGACCATGTGATACTATTTTCAAGCATCTTAATGTCTTTGACCTATTGCAGCCATCGGTTACTTCAAAGGGCTTTGTTAAAAGCATCAATTTGCTAAGATAAATCTCATGTTAACATTTAGATAGACACAATTAACTTCCGATTTTGGAAGCAGGTAGGACAATCTGCCAAGCTCACATATATTATTCACTGTATCCGAATCTGTTTCAGTGTTTATTCTTTTTCCTTTTGTAATATCAATTAATATCATAATACAGAATTGGAAAGGGGGTGTTGCTAAAATCTATGGAAATGGCAATATCTTTGGGCTGTGGATATGGAAAGAGAGAACAATAAATAATCTCCAAAAAGGATAAGTTTAAGCTATTTGGTGGCCTGTTGCCTCCAATTTGGGTCCACTTCTGAACTTTTTATTTCGATAACCTGTTTGCCTTTTCAGTTGAGCTTCAACTTGTACTTAACTATGTTCTTCATTCTGTTGAACATGTTTTTGCCTTTTTCCTGAGCTTGTTGGCTCTATTGCGTTTGAGTAGGTGAAGATCCGACCTTTGATGCCTTGCAGACTCTGGCAGATTTGTCCTTGAGGTTGCCAGAAACACTGGTTAACACTGGTAAATATGTTTTGATTAACTAGCCATTTTAGTTCTGTTTCTTGATGAGTAACTTATAACACATGCATTCTTGCATCTCATTGGCTATTCTTCATTCCTTTGCCTTTTTTGGGTTTTAACGTTCTCTTCACTTCACAGTATATGGAGGTTGATATATTTAGGAATTAGTGTGATTCTGCTAAAACTTAATATTGCCTCCTATTATATTTGTTACTGTGGCTGTTAGAGTCTTCTATGCATGCTGGGGAGGAAAAGCCTGGAATTGTTGCCAAGTCTAAGGTTAAAAGGAGTCATTCAACTTCTCGAATTAAAACTTCCATCAAGACAACTAAACAGGTAAAAACTTTTCCCATGATTTTAATTTTTCCAGAAACAAAAGATGGGACCCATCAGATTAATGATGGAATATGGAAATGGAGACAAGAATTCTTGCCTTCTAAATTAAAAGTTTAATTTTAAGTTTTTAGCCCTTGCCGGCTAACTTTTTCTGCTTGATAAATTTGTGGCCATCCTTATGTTGCTTATAAAAAAAACTTTGCAGATTTCTGAAAATGATGAGCTCACTGGCACTCATCTGGGTGATTTTCAAAAGTCTGAGGTGTGTTGCTTTTTCACCTTGAGTTTGATGTTCTGTCCTTACTTAAACACTTCAGTCTGCAGATCTTGCTATTGTTGGAAATTGAAATTTTTATCTGTTTGATACTGTTGTCATCTATGGTGCATGAATAACTGTTACTAAAGATATGGGGTTCAAACCTCATACCTTACTCATAAAAAATACCCTTCTTCCCCATCCAACTAGACCAAAAAAAAAAACTATTACTAAAGGCAAAATTTAATGATGCTGCATACCTGAAACAGGGGGAATTGTTGAAACCTCCTGAATGTACTTCTTCATGTTCTGACCATGGAAGGGAGTTGAATGATTCAGCTCCATCTACTTTAAAGGTCATATCTCCAAAAAAATTGAACCTAACTACTAAAGTGAGGAGCAGGCGCAAATTGAGAAAGCCAGAACCATTGATGGCAAAAGACATAAAATCTGTTGAGAGTGATGGAAATGTGCACTTCCATGACAGAGCACTCAGTCTTAAGGTTAGATATATGCTATATATATGTGAACTCTAGTTGCCTGAATCTCTGTCAAGTTGACATATATTTTTTTATAATTACAGCAAAAGCTTTTAAATTGCCTTTCCTGCTATCAAGTACGGAGATGGTGTGTTTTTGAGTGGTTCTACAGTGCACTTGATTACCCATGGTTTGCTAAAAAGGAGTTTGTGGAGTACCTGGATCATGTAGGATTGGGCCATATTTCACGATTAACTCGTGTTGAGTGGGGTGTCATCAGGAGGTTTGTCAATTAAATTTGGTTCTTGTGTGTGCAGTTCATATTGTACTCATGATTGATTCTAAATGTCTTGGCAATAAAATGTTTTGTTTACACTTTCTCACAAATGCAGTTCCCTTGGGAAACCACGGAGGTTTTCTGAGCAATTTTTAAAGGAAGAGAGAGGGAAGCTTAATCAATACAGGGATTCTGTTAGAGAGCATTATGCAGAACTTCGTGCTGGCACTAGGGATGGACTTCCAACTGATTTAGCTCGACCTTTGTCTGTAGGGCAACACGTAATTGCTCTTCATCCAAAGGCAAGAGAGATTCATGATGGAAGTGTACTTACAATTGACCATAATAGGGCAAGGGTTCAGTTTGGCCAATCTGAACTAGGAGTTGAATTTATCATGGTAAGTTTTGTTTCTTCATTCAATTTGCTTTATGGAAATTTTTTATGTTCATTTTGATCATTGAAAAGTTTCTTTGTTTACTCCTAAATTAGATAAAGCCTTCTCTTTGTCAAATTAAGTTCTCATATTATGATGAACATTAAATAGAATGTGTAGCAACTTGTTCCTATCTTCCTCCTGTGTTAGAAGAAAATATTTTCTGTTAATGGTGCTTCAAGGATCACACTTGTGATCACTTTCTAAGTTTGCCTAGCATTGGAAAGAAATTAATGCCATTTCATTTTCAGGTTGTGCATTAAGTATAATTAACCTTTGTTGCCTTACTGGTTTTAAGTTACATTATTCTTTGTTGAGCATCATGGGTGGTCCCTATTTTATGACAGGATGTTGATTGCATGCCTTCAAATCCCCTGGACAATATGCCTGCATCTCTTATCAAGCATACCCTCTCTTCCACTAAAATCATTGACGACTGCAGTGAGCTCAAAATGACAAGTCAACCTATGGAAAGGAAAGTGGATGGATACACAAAATTTGCCTCATCTGAGAACCTTGAGAACATCAATACTCTCCCGCATATTGCCACTTCAACTAACCATATTGGCAATTCATTACAGCAGACAAAGGTGAGCAGTTTTGAAATTTAAGTTTTATATTTTTGCTTTTCACATGTGTTCAATCGCAAACCTTTTAAAATCAATGAAGAGGGTATCAGTTTTGTATTTTTATTGTGTAGTTGTTGAGTCTTTGGGGACAAGTTTCTGACAGATGCTGTTATTATATTTCTACAGTTTGGTCACAGGGATAAAATTTAATGCCCATTCTTGTGGAAGATTTTACATTTTGAGTGGATTGATGGCTTGGCTTTGCAAAGAAGAGCATTTATCCTCATAAATAAGTTCCTGGCAATTTGGTTGAGATATAAACTTAGTGCTTGTAGCTTATTTTGTTATTAATGAAACCAAGTCTTCTCCTTCGTTTTTCTAATTAGACTCATGCTTTTGGAACCTGTAATCTATTTCAACCTACCAAAGAGTTGCCTGGTGATTGCACTGCTTTAGCTACTAGCTGGGCATTTGATTCATGTGTCTGAGAAGCAGAAAAATTGTATTTATATCCATGGTGGAATGCTTTGTCAGGGGGATTCATCAAGTTTTGATACACAAAATAAAATTGATCGTGTAAAGGCTGCTAATACCCAACAAGCATTGAATGGTCCTTCTGTTCTTGCACAAATCCAAGCAAAGGAAGCTGATATCCATGCTCTTTCTGAATTGACTCGTGCTCTTGACAAAAAGGTTGTACTATCTGTTTTCCTAGAATCTTTTTATTAATTATTATTTTTTTCATTTGCATTCTGAAAAATATGTCTCTAGGTTTATGCATTCAATTCAATTTGCTAAAAATGCATCAGTTATTGATAATTCCCATTGGATCACATTGGAACTTTTGTCTTATGGATGGCTGCCAAAGTGTTAGGTTGTGTATCATTTATGGCTCATGTTGGTAGTTTGATAACTTTTCTCTTACACAAATTGCTTTTGTTGGTCACCGCATGGAGCAATCATTTTGAGTGGCCAAAATGACTGATATTTGAAAAAGAATCCGATGAACATTCTAACTTGCAGGAGGCTTTACTGGCTGAGTTGAATTGCTTGAATGATGAGGTGTTGGGAAACCAATATGATGGAGAAAACTCTCTCAAGGATTCAGAGCTGTTTAAGAAGTACTATGCTGCAGTACTTCTACAGTTAAATGAGATCAATGAGCAGGCATGGGTGATACATTTGCCAACTTTTAGATTCAATCCTCTTCGCTTGTCATGCACTGTAAGCAATTGATTGATTTGCTGACTTCTTCACACAGGTTTCTTCTGCTCTCTATTGCTTGAGGCAACGCAATACATATCAGGGGAACAATCCACATTTGTGGCTTAAGCCCATGGGAAGTGTTGGTGAACCAGTTGGACACTACAGATCTTTTGGCCATTCAAGAGATGACAATGACATCCAAGAATCTGGATGTCATGTGGCTGAGATTGTGGAAACTTCAAGAACAAAAGCACGGACAATGGTTGATGTGGCTATGCAGGTATGACAAGCTGTTCTTTTGTCTTGGTACTTGCCTTGGAGATATTTTCTGATTTTGCAATTAGGTGTAACATGACTCCTCTATATCTGACTTGCTCAAAGTCTAAAACATGTCTTGCCTCAGAAACATTTTTGACGTAGCTGTAATTGGGACCCTGCATTATCATCAGTGACTTACCATTTCTGGTCAAGGCAATTTGATAACATGATTGTTTTATCAAATAGAAAATATGTGGAAGTTTAAATTTCACTGATGTCGAAAATCATTGCTTTGGCCAGCAACTTAGTGGTGGCTTAGGTCTTAATTTGGCAGCTTTGCATCAAGGTCATCAATAATGGTTTACTCGCCGAGTTGACTATGAATATTTGAATCTAATCTGTAAAATGAGCGAGCTTACTGCAGGCACAGAATAACTGTTTGTGGTGACAACATGTAGCCGTTTGACATTTCATTTTCCTCCTTTTAGCTGCTACACAAAGTTGTCTCTGCCTTTCATTTCAGGCATTGTCATCTTTTAAAAAGGAGGACAGTAGCATGGAGAGCATTGAAGGGGTAATAGATTTTGTAAATAATCGACTTTCAGCAGATGATTTAAGCATGCCAGCCAATAGACCATCGACTCCTGCAAGTACAGCTAACAATGCTCCAGCTTCTGAAGATCAGTTGAGTTCTTGCACAAATCTGGCTGCAATCAATGATCCAGTTGATACTATGTTGAACAATCTTTTTGACGAAAACAACAAAAAGATGCCTTTGGATCTTATTGGCCAGTGTGTAGCTACATTGCTTATGATTCAGGTAACTTTTTCTCGGAGAATCTGCCTTATTTCCAATTTTCTACAAGATGAACCCTTCTTCTCTTAATTATTTTTGGTGAAGTATCCCATGAATTTTTCGATCCAAAACGCACCAAGTTTCTATTTTCTTCTTTGGACTATTTGATTGTTGCACCATGGGGCCTTCCCCTTGTCCTAACAATCCTCACTTTACCGAATGCAGAAATGTACAGAGCGACAGTTTCCACCAAGTGATGTAGCCCAGATACTAGATTCTGCCGTTACGAGTTTGAAGCCGTGTTGCTCCCAGAACCTTCCAATTTATGCGGAGATACAGAAATGCATGGGAATTATTAGAAGTCAGATACTGGCACTCATACCCGCGTAGTACATAACTGTTACTACCTTTCATAAAATGTAGTAAGCTAAACAGAGGGTGACTGTTATCTCTCCCTTTGCTCTGTTTTTTACTATCTTAGAAAAAGATTTAAAAAAAAAAAAAAAAAAAAAAACCTTGAACCCTCGACCAAGAACTTGTAACAAAAACCATTTGGTTGTACATTCACGGCTCCCAATACAAGAAGCCAACTTCGGCTATTCTTGTACTCGGAATATCTGGTTGTTATCCTTGCCGAGATGAACAAAACTAACTTATTGCCAGTCAAAGACCTGTCCCAGAAGCCCAGACTTGAGAAGCAATTTCTTTTTGCTCCAAATTTAAGCATACTGCCACCACCAACTTTAAAAAGGTAAAATGATCGCTCTAGCAGGTGAACGTTATTTCATATTTCCCCAAGAAATTTGCCATAAAAAAATATAAATGAAGGAATGCACAATTGTTCCTATTTTATGCGGATCAACAACTGATTCCAAACTATAATTCCAATTACAATACATCCAACGTAGGAGGTCCAGCAAAGATACGAAGAATGGTTGTCTACAAGAGATCCCGCAGCACATCTTTCCGCATTTGGATGAAGAACAGATTCCAATCTGTCATTAGCTAAATTTCTTTCCGCTTCATCAAACAAAAATTTATTTTTAAGCGGCCAATGCTTCCATGTCATCAAAATTTGAACTTCTTCGGTTTTTTCAACTTGACATGATCGCCGTCATCGACCATCTGCAACAAAAAGAAGTTTGATCAATCTTAAGTTGCAACAAGGAGAAAGAAAATGACAACAAACCATCAATGGCACACCTTTTGGTTCTTCTTTTTCTTCCCTTTCTGCCTTCTCTTCTTCTTTCTCTTGCTTTTCTTCTGCGAAGAATTTTCCGTATTTTCTTCAAAAGATTCCTGAAAATTTTTAACCAATTACAAAGTGCTCGATGGATGCGTCATTTAACCTTACAAAGAAAGATCAGAGATATTCTGAATTCAAGAACCTCATCGTCACCAAAGGAATCTACATGATGGATAGTTCTTTCAGAATTTGAAGTGCCACCTGAAATATGAAAGCAATTGAGCCATAAGTCCCACCTCCATTTTAGTAAGCTCAAGAGCTGCAGAATTGCAATTTTGCATAAAATCTAGACAAGCAAAGCAGACTACCAAGACGAATTTCAAAAGCACATAAATAAAAGCATAAAACATCTAATCTCGAGTAGATAAAAACCGTTTCAATCATACACACATAAAATATTCAAAGCCAAAACCCACACTAAACCAAAAGTTTCAATCTCTCTGTTCCACTTTACCCAACCAACCCGTTAATTAATTGAAATGCAAATAATTGGAAAAGGGTAATCAAGAATATGTACAAGAAGAGGAAAGAACAGCGTCTTTGGCGTTTTGGACTGCCAATTCAAGAAGTTGGGGATCAAGGGAGGCCAATCCGTTAGGGTCTTGAAGCTTTCTCTCAAGAAACTTGGCCAATGCCGCTGCCTTATTCGTCTTCAATGGCCCACCCGGATGAGCCAACCTATACAGGAACGCGTAGATGGATGAATTATTGATTGGTGGCGACCACCAGAAACATACAGAGAGAATTTACTTGAAAATTTTCCCGATTAGGAAAATAAATTACTAAGAGAAAGTCAATGAGTATAATAATGTAAAAAACTAAAAACAAAGCAACACCTGGGTTGTTGGGAACGGAGAGAACAACAAGGAGGAGGAGGGAGCGGAGCGAATTTACTTCCTCTAAGTGCTTTTCTTTCTTCTTCGCTCAGACCTTCCATCTCTCTCTCTCTCTCTCTCCTCTCTCTCTCTCCCCCTCTCTCCTTCTCTCTGCTTTATTTAGTTATAGTTATTTATTTATTTATTAAAAGAATTTTATTATTATTATCTTTCAATGTGTTGGAAATCATTCCATCCACACGACGTCGTTTCAACAGATTAGAAAAATTTCGAACATGGTAAAGCCTGATCATGCGCAATTTTATTTTTTTAAGTTCTAGTTGTAGCATTATAATTAGTAGCTCTTTCCACTGCTTTACCTTTAATAACACAAAAAGCAAGCCCAGAAAATGTCTTTTCCTTTCTTTCTTTTTTTTCCTAGTAACAAGTTGATATTTTTTATTACCCATCAATCCCCTACGACAATTTGTTATAACCAATGGCTTAGGATCACATTCGAGTTGCACTAAGCACACCCCATTTGCTTTACCTATTACAGGCATAAATGGGAGAATTAAGTAATTCACAGTTTATTAGAGGAGGCAAATGGATCGCATCTTTAGCACCATTTCACAGGTTCCTGTTGATTTTATTGTAAGGCCTAGCTCAGTTGAAGGATTAAATATTCGCACTTGAGACCAATTCGGCCGAAGTATAATAAGCTTACGTATGTTTCAATCAGCAGCACCCAGCACGCCAATTATTTGCTTCTCATTTGATAAAAATGGCATTTATCTTCACGCACCAGCTGCATAGCATAAGCAAAGTAACAAGTGAATACAAGCAAAAAGGCCAATTACACCCTTTTAACCAGATCAGCTTCCGCAAGAAGGGTTTGAGAAGCAATAACTATTCAATAAAAGTACAGATGAGTATAATAATTATCAAATATTTCCTCTTTCCCATGTCTCATCTGCCAAAATAGTTGCATAGAACCATTACAGGTCCCATGCCCTCCACGTAGACAAAATTCACATTGATGGGTCAGAGTAGTTCATAATGATAGAGGAGGATGTGAAAAAATCTGGCAAGAACAGCAACCCTCAAATTGTATGCCTCCCTTGTAGCCTAAAATTTCTAAAAGCAGGCAAAGATGACAGGCAAATTCGACAGTAGGTTTCACAGAAATGAGATTGAAGTGGCAAGGACACAATGGAGTCACTGGGGAGCAACATTGCAAAAGATGCAGCAATAATAAAGATCTGTGGGGAATCCAAGACCATTGCATGATAGGCTTTCAAGCATAACTTTCTGTGATAGTTTGAAACTCAACCAAGCAGGAATTTGAAAATGTCACTAATCGTTACAATGCCTTCTACCCTCCTGCTGCCAGCCTCCACAACAATAAGTCGTCTCACACCTGAAATCAAAAGAGAAAAAATTTCCTTTTATATTATACACATTAGACAAAATCGAGAAAAATAGCAAACACAATGCTATACATTGTCCAAAAAGTTACACTGCATAATAATCTCTAGCTGGAGTTCCAATCTCATAATAATAAATACCACCTAAGACTAAGTTCTTGCTTTTCAACCACAAATGACATTAATATTACCTGGGTTTGCTAATCGCTCCATCACTTGATGCAATGTATCAGACCGTAAACACATATGACATCTTTGGCCTCTAAGCTCATACGGAGAATAAGAGTTTTGTCCCAATTGCAAAGCCTAGTCAATTGATTAATGACAATTTATTGAGCGTGCAAGATCAGGAACACCATGAGCACAGTTCTCCAATATTTCACAGCAATACAAAATTCAAAAGGATCACCAAAAGAAAAGCTGCCAGTTCACATGCATTTGTGTAGTCAGGCAGTAGAATCAAAGTTTTTGAAAGCTTATTGTGAAGCAAAAGTGACTGACATCATCTGACCAACTGCAAGTAATTTTAGCCTTCCTTGCAATCTCTGCCAAAGGCAGGTCTACATTCTACTTTTAACAACCCTTCAATAACAAATTGGTGCTCATGAAAGGCAGCTCCCTGCCACGATCACACAATTTCAAGAACTGCCAGCATTTATTTAACTTTAATTTTCTTGTTTTCAAAAAGATGGGATTTTTTGGCAGAATCAGGGAAGGGCACATGCCACATTCCCATTTAAAGGTACTTGAGCTGCAAAATTGCCAACCTTATCTCCACCAACAATTAACCACAAAATGCACCCAAAAGCAAAAGTCCCTCCTGACTGTCACAGATCAGGACAGAACAAAAGCAAGGAACTGGCATTCTCAACAAGATTTTGCCCCAAAACATCCTACATTCTGATTTGATTGCACTACATCAGACCTTTCCATCTTTTTTGATGTCCATATTGCAATTCAGCATACTGCACAGGTGAAATGACTTATAAACAAAGGTGATGGTACAATCAACTGAGGATGTAGCAGAGGTAACCAGTCCTTCCAAATACAATTTTGGTACAAGTCTTTTCAATAGACACATCACATTAAGATGCTTAAGGATGGCAATGCCTCCAAATTCTACCCCCCAGGAATCCACTAAATGGAAGATTTCATTTTTCTCATCATAATTTTCATCAAAATTCCTAGTTTAAAATTTAGAATGACATGAAGTGGCTTGGTAAACATGTTTGACAGGATGCTAGGAGATCAAGGTAGAGCTACCTGATGAACTGTCATTTTGTTGAGATCAATATGCGTATAAGCTTTGTCCTTGGCAAGAGCTGTTATATCACTGCTCAAACACCTCCCCCAAAAAGAAAGGTTTCTCATTATGAGAAGAGAGTTACAAAGTATGATCTGTTTTATAGGATGTATCACACCCAAAAGCACAGCTTACCTCCGACAATAAATATCTAGTAATGAATCATTGTCGTCAACAATTGGTATTGAACTTACTTGAGCTGCAGTGACAATGACAATAAAACAGCATTAAACAAAGGCTGAAGAACATTATTTGAAATAGAGACCATCCAACCAATGTATCAAGGACCTGTCTAGTAAACGGGACATTACAAAGATGACAACCCATTTGGCTAGTATGGTTTCCTGGCATCAAATTAAAGGCCTGGGATCAAACCTTGTCGCAACAAAAATAAGAGAATTCTAAGCATGGGATCTGTTCCCCAATTTTACAGCCCAGCCAATGGACCTCCAAAGGAAGAGACAGAGTTGCATTAAGCCAATGGTCACTTCAATTGTCCAAGTTGAATCTCTTGGAGAATCTATTAATTAGTTTTAAATTTCTAAATGGGCAACACTAATTCCATTATCAATCATGTAGCCATACATTTCCTAATAATCCTCCATCAATATAGCTTATATAGTTCATAAGCAAGAAAATGTTACAGCTATGGTCTTCATCCTAATGCTAGGAAATGCAAACAGAACAGACAGCGCATCCAAGAAAAGGAAAACCTATTGAGAAAAGAGACCAAGCAACAAGTTTATACCAATTATGCACCATTGATAATGCAGGCAACGAATATGGGCATCAATACTTTCTTCTGTGGTTGCCAGTTTTGGCTAATTTGAAGATTAATCATTTGGAAATAACACTAATCTTAGTAATAATTATTACTCTTTTTCTAATTCAACCTTCCAAGTCTGAGTTACATTAACAAGCTAGCCACAAATCTCTAACCAATATTCAGGTGCTTAGTAACATTAACACCACCAAAACATCCGAATGGCACTTTCCCTCGCAATCATTACTCTTAGTTTCATCTGCCTGACAATCAATGAAACCATACCTTCAATTAATAGGTTTAAAGCCGTGCTAAGAGAAGCACTTGGTCTCAACATGGCCAAAGGGCGTCTATTAGACTCTCCAATTGTTGGAACCCATGTAACCATGGGAATTGCACATATTGGCAGCTGGAGTATTGGCAAGGTGCTAGAACAATGTCTAAAATACCTGCAAATACCTGGATATCAACATCCATTAATCAGTGATGAACCATATACCACAACCTAGAAAGCTAATCAAAGGGCTTACATTTCAGTACTCCAGAAAGTGAAGCAAGGTGTAGTAGCTGGGGAAATGAACCACCTTCAGATGAAGAATAAATAATGGGAACAGTAGCCACTCCATTTTGCAATATTCTAGAAACAACCTCTTTCAAGTTGTCATATGGTCCCACCTGCACAATCAGCAGACCTAGGTCTAACACTAAAGCAAACCCATACTGGACATTTTTTGTCATATGTAATAGTGGATACTATCATTTAAATGCTGACATCTTGACCCATGTAGCACAACCAAACATGAAAATGAAGCACCAGGGATAGTTGTACACCGTGTATAAATGAAGAATGTGCCATTACATGAAATCAGATAAGTAACATACATGGATAAGAGGTCTAGAATATGGCCTCCTATGCCCATCAATTTGTCCGTTGATGTATGCTTTTCCTTCTTTCCAAGCAGATATGGTGTGGGAGTCTAGTTCTTCCTCCGTCAAATTGGACCCATGATTTCCAAGCTGGAAGTAAATTACATTAGAGGAATATATATCATTACACTTCTTTAACAAGGAACAATTCCTGGAATGGTAGCCATAACATCCACCAATATTTGCATTTATATTTTGAAATGATAAGTTCCAAAAGAAAATAATTTCGGGTAAAAGAAACTGAAAGAGGAATTCCAAATTTAGCATTTACATGATTGGATTCACCAAACAATAAAGTTCACAGTTCAAAGAAGCTCAGTGCCTACCAAACCATATCCATGAGACAAATCCTAGCAAAAATGTTCTTATCAAGCTATGTTTCATTCAATGGCTATCATTTAAAAAACAGAATAAGAAAATATATGAAATGTAATAGCAGCTTCAAAACCAATGCATGCATATATGCATACTATGACACAAAAATTGTTTGCATTGGCAGGTTCACTAATTAGAGATATCAATTTTACAAGTGCATACCTCTCTCAGGATTAATATGAAATCCATTGCACTAAGCACTCCAACAAACTGGCCCTTGCCAAAGTTCCAAAGTGGTGCCATAGGGATTCCCTGGAAATTGAGTGACTTAGAATAAATATTGTAGCCAAGCTCTTTGTCAGCAACAACTAGATAACATAGTAAATAGTTGGAAATGAAAGGACAAAAACTAGGTGGAAGCCCAGATGATGACAATAAAATTTGCAAAGAAAAAAATAATAACCCTACCTAAAGCATAACCAGCCAGCACTGAAAGGGGGCAGTAGGAGGCACATTTACTTAGAAACACAAAAAGGTCCCAACAACTATAAATATGATCTGCCAGCATTACAGTGATACTCTTAGAATAAGTACAGAACATACTCGTACCCCAAATAAAAAAAAAAAAAAAAGAACTTAAAACCACTTTACACAGGCTTCATTCCATGCAATATCAGGACAAAAAAAAAAAGTTACATGAAAAGTGCAAAGAGCTTTTTACACTTCATCTTAGAGTTGGGGTTTTTGTCACAATACAGAAATATATGACATGAAAATCAACTGCAATATGCAGAAAAGGAAACTACAATTGCAACCAAACATTGTCAAATGATGTATTTAGTAATATTTGAATCAAATAAATACCTGCTCATGCAAAATATGAAATGCTTTCTTTACTGGTGTATCAACATCCAACGCAACCACCTGTAAGCAACATGTACTAAATAAGGAGAATAAGGGAGCAATTTGCAGATACTAAATTAAAGAAAGAGGCCAGAACCAAAAATGGATATTGAAAGTGAGGCCATTGGCAAATCATCCACACCTTGCCTGACTTTGGAAGTAACTCATATGCTGTGTGTGTACATAAAAATACAGAAATATGATGACGGGACACCTGCAAGTCAGATTCTGACATCCTTGGCACCACCTGAGTCAATGTACTATCAGATACACTGCATTGCAAATGAAAAGCCCAATAATGACACTGTTTATTTAAAAAGAAACAATAAGAAAATAACAAATAAATGCAGTATACCACCATGGAGTAACCGAATAGTAAATATGAAGGATCCCAAGTGAGTTTCTAGCAACTGCAACAACTACTGTTGAGGTTTAAAAATATATATATATATATATATCTGTTACACAAGAGTTAAAGAAATAGCCAGAACCAGATCTCACCAGATGTCTAAAAGCTTTATTCTCCATTTGCATAGGCATCTCAGGATTAATTGTTGGATTGTAATTAGGCTGAACAGAAACGTGGATAGCATTAACCATGCCATACTCACTTGGAGAGCAAAGCTGCTGCTCATCGTAACGCCATTCTCCATCAACCAAAAACTTGTACTGCATGTGAAATGTAGAAAGCCAAAAGTGTGAATTCATCAATACGCAGTGGAAAACGTTTAGCAAACCTGTCATTTACCTATTTGCACGAGAAAGTAAAAGGTAATTGAATCTCTTATCAACAGGGGAATGGCTATTTTAGGGCAAATACCTGGTGGTAACCAGGCGTTATCGGACAAATTACTTGAAATATTTTAGGGCAACCTTCAACAGGGGACATGTGCACCAGCTGAGACCATCTTTACAGAAAGAGGACACACACAACTCATCAATCAAAACCAACACATACTAAACCAATCAAATAACATATATATATCAAACGGATAGCAACAATGAAAATTCAAATTAGTAACCTATTGAAAGAACCGCTAACAAACACACTTCGCCCGCCATGAGGCCACATGAACCGCATTAGCACCGTGCTGGCAACTCCCCCGCCAGCTTCCTGCACCGGCTCCATGCCCGACCCGAACCGAACTATCCACCTACACCCACCTTCCTTTTGACAACAGAAACGCACAGCAAACCACCTTCCAATGAAGGGGCGGTTAAGATCGAAGTTAGAAGCGACACGATCGTATCAAAATATCGGTTTTTGTATAATTTTCAAACCCTAACTGCTTAACATAAACAACAGTAATCTTCGACGGAGACGCCCTCCAATTTTTATTACCGTTTAACCGAAACACAACAAAAAGATCATTAAAGGAAAAAAACAAAAAAAGGAAAAAAAAAAAAAGGGTCCACGATTCACGAGCCAGCCAAGAAGTTCTTGAAGCCTCGGTTTAAGGAGGGTAAGCTGGTGGTAAGTTTGTGTGTTTATCATACGTAACAATGTTAATTTTTACCAATAAAATATTCAAATAATTATTTTTTATAAAAATAATACTTTAAATAAATAAAAAAATCGTTGCGTAATATTTAATATTATTTTTTATATATTTAATTTAATTTATTAATTACAGTTAAAAATTTTGGAAAGATGTAACTATACGAGAGAAGAATAAAATTAATTAAATTGTCATTTTAAGTAGTTGATTTAACAGTTTAAATTATATTTATTAAAATTAAAATTATTATTTATATTTTTATTCTATTAATTTCACCAACAATTAAATATGTCGATGTATAATAGAAAAAAATTCAGGGCACTCAAACCAGATTATGTTCTTCACGCGCTACAACATATGGCTTGTGCGTTCTAATTTAGTCGCTGGGGACTCAATTGAACTAATCTTTACATTTTCGAAGTGTCGTGAGACAATTGTTGGCCTTTTAAATTTGACAAAGAAAAAAAAATTGAAAAAAAAAAGACCATCGGGTCAAAGAGTTTTAATTTTCTCAAACGTTTTATTCTATTATTATGAATTGATTTTGAATTTGAGATTTAATTATTTTTAATTATATAATTAAAGAATCTTAAGTTACTCTAATCTCATGATCAAGCTAAATGCACTGCTTTACTTGATCTATCTGGCTAGTCTCCACGCAAATTCATACGATTAAAATCGTGACGATAAATTATCTTTTTTTTTCTCTTTTTTTTTCATATGAATTTGTTCAATTGGAGCATTTTGTGTACTTAAATGGGAGCCTTATATTCTATGTTTCAATGGAAGAAAATTCTAAATGGGTTGCTTTCAAAAGCAATGATTTTACACGCTTAAATAATTATTTCAGGTATGAATTTGGCAAATAATGTCACTTCTTGCCCCCATCCCCAGCTGATTGGGAAGTGGACGTTCCATATTATGCGCGTGGTTTACGCGAGCGTCAACCCCAAGAATCAAAAAATTAAAAAATAGAACAAAAAAATAGAGAGAGAGAGAGGTAGGGAGAGAGAGATCATAATCCGTGTGGCCCCAACCCAACGGCCGAAAAATCCCAAAAAGGGGAAAACAAATAAATGCAAAATAAAGGAGCAAATAAAATTTATTTTTTTAAAAAAATAATTGGTTAAATAAGAAAAATACAGAGGGCTCCAAAAAGAGACCAGCCCTGTCTCTGCTTTACACATCAATTGGAAAGGGAAAAAAAAAAAAAAAGGAACCAGAGATGGAGAGACTCAAAACTGAAAAACTTAGAATCAAATCTGACTCACCGCCGTGACCCAGCCGAGTCAATCGCTGGTTAGCGGTGATCGATTATGTGATCATCCGATCCCCACAATCCAATCCAATCCAATCCTTGAGTCCGGTTGTGGTTTTGAAGGGAAATAATTAATTGTTAATTTCACTTAATTTTGCTTTTTTCTTTAATTTCATTTAGGCTTCGTGACTTGCCGGTGTCAAGTCTTTTTTTTTTTGGGGGGGGGGGAATTGGTGTATTGTGAGTTTCTTTTTTGGGGGGCGGGGGTGCATTTGTGGGTCGAAGAGGGTTTAATTCAAGTGGTTGAAAGTGATGCTGGATTTTAGAGAAAGTGCGTTTTCCAGTCAAGGGTTTTGGGGCTAGGGTTAGGGGTTTTTTCCCATTTTACAGCAGGGTTTGGCTGTGAAGATGGAGGAGAATTCTGAGGTTGAAGAAGGAGAGGCTCTCTCTTACCAGAATGATGACGATAACAATATGGACCCTGATATTGCTCTCTCTTACATTGTAAGGTTTTGCATTTTATATGGCTTTTTCCCATGCCATTTTGAAGTGGAAACAATGCAGAATGCGAATGTTTTGGCTAACACATAATTTTTAGTCAAAAGGATGGGGATTAGTCGTGCTGGTTTAGTGAATTTTGTGTAACTGACTTTTAAGTTTAGATAATGGTAAATATCATTGAAGTAAATGGCTTGCAATGTAAATTGATTACCAATTCCTGAACCAAATGCACTTAGGCTTTCCTCAATAGAGGCATAATTCAAATGTTTATACTAGCAGCGTATGGTTATTCAAATAAAGAAACTGGAAATTAAGTGTTTGTTATTGTTTCTTCCTACTGTTTAGATTCCTTATTGGCAAGGTGGATGATGTGTACCCCACCTCCAAAATAGCGAACAAGATTGTTTGTGTGTGTGCAGATACCAACACAAACGTCCATGTAATACACAACTATATGGAATTATTAAGTTTTTTCAGTTTTTTTAATATTTGTGAATTATATAGAGTGCTTGAAAATATGTAATATCTCTACTGGTATCTTTCAAAGAGTTAAAAAAGTGGTAAATGTGTTTGAACCTGGTAAATAGTTATGGGAAAGTGTTTAGTGCAAAATCTAGATAACTAGTTTGCCATCCCAGAAGTATCCAAGCCATTTGATCTTAGTGGCTCTTTAACCCATTTGGCTGCAAAGAAATGAAAAGTCAGCAAAATCACTGATAGAAGAGGAAAGAATAAGGTCACTTAAGATCTTGAACTATAGAAAGAAGAATGCATAACTGTGTGGCCTAATCACTTTGTCTATCACGCACATTGGAGTTGAACCATTGTATCAAAAAGTTAATAATGCTATATAACTATCGTACATATGTGTTTATTTTTCTTGAACTCCATCCTGGTTTGCAATCATGCGGAGAAGTACAAATGATGCCACGGTTCTGGCAAACTGTTTTTTTTTTTTTTATGCATTGATGCTAAACAGAAAGAAAGACGGCTACTAACAAGGGCTAACTTTTTTCACCTTTGTGGTTGTTCTTTATCCTGGCTGTCTCCTAGCTGATGAGTCGTGTTGTACATGATTTGTCATGTTTCACTCCTTGGGTAGTCGATTCTCTTGTGATTCTGTGTGTTAAGGTAGTAATGGTAGTGATTTCTCTTTTGTGAAGGATGAGAAGATTCGAAATGTTTTGGGCCACTTTCAAAAAGATTTTGAAGGAGGGGTTTCTGCAGAGAATTTGGGTAAGTGATGTATAGTGGCAGTTGCTGAGCATAGATGAAAGTTAGTGTAGTCTCAAAACAACAGAGTAAGATTTAAAATTGTTGTGGCAGGGGCAAAATTTGGTGGATATGGCTCTTTTTTGCCTGCCCATGAACGCTCACCACACACTCTGTCACGTCCCAAGTCTCCATGGAGCTCTAGTACACCAAGATCCCCCAACAATTTGGCCTTGAAGGTATGGAAAATTTTATTCCTTCTTTTCTTTATAAGTTGGTTGGAAGGAGATGTGTATGTTTGGTTGGGGGAATACTGGTTTAGTTGAACATTATAACTCTGTTACCATGCAGGGTGCCTTACCAAGTTCAAAAATTACCTCAAATGCTCCAGTGTCTGTGAGACTTGGTACTGCTACCTACAATGCCAATGCATCGCAAAGTTCTGGATTGGTATCTGGAGACACTTCAAGCAAGCGAGATTCTGATTTCCCATCCACGCAATGTGCTCAAAAGTCCAATTTGAAGGATGAAAGTTCACACAAATCAGGCTTGGACCAAAGAACACTTAAGTTTAGGTTAAAGGTGAGTTCTGACAAAATGCCGCAAAAAAATGCAGCAATCTACAGTGGTCTCGGGCTTGGTAATTCTTCTTCTTCATCATTGGGGAACAGTCCAGAGGGAAGTGGTGAATTGCTGCCTGTATCACATCATACTGCAAATGAATCTCCTGCTTGCATTCTTCAGGTAGAGCTTCTCTCTCTTTTTGTTGATATCAGTTTGTAGGCACTGGATGAATGCCAAGAGATCTATCTATGGCTGATTTCTTTTCTTGAACATTCTGGATATTCTTATTTGTTAAAACAGGTTATGACTTCCCTTCCATTCACTGAGGGTGTCGTTCTATCACCTTTGCATGAAAGTCTACTTTGCTTGATGAGAAAGGAAACACAATCCAGGAGCAATAAAACTTTATCTGCTCTCAAAATTTGTCAAGCACATTCTCCTTTGTCAGTTGATCAGTCCATTAATACCCGAGGTAACAAGGTTTTGTCAGAGAAGGAGGAAAAGCTGCTCAGGAATAGTAAAAGGATTGTTGAATTGAAGCGTGAGAGTGGCATGGATTTTGAGAATGACATAATCAATAAAAATGTGGAAAATGATGCCCTAGAAGACAAGGGTACTTTGTTTAGCGATTTAAAACAATTGACTTCATCAAATGTAGGATTGATTACTGGCCACCCTGCAAAAGCAGCTGATAGGGCATCTGAAGTTTCCGGTGAGGATGGAATGAAGGAAAGATTTTTCTCCTATGACTTGGCTAAAGAGGACTCATTGGAATCAATATCTGGACAAGAAAGTGGCAAGAGCAAGAGAAATGCTAGGAGCAGTTGGGGGGAAAAGGTTTTGGAATACGGAGCAGTAAGGGGCAGTGGTAAGGGCAAGAGGAACAAAACTTCTGCTCCTTCAAAGGCATATCTTAATGCATCTAAATATGGAGAAGATGTTAGTCTTGGATCAGTAGCTCCTTCAAAACAGAAGAATGGTCAACAAGTTACAGTTAATTCACATGATGAATCCAACATGGTTTGTGGGAAAGGTAAGCCATTGTTGGAGGGCAAGAAGTCACATGAGCTTGAAAGTAGCGAGAAGTCGGCTGCTGTTTCATCAAATGAAAGCTTGAATGCAGCCTTTACGGATAAAATGAGAGCTACAGGTGGTGTCTCGATGGATAAAGGTAAGGTACACAAATTGAAGTTACAGAAGGATAAGAAGGTCAAAGATAATCAAAGAGAGTCTTTGGGACAGAAAACCAGTCTAATGAGTTTATCAAAGGCAGAGAGTCCAAAGGGCTCCAGCAGTGACGGTTTGGGAATGCAACCACTTGCATCTTTGGATAAAGAAAAGGAAAGTTTTAGTGGTAAAAGAAATGATAAGCAGTCAAAGTCTCAATCATCTGTCCAAGATGCTGCATTAGGTCCTCATGTTGCAGAAATTGCTGAAGCAGTCACACCTGCAGTAGATCCTGTAGTCATAAAAGAAAACTGGGTTTGTTGTGACAGTTGCCAGAGGTGGCGACTGTTGCCATTTGGCACAAAGCCAGAGCAACTTCCTGAGAAGTGGCTGTGTAAAATGTTAGATTGGCTGTAAGTTTTTCTTCCTTTTTTTATGGGTTACACATGAGCATGCACAACAAGCATGCCTAATTAACAGTGTCCAAGGGGTATTTTCTTGTTATTGTCTGTTCCTATTTTCAAAACTGACCACATTTGTTACTGGGTAATGTTTTCTGGCTGATCATCACTTCATTTGTGCCCACATGGAATATTAATCAACTCTTCATCCCAACTTCATGGTCTTAGTTACTGTCTGTGATGAAAGGCCATGACTGGGTGGGAAAGGGTCTTGGGTTCATTCTTGCCATCCCTGGATTGGTATGTTTTTTGGTGTTGACTTTTCAGGGTCTTGGGAGTTCGATTCTTATCAACACCAATAGGAAGGAGGGGGTGGGAGAGTACATTGTTGAATTCAGATTTTTGCTCAGTGATGGGAGAACTTATGTGTGCATGACTTGCATCCATGCATCATTTTTTATGTGTCCTGTTTTCATACTTCTGAAACTGTAATATAGGCCTGACATGAATCGATGTGAGATCAGCGAGGAAGAGACAACAAGAGCACTGAATGATTTGAATCATTTACCTGTTACTGTGGGCCAAAATTCTGTGCAAAACTATGCCAATGTAAGTGCATCATTGGTAACTTCAATGCATGTGCAACATATCAAGCAGAAATTTCAGAGTCTTTCTCATTCTGTGCATCCTCAGGGAAAAAAGAAACATGGTTTGAATGAAATAACAAAAGCAGTTAGCAGGCAGGACTTGATCCAAACACCAAACTCTACAAAGTACCACTTGCAGGAATCTGCTGAAAGACTAAGTATAAATGTCATAAGTAAGCCTCCTTCAGAAACAAGTCTAATGAACAAATTGGGCAACTCGCACAATGTGGTTGCAGAAAAGCACCTAGCCAAACAGAAAGAATTTTGTGCCAGTATTGGTAAGTAATTTATTTTGGGCTGCTGTTCATTGTTTCTGTCAGACTTTGAATCTAAGTATGTGGTATCTTTTTTTTCATTCAATGCATATTGGCAGGCAAAACCAAGCCTTTAAAGGTGAAAAACAAAAGGGAGTCTGATCAACATGTTTGTGGGAGCACAAAGAAATCTAAGATAGAAGCAATGTCCAACAATGATAAATACGAAAACTCCAATGTGGAACTTAAGCATGTAGGTCTCAAATCAAAAGGTGGCTTTCCAATTAAGGCCAGTGGAAGGAAGACAAAGGAATCAAAAGAGTACTCTTTTTTGGAGGATGTGGACTGTGATGCAAAGGAAAGGTCATTGGTTCCTTTGAAGAAGCAAGGTGATCAAACTCAGTTTTTGTCAGATGGGGGTTTTCTGGATTTGCGAACATCTGATCAAAGAAGTAATGTTAAGAAGAAATGCAAATTGAAGGAATGGTGCAACAATGAAAATCTGCATGCTGGCTGTGTTGATGCAGTAGAAA
Source organism: Ceriops zippeliana (assembly GCA_037897445.1). Lineage (NCBI taxonomy): Eukaryota > Viridiplantae > Streptophyta > Magnoliopsida > Malpighiales > Rhizophoraceae > Ceriops > Ceriops zippeliana. The sequence continues at coordinate 2,995,873 of JBAPLH010000004.1, read as the reverse complement.
GTGAGAGTGAATTAAAGAGGGTAAAGAAATTTAGGGCTTCAAAATCTTTGGCTAAGGAGGGCAATACAATTAGTGGCAATGATGGATTGACCAAAAAAATTAGTGCAGCTTCAGCCAGTAAAGATCAACCAATTGATGTTGTTGAAGAAATTAGGAGTACAAATAAAGAAGTGCAGACCCACAAGAACAGAAAAGCGTTCATCTCAACAAGTTTTTGATGGTGTCTATTCATTGAGAAAGGATTTCAGAGCTAGAGAAATTTCAATGGCAGCTGCTTCAAGCTCATCAAAGGTTTCGAGCTCTCATAAAACTAGGGGAACTTTAGATGAGATTAAAGGCTCACCAGTAGAATCAGTTTCCTCATCTCCCTCAAGGACCTCATGTTCAGGAAGGTTTAGTTCAGCTTCAGTGGAAATTCAAGGGAAAGATGATGTTGTGAATGGTGGCCTTCCTGAGACTGGAAAACTAAGATGCTGGAATGGAGATGCTGATGGTGAGATTAATCAAACTGGGATAGCAAGGAGTGAGAAAGTTTCTGGTTGCTCTCATACTGAATCCCTCAAATTTTTTCCACCTAGTGATAAGGATGGGGGTGCTAATCACAAAATGCATGGAAAAAGTAAACCATCTTCCAATTTAGTCCATGGTAATTCTGCAATCTTGAAACATCACCTGTGCTCCAGTTCATATGAGGCGAATAAGGACTACCAGGAAAATGGGCTGTTTCCACTGAAATCTGGTAAGGGTTTTTCTTTACAGTCAAAGGACAGTGACAGAAGTTCAACATCCGATTTTGATATAGATAAGGCCAATGTTGCTGATCCAGCTGGAGAGCAGAGGGATTTATGTGCATTGAAGGGTGAAAGGTGTGAGCCAGAGATGGGCCTAAAATCTCAAGAACCAGTTAATGAAAGGACAGGCAATGGTAAACACAATATTCCTGACAAGTGTAACACTAAGCCAGGTAAGAATGAGAAAGATAACACTAACCAAAGCAATACCCTTGGACAACGCTCAAGGGGCAGTCAGTTGGAAAACCCGGTAAAATTGGAAGATTACGATGATCAAGGTGCAAAATTTGGTGGTTTGTGCAGCACGAATCAAAGTGCTGGCCCCCAGCAGAATCTTATCCAGGATTTCAAAGATGAAAGTAAAGCAAACGAAATTCAGAAAGAATCAATGAGTGGGAGAAATAAATTGTTCTTACATTCGCAAGTTGAGGGTAGACAGGAGAGTTATAGTCATGAATCAGACTCTGGCTCTCAGCAAGGAGTATTTGATGGACTTCTTCCAAATGGCTCTGGCAATGCTATTGTGTCGAAGGCCTTAAGACAACATGCAGATGCTGATGCTAAGAATAGAGCTGGCAAACGTTTTGGACATCATGTGTCTGAGGCAAAAGGGGCAAGAGATTTTAATGCTCCAAGTCCTGGAAGAATGAATCTTTCCAGCCAGACTGCTACCAATGCTCTGAAAGAAGCCAACCATCTCAAAGGTCGTGCTGATTATCTTAAGGTTTGTCAACTGCTCTTGAATGATTGTGGACTTCCTTTCTCGGATTCATTTACTGTTGTGCAGCAGGGCAAAACACTGTTTTGTATTTGTTGTCCTAACTTTAGTGTGGTTTTGTTTCTTTTTAGAGCTGTGGATTTGATTTTGAGAGTAATGAAGTGTATTTTCAAGCTGCACTAAGGTTTCTTCTTGGAGCTTCCCTTCTGGAAAGCTCTAATAATGAGAATGGAAGACTGGGGGAGATGACTCAAATGGAACTGTTGCGTACTAGTGCTAAAATTTGCGAGTAAGTAATAATGTCAGTGCTGTACAAGTAAGTTTTTATTTTTGGTCCAAATATACTACTTCTTTGGGCACAGTTAGAGTAATACCAACATAGTGATGGTCCAAATGATTGCAATAGACAATATAGAATTGGTAGAGTAAGCTAGCCATAGTGCTGTGATAGTACATGCACAAGGGAAAGTTTATAAGTCATGAATCTCATTATATGTGGCCAGCGTTTTGTTTTCAATGCCAAAAGGCTTTCTTTGAAACAAATAATGTCAGCTTTTCTATTGCTAACTCTAGTTTTCCTTTAGGCTAAAGCAAAACTTTTCTATCAAGATACTTGTGCTATAAATTTTTCTCCATTGCCAAAGTCTGGATCTAATTGTATCAATGATAGGAGTAAAAACCAATTCACTTGTGGGTATTAATCTGTGTAATTAATATCACAAGAAAAAATTGATCTGTGGAAGTTCTGATAAAACCTTTTTCCCTTTGTTTTGAGATATTTCTTGTGAAATATATAATTCAAATAGAAAATGACTTTGCTGACTAGAATTAGACTTGAAATTAATAAGGCCAATGGCTGCGCTTTAACATTAACTTTGATTACAAAAAATCTGCTTTTGCCTTTGTAGGTGAGCAAATTTGTTTATGATGACGAACCTGTCTGCAAGCTTGTTTTGCTTTGCACTTGGAATGCCTGATGCTTGAACTGGTTGGGAAAACAAGTTAAGAAGTAATGCATAAACTATTTCTGGGATATCAGTGATTTTTTTTTCCCCTCTATTTAGATGTAATGGGGATTTTGCATGCTTATGGCAGAAACTTTCCTTGTTGCATTTATAATTTATTCAGATCCTTGAGGGATGGAGGGAGTTGGCAGGAACATGTTCCTTCACTTGGGCAACTCTGCAAGTGCCTTAGAAGTTCCATGCTTGCTAGTAGTGTTTAAGTTGCTTAGGTAGCTTTGGAACAAAAAATTTATTGAAGCCATAGTTTTCATCGTCATATTCTATCCTTCTTTAATTCACAGATGCTGTGCCCTTGAATATGAAAAACGGAGTGAGATGGCTGCTGCTGCTTTGGTATATAAATGCTTGGAAGTTGCATACTTGAGGGTAGTTAGCTGCAGAACTTCTAGCTCGAGCAAAGACTGGAACGAGTTGCAATTGAGCTTACAAATGATTCCTCAGGGTAATAAAATGGGGCCATGCCATATGCTCTTGTATTACCAGTCCTATTTCTTCATGCAGGAGTAGCTTTTAACTAATTCCAAGTTTATGTTTAGTTGTCAATGGTTTCTTGACATCTTGGTTAACAAGGTGAAATTGCTAGAAGTGAACTTTTGCTATTTTTGGGCGTGGAACCAAATTTATTGTTGCTCTGAGGTGTATTGCAGGCAAATGTCTTGACCTATAACAAGCTTGTTACAGTTGGGGGGAAATTGCTTTTGTTTTCTGATATAAAGGACTTTGCAAATACTAAGTGTGAATGCATTTTTTTCTTTTCAAATTTGTTCAGTCTTGCATCATTCTACCCATTTATATTTTGACTTAAAGCTTTATTCCTTGGTTCTTTTTGTTAGTCTATATTTGCTATGTGTATGGATCCTGTTGGGTAACATTCTCACTTGTCTGACTTTTGTCTGACCAGTGTGCTTGGCTTGGTAAAATATAATGATAATAGTGTCTTTTTGGCTCATTATGCAGGTGAATCACCATCATCTTCTGCATCAGACATTGATAATTTAAATAACCAAACTACATTGGACAAGGCTTCTTTGTCCAAGGGTACAGTTTCTCATGTTGCTGGAAATCCTGCCATTGTTGCTCGAAACCACACAAGTCTTCTTCGGCTTTTTGACATTGTAAGTTAATTCATCTGGTGTTTGGTCATGCTTGCTTCTGGAACTGTTTATGAAGAATGATTTATATAGATGAACATCATTTGCTCTTGACAGAAATATCAGAAAGATGAATGACAATGATTAACTTGTGTTTATATTGCACTGGAGGATAGTAGTTTTGCTGCAAACAGTCTATGTCTGTGTGAATTAAGGATTGATTTGTAAAATTTTAAAATAAGAGGGATTGGCATTTGTGTGACCTGCAAATACTCCAGTTAAGGGGGGCAACTAATTCCAGGTGAATGACAGGAGGAGGGGGAGAGGAAGACCTAGGCTAACATGGGAATCTTTCTTGGAAAGGATTTAAAATAATTAGATCTCACCCTAAACTTATAATAGAATGGAATGATGAGAAAAGATTCATGTAGCCTACCCCAGTTAAATTTGAGTTAGCGATATTTTCAAAAGTTGAATGAATCATTATGATTGAACCTTTTATTTCTAATCATCCAGAGAATAGGATTTTGTTATGGATAAAAAATGGTGGGTTTCACTTATTTTAACTCTTATTCCAAGTTACTTTGGATGTTTGGTTATTTATTTTTATATCAACGGACTGGAGCTGTGAGCTATTAGGAACTTAATGTGTATGCTTCTATTTTTTGGCTAAGATTATCACAGGGGTTAGTACCTTAGGTGAAGAGAGCATTTTTTGATTGTTTTGCAGACACAAAATGTGTATCACGCAATGGAGGCATCAAGAAAATCCCAGAAAGCTTTTTTAGAGGTTAATGCTGCTTTGAAAGAGGCAAAAAACAAAGAGTGTATTTCTTCTATTAGGAAGGTCATTGATTTCGGCTACCAAGATATTGAGGGGTTCATACATCTGGTTCAGCTTGCCATGGAGGCTAACAGTCCTTCAGTTTTCACTCGGGCTAAAGATTAAGTCAAACACATATGTATCATGTGTTTTTCCTGGGTTTCTTCCCACAGCATGGCAGCAGTAACGGATGAAATGGGAAAGGATGTCCACTTAGAGATGCAGTTGGAAACCTGCAAATGTGCAGGTCACCAGCAGCTCATGCATCTCTGTACATGTGTAAAAAGTGAGATTGGTTTTTGTCATGTATTTTGGGAATATTCAGCTATTCGTTGCATGGATGATGGTATATGAAGCTTACCCTTATGTTACTGCAGTGGGGAAAGAGGGATAAATTGTTCTTCAATAACAGTATTTGGCAGTTATGTGAAAGTCAGTTCTATATATATATATATTTGGCTCCATCTTTTGGATATAGAGGAAAGAAAAAATCTGTGGAGACTGGAGATTGTTAGGCAGCCATTTTGAAGAGGTTGAATATTGATATAGCGATGACTGATCAGTTTTGTATCCATATCATACCCTTCTGTTACCAGTTACCGAGGCTTTAATGGAATAAAAAATAAAGTTCTTGGGAATCGTCCTCTTTACTGTTGTAGAATACTTGACCTAGAGATCTGCATTAATTAACTGAGCATCATCTGTTTGATCTATTTCTGTGTAAACTGAATCTGCAGGTATGTACCATATCATTTTGCCATTCTAGCATTTATCATAAAAATTGCTATATAGCATATTGTAGAAATTGAGATGACATCACCTCCTTTTCTGATGTAGGTTGCTTGGAATTCTGATATTTTCTTTTTGAAGTGCTAGAATGTAAAACAAGGACTTTTGGGCAATTTTGCAGAAATTAAATTGGCTTGATGCTTGGATAAGAGCACATAAAACATGTTGCAATTTGTGCAAGCAGCTGTGGTGGGTATAGATTTGGATTAAAGGTGCCTGCCTTTTCTTGGTTCCTCCGAAAAATTGGTATCAGTGGGCGTGCATGTCTAGTTTTTTCTGTTCTCTAACTATCTATCTTCTTTGGTCGTTATTCTTTTTCTGTTCTAAAGTCAGTTTTCATTTGAACAATTTCTTTTGGATCTTTATGAGGATTATTTGCTAAGTTTTTTAATTGCATCTTAGTTAAAGCCAGGACATGTCTTATATTTACATTAATTGAAAAAATGTTGCAATGTTAACTAATCCTGATTTTAAGTAGACTCTGGTCTTGGCTAGAAGTTGCCTTGAGCTAAATTTGTGGAGAGTGGAATTTTGACAATAATTAAGCTGCAATGTATAACAGCAAAAGCATGTTCTTTGCCACAAGTAACATTCTGTGTCTGTCTGCATGGTTATGTGCATGCAACTGCTTATGCATGCTTGTTCTTGTTCTTTTGAATACAATGGTTTTCATTATGAAATTTTTGAGAGTTTTTCTTGTCTCCAGCATGTCTCCGGATATAAACATTAGAATGTGAACCCCTTTTGTTGAGATGTGTTGTAGGTGGCCTTAACGTCTCCAGTTTTGTTCATGTACATAGAGAAGTTTACGTGCAGGATTTTGCACAATCTAGTGGGAAGAGGATGTTCCACGGCGTTTTGGATCCCACTGGAAAGGTCTTAGAACTGAACGTTGACATTCTATTTTCTTGGCGGGACATGTAAATTTCAATCCCAGGATGGGATGTAATGCACAGTTAATGTAATAAAGTTTGATTTAGCCCGTGAGGCATCTGGGATGTGAACGTTCTTAAACTGCAAGCTAGATGAACAGGCTACAGGAGTGAATGGTACAAGGGTTCCAGAAAATAACCTAAGCTCGTTTATTCTTCCCCCTAAAACCCCCGATTATTAATTTCTGTATTATTAATCCAGTTTCAGAGGGAGCATACCCTTCCGTTGTATTGTGAAATTTAAAATATTCGAAGGGATTATGCCCTTCTGCTAGAGCCTACCATGTCCTTGCAGGCGCTATAGCACTAAATCTGGCAGGTGCAAACGGCCTGTCCATCCTCCAGTCAAATGCGAAGGGATTTAGGAGTGTGACATACATGCAATTGCCTACTCGTTGGTTGGTTTCGAGTGGCCCTAGAAGCGGTTCCAGCTGAAAGAAGAGTGCCTCCCAAGATCGCTCCTTCACTGGGAGTCCACCTTGGTGAATTTTGCCAGGTGCCGGTCTTCCCCCAAGCGGCTTACTTGCTTTAACCGAGCATGTTAACAGCACACGACTATTGTGCTTTGTACTAGGTATGATACCATGTTGATCATGCTTGGAGTTCAAGTATCTAAGAGTTAATCTACAAAAAATGATTTTAAATTTTGTAATTTATAATAAATTCCTCACAACTCTTTGAAAAACGCACACATAACAAAGCGTCTCCTATTTGGGGTCCTAAAAAATTTTAGTAATATAGTAATAATAAAAGATATTCAATAAAAAAATGTTATTTATTTTTATAAATAATTCAAACTGAATATTAAAAAAAATTACTGCTTTCTTATGTTTATATTATATTGTACAATAACTGTCATTATGTGGTGGTGCTCGTTTGTTGACCGTGTATTGACCGTGTATTCCCGTATCCAAATCAATTCTCTCTACCAAAAGATCATAATTGCAATAATTAAAATTGAAAACAAAATCCTAAGTTGTGTTCGTAATCATCAGCGGCAGGCTGCGGCCGAGCCGTCCACAGAGAATTCGAAGTCCCCGGGCGCAGAACGTTGCACCAAATTTGGTTTGGGTTTCTCCGTCGATCGTCCAAAGTCTGATATTACTTCTCCGGCCTATTTGAATTGGGAATTATATGACTCTTTAAGACTAATTAGCAGATGGCGTGGTAGGAGTGCCCAATCATCTTTTTTAACATTTGAATGTAATTTAAGTCAGCATGTCACGTCGTTGCACTCACTTAATCCGTTGGGCAAACAGTGTGCTGTTCTATTTTTATAAACGAGACATTGACATAAAGGTACGAGGCAGGCAAAGAGTGGGTCAAAAAGGCTTAACGAATGTCCAATTCGCCGGGCTTGAAGGGCATTGCTTTATGTTTTTTTTTTTATTTATTTACAGTCCAAGACACTTGTTACTAGAAGGCAACCATAGCAGTAGGACCACAATTCAATAATAGGTTGTTCATGAACTTGTATCGCGGAGTGAATGCTAGTTACTTGTACTAAAAGGTCTGAACTCTGCCTTTAATCGTGTTTTCTTTTTTTTTTTTCTTCCTACTTTCTGTATGTGGCCGAAAAAAGAATTCATTGTTCTGGGCAGGATTCTGCGAATGATCAGTTAGTCAATTGATGATTAAAAACACCAAGTGTCATGTTTTCGTACTCAAGAGAAGTGCTTTCCACCGAAAGGTTGGAGAATTAATTATTTCAAATGCTTCTATCTACTCGTGAACCAAGACATTCATAGCATATTTGTATTTTTTCCATTCACAAGCTGGCAATTTATTCACTGATCTAAACCTGGGAGTTTGAATCATTAATTTTGCTTAAGGCCTCGTTGGCTATACATTGCATGTATGATCTAATTCTCTCATAATAAAACGTGGCTGGTAATGGTCATTATCGATATTGACAGGAAACAAACTTGTCAGAAAACAAAGTAGATAGACCCCCGTACCGGACATTGACCTGAGGGCACTTATAGCTTGAAATTTTATAGATCAAATGAAGCCTAAAGAAAAAAGTCAAAATCTTTGACTCATATATAATTTTATTATTTAAAAATATTAGTTTATTATTTAAAATATTATTATATTTTTAAATATCATTTTATTATTCAGAATCATATGAAATTATTTAAAAAGATTTTATTTTCTCATTTTAAATATTTTTTATTCAATTAGATATTATTTTAATTAGTTATTAAAATATTTTTCATTTAACTTCAAGTATTTTCTCAATTAATTAATCAATTTTATCTAAAATAAGTATAAGTACAAGAGATTAATGCATTTATAAATTTACATTTCAATAAAATATTTATTTATTTCTATCTTTTTATCTAAGAAATATTATTCTTTTAACTTTAATCAAAATATTAAACTTATTTTCACTAAATGCTATGTTAAGTGGTATCAAAATAGATCTTGCCTATTTTAATGGCAACATAAGATGAAGGGAATAATAATCATTTTGTTGATGAAGATCAAGGGATGCCAGCCATCTAAACAACTATCTATACCCAGCAAGCAGCGCTACAACACCTTGATCAAAGGCTTGATCAATTGGAATGTGAACTATAAGTTATCAACAATTGACTTGAAACTCTTTAGGTGGGAGGTACCAACAAGAATTGGAAAGATAAAAGGAATTAGGCAAGAGATTTTGCTCATAGTCAACCTTTCACTTAACCAGTCTTTGTTAGTCTGCATAGGAATTAACCTTATATGGTGAATTCTAATGAAAAAACAAATTTGCCTAGATGTCAGGCTTATTAAGTGTAAGAATTGTGATTTTGACGAATATCCAAATCATATCAAGTATGAGCGACGATGACTTTGTCATCGTAGAATGTTAAAAGAATTTCAGTTAAAATTAAATATCTATATCTTTAAGGATGAATTCAATATTGAAAATTTTATGAATTAGTTAGTTGAAGTAGAAAGGTTCTTTGATTATATAAAGATACTTGAACAATAAAGGGTTAGATTAGTTACTTGTTGACTAAAAGGAAGAGCCTCTACTTGGTGGGAATGAACAAAAGACCATAGGAGAAGAGAAGGGAAAACTCTGATTAGACACTAGTACAAAATGAAATAACTCTTAACTATTTTTTCTTTCAAATTATGAGTAAATCCTTTTTCAAAAATATTAACATTGCAATCAAGTTAATCGGTCAATTCATGAATATTCATTAGAATTTTTCAAATTGTCTCAATGTAATAACCTTATAGAATCAGAAAGTCAGCAAGTTTCAAGATACTTTAATGGATTGAAACCAGTCATTCAACATAAAATTAGGGTTCAAATGTTATTGAACATATCTGAAGTAAGAATATGACATTGAAAATTAAGATAATGTTATAAGAAAAAATAAGTTTTAATTATCTCATAAGTTTTATATTGACTCTAACAAGTTTGTTGTAAAGAAGAAAAAGTAAAAGATATTAAATTAGCTAAAGATACAATAACTACCAAATTGCAAGCAAATAATTGCTTGTTAAGAAAACTATCATTTAGAATGCTAATCGTTATAAGAAGCCTACATCAGATAAGTGCTTTAAGTGCAATGAGGTAGGTCATCATTTAAGTGATTACCTACATTGAAAAACAGTAAATGTAGTAAAGCAAGGAGAAGTGGTTGAAAATGAAGGTAAAGAAGTCTACTATTACCTAGAAAGAGAGGAGTGTGATTACAAAGATGATAGATTTATGCATGTGGTGAGAAAGCTAATGTTAGCTCCTAAACAAAAGGATGATACTCAACGAAATAAGTTATTTCGTATTAAGTACACAATCAACAATACCTTATGTAATTTGATTATTGATGGTGGTAACTAAGAAAATATTATTGAGATAGAAATTATTAAGGAATTGTAACTACTAGTGAAAAGACACCTGAATCTATACACCATCTGGTGGATCAAAACAATAAATGAATTTCGAGTGACAGAACAATGTAAAATTCCTTTCTCAATTGGCAAGTACATGAAAGAGGTTTATTGTAATATTATAGACATGGACGCTTGCCATTCATTATTTGGGTAACCCTGACAATTTGATGTTTATGCTTAAGATTTAAGTCAAAAGAATATCTATAAACTTGAGAATAATTGGGTGAAATATATGTTATTACTTATAAAATGAAGGTCCCGACCTAAAACTTCTCAAATGGATAGGAAGACTTTTTTTCATAGTTACTCATTCAAATTAAGAAATTAAAGCACTCATTAAAGAATCAAAAGAATTTCATGTGTTGGTGGCAAAAAGTAAAGTATCCAATGGTCCAAAGTTAAGACTCCCAGAAGTAATCAAACCATTTTTAGAAGAATTCAATAATATTACTCTAAAAAGTTACCAAATAGGTTGTTACCAATGCGTAACATCTAGCATTATATTGATTTAGACCTTAAGGCTAGTCTTTCTAACTTGCCACATTACTGAATAAGTCTCAAAAAGAATAAGATTTTAAAAGAGAAGGTATAAGAGTTATTACAAATAGGCTACATTATGGAAAGCTTAAGCACATATGTAGTACTTGCCTTATTAGCTCTAAAGAAAGATGATAATTAACAAATGTGTGTTGATAGTTAGGCCATCAACAAGATCATCATTAGGTATAATTTTCCTATTGCTCAACTGAATGATATGTTAGACCAACTAGATAGGTCTAAGGTATTTTCAAAAATCGATCTTTGAAGTGTTATCACTAAGTTTGGATCAAACTTGGAAAATAGTGAAATACCACGTTTAAAATTTAAGATAGTTTTTATGAGTGACTAGTGATGTCATTTGAACTCTAATGCCTCGAGCACCTTTATGAGATTAATAAGTCAAGTATTAAAACTCTTCATTGGTAAGTTTGTGGTTGTATATTTTGATGATATTCTTATTTATAACTAATCAATAGAGGATCAATTTTATACTGAAAGAAGGTATTATTGGTGCTATAAGAAAATAAGCTATATATAAATTTTGAGAAGTGCAGTTTTATGACTAATAAGCTACTCTTTCTGGGATACATACTCAATTTTAAAGGAATCTAGGTTGATAAGGATAAAGTGCGAACAATTCGAAATTGGCATACTTCAAAATAGTAAGTAACGTACGAAATTTTCATACCTTTTATTGATGATATGTTCACAATATCAGTACTATCATGACCCTTATCATTGAATGTCTTAAAAAAGGCAAGTTTGATTTAGAAGATAAAGAAGAACAATATTTTTTCTCATTAAGGAAAAATTATATATTGCTTAAATACTAGCCCTCCCAAACTTTAAAAAGTTATTTAAAGTTGAATGTGATGTTAATGGAATAAGGGTTAGTACTACTCTTTCTTAAGAGAAGAGGCCATTTGCTTATTTCAATGAGAAACTAAGTAAAACTCGACATAAATGGTCAACATATAATAAGAAACTTTATGCAATTTCGAGAGCTCTTAAACATTGGAAGCATTATCTATTAGGACGTGAGTTCATCTTATACTATGATTATTAGGCTTCTAAATATCTTTACAGTTAAAAGTGAATTAATAATAATATACATGTCTAATGGTCTAGTTTCCTACAAAAGTTCCCTTTCAAGTTATTTCACAAAGCTAATAAACAAAATAAAGGTGTTGATACCTTAAACAAAAAAGCTACTAATGATATTAAGTAATAAGATAGTAAGGTTTAAATCTCTTCGCAAATTGTATGAGTATGATGAGGACTTTGCTACTACTTGGGAAAAGTGTGTTCAAAGGCAATTAACAGATGATTTTCACATTCTTGATAGTTATGTTATGCATAAAAATCAATTATATATTCCTCAATCTTCATTAAAGAAAAAAGTTTTGTGTGATCTATATGAAAGTGGTCTTTCAAGTCATCTTGGATGTGACAAGATAATTGCTATTGTTCAATAGCGATATTGGCCGCAACTAAAGAGGAATGTTAGCAAATTTGTCTAATGATACTATGTTTGTCAAACAGTTAAGAGTTAGTTACAAAATATGAGACTATATATGTCTTTACTTATTATAAACCATATTTGAAAAGACTTATCTATGAATTTTGTTTTAAGATTACCTCATACCCAATATGGTATGGACTCTATATTTGTTGTTATTAACAAGTTTTTTAAAATGAGTCATTTTATTCTTTACAAGAAAACCTCTAATTCCTTAAATATAGCTTGATTATTTTTTTAAGGAGGTAATACATTTATATGAAGTGCTAAATTCATTACTTATGACTGTGATACAAGATTTCTCAATCACTTTTGGATCATTTATGGAAGCTATTTGATTCATCCCTAAAGTTCAACAGTACAACTCACCCTCAAACAAATGGTCAGATTAAATCAGTCAATAGGACCTTTGACAATCTTATTTGAAGTATTTGTGGAGATAAGCCAAAGTAATGAAACTTTTTCCTAACTTAAGTTGAGTTTGCGTATAATAGTGTAATGCATAACGCTACAAAGAAGTCTCTTTTTTTCGTTATTTATACTAAATGTACATAACATACTTTAAATTTAGTTAAATTTCTTCCAGTCTTAGGCCTTAACATTGTAGCTAAAAATCTTGCAAAACACGTGTAATATGTCAAAGTTAAGGTGAAACATAAGTTAAAAGTCATCAATAAAAAATACAAAAGGACTATTGACAAACCTCAAATAAGCCAATTGTTTAAACAAGATGACCAAGTAATAGTGTTTCTTCATAGTTTCCTATTGGATCTTACAACAAGTTGTAGTTTAAGAAGTATGGTTCTTATCATATGTTAAAGAAAATTAATAACAATGCATATATAATCGATCTACCTTTAGAATGAAGAATTTCAAGGACTTTCAACATTTGCAAATATTTATCTATTCTATTTAATAAATAAGCCTCTTAATACAAACCTAGATTTGAATTAAAAAACGTGGAGAGTATTGACATAGAATAGGTAGTTTAAAACTTTATGAACAAAATAGGCTATTGGTAGCATAAAGAAAAAATTCAGAACTTTTGATTATTATGTATAATTTTACTATTTAAAAATATCATTTTATTATCTACAATCAATTTTACTATTTAAAATACTATTTTACTTTTTAAGATATCATTTTACTATTTATATTCCTATAAAATTATTTAAGAAAATTTTATTTTTTTATTAAAATATTTCTCATATATTATTCTAATTTATTATTAAAGTATAAGAGATTAAAGTATTTAAAAATTTACATCTCAATAAAATATTTTTTTTATCTTTTTTTAATATTATTTTTAAAAATTTAATCAAAATAATAATCTTTATTATCACTTAGCACCGGGCATCACCGGGACCGTGCCACATCAGTGTGTGTCGTTTTCCCAAAGGCATCTTAAAAGTTATTAATCAATTGTTATTGTAATTGCTGGGTAGGAGAGCTCGCCGGCAACGGCGTTGAGCAGAAAGTTGTTTGGCTCCTCTCTCTCTCTCTCTCTCTCTGCGCTCATAGAATCAAACATTCTAGAATGAATAGCGGCCCGCGAGGGTGGCGGGGCGGAGTGGTGTTTGAATATTATGGGGGCTGGATTTTCCTATTCTTTTCTTTTAATGGCTAACAAACACCAGGCCGATCGGAATTCATGATCTTTTTGAAAAATATTGGAGTATTAAGAAAATTTCTTCATACCATTAGTTAAAGTAGCAGAGTCAATACCAACTCTTGATGACAAGGGATTAAAACTAACTTCACTACAAAAATTAGCTTAATAATGGAGTTAGACCCAACCTTTATAAATAGTCCAAAGAGTACATATTTTTGCATTTCATTAGATTAGAGTGCGAAAAAGGTAAAATGTCCCAACAATTCGCCTGGATGGTGAAAAAAAATAAAAAACAACGGAACTGGCAGGTGGGTGGGGGGTGATGCACAGGGGCATGCATCTGCAGTATGGCATGACGATGATGATGATGATGGTGATGCCTACTACAGCCTACCGGGGAAAAGGGCTCAAAATCAAAGGAGCAACGTTCGACGTAATTCCCAAGTCCGTCTCATTCGGGCGGTATCGGAGAATGGAGACAGACTTCGTCCCGTTTTTAGGGGATGGAGGGTGGTTATGGCATCTTGTTAGGTCATAAAAAACGTACGCTTTTGCAGCGCCATAAATACATAATATTCTCTTTTGATTCTTTTTTTTATTGTTAACAAACTATTATCCGTCTGATTTTTATTTTTATTTTTATTTTTTTACTTTGATACATTCAAACGAAAATGGGAATTCGCAAGTAATAGAAGTAATGTACTCACGATCTAATGTCACAGACGTCCACCTCTTGGCTTGGGCAGCTGGGGTCCTTGCTTTAGCTAAGCAACACAACCGTCTATTTATTTATTTTATAATTATTAATAAATAATGGTTAAAGAGTGTTTTCTGAACACAACACACAAGGTGTATTTGGTTGGCTAAGAGGTTTTTTATGATTTTAATTATACAGTACATCAAGTGACCCCTTCTCACTGCCATTATGCACCACATACTAAAAAGAATAATAAAAAAATTAATGCATAGATTTCTTCTATAAATACTAGGCTGTTTAACATTGAAACGACCAAGCACTTTTACATTTCACTGCCTATTATGTGAGTGTCATTCCTTAGATTCTGTTTCCATATGGCTTCTGTTCCAGCTTCTCCAATAAATGTTGGCCATGTTCACGATGTTCAGGAACTTAGAAAGACTAAACCAACTATAGTTCCTGAAAGATTTGTTAGAGATATGACTGAAAGGCCAACAACTGATATGGATCCATTTTTAACCACAAATATTCCCACAATTAATTTCTCAAGCCTCGGTCAAGATGATTCTCACAGTGAACTTTTGCAGCTGGGCAGGGCATGCGAGGAGTGGGGATTTTTCCAGGTACAAAATGATATTTGTTCTATAATATTTAATAAGTGGAAATGAAAGCTTACTTCAAGCTATTTTCAGGTAATTAATCATGAAATTGATTTGAGCTTACTTGAAAGCATGGAGAAGTTGGCTAAGGATTTCTTCATGCTGCCATTAGAAGAGAAGCAGAAGTACCCAATGGTGCCTGGGACGGTTCAGGGGTATGGACAAGCCTTTGTGTTCTCTGAGGACCAAAAGCTGGATTGGTGCAACATGTTTGCTCTTGGAATTGAGCCCCAGTTTATAAGGAAGCCAGAACTCTGGCCTACAAGGCCACCAAAATTCAGGTAGTACAATGCTCACATAATTCATATCCTCGAAGGAAATTTTTTTTTTCACTTTACAGTTTTAAAACAGAAAAGTAATTTGCAAAATTGTGATATGCTACTTTTCAGCGAAACTATAGTTCTCTATTCAAGAGAAGTGAGGAAGCTGTGTCAGAGTCTCCTGAAATACATAGCAATTGCCATTGGCTTGAAAGCAAGTTTGTTTGAGGAGATGTTTGGGGTGGCTGTTCAAGCAATAAGAATGAACTACTATCCACCATGTTCAAGACCTGACCTTGTTTTAGGCCTTAGCCCACATTCAGATGGTAGTGCCTTGACAGTGTTGCAGCAAGGAAAAGGTAGCTCAGGAGGACTCCAAATCCTTAAAGACAACAAGTGGGTGTCTGTGCAGCCCATTCCAAATGCACTTGTAATCAACATTGGTGACACATTAGAAGTAAGGCCTGATATTCCTGCAACTTTCCTGTGGCGATGTTATGAAACGGTTCTCTAATTTTCTGAATTCTGAATCTACAGGTACTAACAAATGGGAGACACAAGAGTGTAGAGCACAGAGCTGTCACTCATAAGGAAATGGACAGGCTCTCTATTGTCACGTTTTATGCACCTGGCTATGAAATAGATCTTGGACCACTGCCAGACATGGTGGATGAAAATAACCCATCCAAGTACAAGAGATATAATCATGGCGAGTACAGTAAACATTATGTAACTAACAAGCTGCAACGCAAGAAAACCCTGGAATTTGCCATGATTGAACGCTAGAAATGTACTTAGGAAGGCTTTTCTTAGTCCACTTTGGGTACTAAAAAATTCGGAATTCTAAATCAAGCAATTAATGTTCTAGCCCTTTGTTTCTTCTGCGTGCAACTAAAAAACCAATGCGAAAGTTGGGTGCTATGCATAACAACTTGGCTTTGGATCATGGATGTATTGCACTGTTACTGTTTTATTCATATCAGTATAGTGTGTTGATAAATAGAATATTGAAGGGTCTTCTGTATGTGCAATTGGCTTCCTTTCTAAATGTGTTGATTTGCAGAATTTTTTTTTTTCGGTGAATAAGGGTTGAGGGCTAAAAAATAAGAACACAATGTCACTTCTACCGATTCTTTATCAGCTGCCTAACTAGGAAAGATGCTCGCAATCATGCGGGGGAACCCATACACGCCGGGACCCCATATTTATGAGAAATCAAACAGAAACTGGACAAAAATATGGATCCTTTTTCATTAGTGGTGCCACAGGGAGGGCCCCATCAATTTTCAGTTTTCAAATTATTGGTTCAGAGGAAGCACTAAGGAAGCAACTTGGCTTATTTCAGCGACTCTTTAAGTAAAAATGACATTTCCGTCTACCACTAGGCAGCACACAAAGCCAGCTCAAGCATGCATGACATATGATGTGGAATAGGAGAGGAAAGAAAACAAATGAAATCAGTGGCAGGAAGCCACCACCCACCGTATGATTCAAATAATCATTCCCATCAACTCCTGGAGTCTTTTTACCAAGGGAAATGATGATCCAATTAGAAAAGAAAAACATGATTAAACAGTAAATTATCCACCATAAAAAACGGTAGAAATGACCTTTCGGGGGTGAATTATGTTTTGTTGAACATGATGGTGGAGAAAAGCCTGACCAGACAACAAAAACATAGAAATTGAGAATGATGATATTAGCTTGGAACAGAGATGCTTACCACAACTCCCATCAATCCCCAGCCCACGGGAACAGAGTCAATGGTGTCAGTGCCCATTGTTTTTCAGTTTGTTGAGTTACTCACGATTGTGAATAAAACTGACAATTTCCATTCGCAGCAACAATTTCCCAACAATCAGAGAAAGGAGATTTGTCCTACATCACACATCAATTAGAGTCATTCTCTAATGTTCAGTGAAGGTAAAAAATTATTTTTGACTTGCTATTGCGTAAGTTACTAAGTTTCTGTAACTCGGTCACAAGAGCGAGATGAGATGAGGGGATCGCTGGAGATGTCGCGAAGAAAGATTTTATGGATTTCTTGTGCCTAGTTTTGATGATATCAACATTAATACACTGAATCCCATTAGATCAAGGAAGTTAAATATGCTTGGGTGAGCGTAAAAAAACACGTAGCCCCACACTGATCGCAGATCTTCCAATCACCAAGGAGCAATGACATCATAGAGAAGTCGAGAGATGGCCCAAAAGGTGCTAGCCCATTATTGACATCCCAAATTTCGTGTCAGTGTATGCACCATTTTTCTTAGCATGCAATTATTGCAAATTATTACGCGAGATTTTCCCAATGTGACTTTTTCTTTTGAAGTGGGCGGCATTGTGCATTACTGATCTCAGCAAATGGTGTTCCCAAGCTTTGAGAAGCATTTGCAAGTTGCAAAGCAAATTGATTATAGTAAACATAAACAAAAGACAGTGTTTGGTAGGTTAATGGGAAAGCATTGGGCTCACAATTGAAGAGAGAGAATAAAGGAATAGAAGGCCACTCGTGCAAGCAAATTGCCTGCCTTGGCTGGTAGTATTGGTATCTTAAGAGAGCCGTCAGTTTTTGCTTGCATCTAGTATCATTGAACATAACCGAGCATTCTAGCACCAATAATGCAATTGGAGTTTATAATTTGGTTTCTTCATGCACATTCCTCGAACCTCATTTTGACACTTCATCCATAATAAAGGGCAACTGTTTGACAAGTTTCAAGACAAAACTTCAGGCTGCATGACATTTGACCACCCCCACTTCTGACGCTTGCTTATCCGCCGCCTTTGAATGCACATACTGTTTTACTTTCATGTTTCACGTTACGTTCCTGACCATCGCTCTTACCAGTTCCAGTTCGTTTTAGGATTGTTGAATCTTACATATAAACCCAGTGGGACTTTACACATTAACTTCGATATTTGACCAAGTGGGATTTTCCAAGATAGTAATATTGCCTGTGTCCCATGGGTACAAGCCAACCCCCAGAAGTCAAATCCCTGCTACGGGACTTTGGAACCCTACATTTTCACTCCTTACAAGGTCTGCGTCTTTCATTCCTCGATGATAGTTGCGGTAATCCCAGCCAGAGCAGGCTTGTGGCGCAAAGGCATTTTAGGTTTTTTTTTTTTTTTTTACAAGGAACGACACATGCCGTGAAAGAAAAACAAAATCATCAACCAATAAATTTTAACAAAGATGTCCCGACCAATTGCATTAAAAACGTAAGACGAAAAGGCATGATTATCATGAATGGGACCTACTTATAACATGGAATAAAGGGTACACCGCTGATGACACAAGACATCAATTTAAAGAAATAGATCCCACCATTCCAACAATCTGAAAGGCCTTTCGGCATTCGCGTCAGACCAAACGTTGAAACTTACCTCGAAGCCAGCCTCCCCAAGTTCGCACAACCATTACGCATTTTAACGGACATTAAGATAATTGGGACATTATGGCATCAACTAGAACGGAATTCTTTATAAACTTAGGCATTCCGGTCCACCAAATCGAAGAACCACAGCGCGGATAGCCCCATTACATATCTCGAAAGAATCAATCCTCAGTACCACGCTTTTAATATAATTAGGTGGAACACTTGTTATTAAAACTTGTTGGTTCCTTGTTCAGAATTTTAATGATTTGTTCATCTTTCTTAATCTTTGAGACCCCTTATAATAAAGAAAAAATAATAATAATCCTCAGCCGGGATTCGATTTTGTTGCCAGCTCGTTGAGCCATGGCTCTGTGATAGTGAATCTAATTATTTTAGATCTCTAGAAGGAAATAATTAGGATGTAGCAGTGCTTCTTTTCTTCTTCTTTTTTTTTTTTTTTTTCTGTTTTGTCATATTGGATAGTTTGAGGCTTGCCCCGACATTAAGTAGTGTCTTTGACAATCACTTTTCTTAACTATCGTTGCTTTCACTTGTTTTATGGCAGGGCTTTCTGTGGCATTTGTGTTCTCCCAGTAACATCTATATTTCTTGTCCTTATGATGGTCATGACGAGGAAGACACACCCCATCTTCGCCATTCTTTAAATTCTAACAATTGGATGCATCGTGAGCTCATTATCCTACAAGTTTGTTGAAGGAGGATAACTTCCTTTACTCATTGCCCTCGTCTTGGGGGTCGTTATGTTCTCCTGGAACTATGGTTACCGCAAGAGGTACATGTACGAACTACAAAATAAAGTTTCTGTAGAAATGCTTGCTGATATTGCCTCTAATGAGGTAATCCAACGAATCCGAATCATTGGTCTTTTATACAGTCAACTTGTGCAAGGCATAACTCCTATATTTACCCATTACATATCAAATATCCTTGCTCTGCATTCCGTCCTTTTATTTATTTCAATTAAATTTGTCCCTGTTAGTATACTGCTTTCCGAAGAAAGGTTCTTGTTTCAACGAGTCAAGCCTCGTGAACTCATGTTTAGATGCATAGTGAGGTATGGTTACAATGAGTCCAAGAAGAAGCAGAGTTGCTTTGAAGAGATTTTGGTAAATCATTTGAAGGCTTTTGTATTGGAGGATGAGGGAGAAGGTGCTCAAACGAAACTGACATTGGTTGACAATGCACTCAGAGATGATGTCGTTGGTCATCTAATGGGTGAAGGCTGCTTCAAAAGACGCCAGCTTGGTGAAGACATTAAGTGGCAGCCAGATGAAATGTTCTTCGTTCCTCGCACGCGTCTGCTCAATGTGGGAATGAGTAATGAAGTTTAGCAGAGCTGCCAAGTTGTGATCTCCTGCAGCGTTACTAGTTTAAGCATTATTGTTGACGTAACGCGATTGACTGCTAATTCTATTCTGCATGACCAGCCATAGCCGTTGGACAGAGGACAAAACACAGGATTTCTACTATTTCTCATGTGGTAAACACGACTGTGTCCAGTGGTCTATGTCAGTGTACTAGAATTTTTTTATGAAATATCAAATTGAAAGTATAATTAAAAATATTGTCTTTCATGGACAGTAACTCTTTTTTTCTTTTCTTTTCAATATATACACACGCACGCACACGCGCACACACAATCATATATCCTGGTATAAGTCCCAGTAAGTAGATCTGTTTAGGAACAGTTGAACCTTCACACGAAAATCCATCCTAGCTAGTGAGAATACTGCTGTATGAGCAGTGAATATGAGCCGTCAGATCCATCATCATGGTATTTTTGGGTAGTTCGGTCAATTAATTTTGTGTATTTTTTTGGTCAACCCCTCATATTTTGTTTTTAAGTTAAATGGGAATTTTATTTATTTATTTATTTATTTTGTATCTGAGCTTCAAATATTTACTCAACCAAAATCACATGGAGGGTTAAACTTTTTTGACTTTGTCTGTCGTAAAAGTCTCCGAGAATTTAAACTTCAATTGGAGGGTTCCTCCGGCACGTGACATTACGTACGCTCTCGTACAGTGTACCTGGTATCTCCCTTCACCAAAGAAATCTCAAAAGATTTTTTCTTTTCCGTTTTTTGTTTGTTTTAATATGAATTGAAGTGTAAACAGAAGAATTATCACCGGCGGAAGATAATTTGGTTTTACATTTACGTGACTGACCAACCCACGCGGTATCATCGACCGCATTCTGTCGCTTCACACATATTTAGATACTTGCACATTGTACATTGCCGATGCCATTTTTCCTTAGAGTAAATTGGCCAAGATAAAATTGGTGAGAGGAAAAAGACTCTGGATGAACCAAAGAACCAAGCTGCTTCAATTAAAAAAATAAATAAACAAAAGAGAGGACGCATAAGTTTTCCTCTTCTTAGCTGATTTGATAATTTGATATTAATCAATAGCACAATAAAAGTAAAGATGCATGGCAGACGGGTACAATCATGACATCGTTAATTTAATTTTTATATATATATTATTCTTTTTTGCAATGGGGGAAAGTACTTCCTTGCGAGCAAATTGCTCAGCATGATGGACGGTTGCCTCTCGCCCACCGCATGGCAGTGGGGTTCTTTTTCTCCCGAATCCAAATGTCTCGCAACCAAAAGTAATATAGAAAAAGAAATACTCATTAACGTACTATAATTAACAAATTACAACTCATGCAGAACCGCCACTCCATTAAGGGATAATTTACTTTACGAATGCATCAAAGTCTGATACAGTGATATAAATGCTTTTACGTGTAAGAGAATTTAAATGGATAAATCCTAACGTGATGGGTACCGTTGGATTCAAAATTATTAGTGTGTGTATTTGTTAGATAAAAATAAAGATATATTTTATAAGAAGATAAGACATATTTTATAAGAAAATAAAAAAATTATGAATTAAAATTATTAAAATTATAATACACCTTATATTGATATAAATATATAAATTATAGTAAAAAAATATGAAAATATATTTTTTTAATTCTTCTAAATTTAACAAAAACAAATCAGAGAAAATTTTGCGTGTCACACTAGCCACTTTCACCTACTGAAGTTCAAGGCTCACCAAAAGTCGTCAAATTATATATCCTGGCCATGGTACAATGCAACAAGTAAAATAACCAACTGAAGAAGATTCCTTCCACCACACACCACAGCTTGCCGATCTCGTCACCGTCAGTCAGATATCTGATTCCAAATCCGTCGGTGTCACACCCATCTGTACCGCTTGTCATAAATGGTCGCATGTCATTTTAGCATTACAGCTCCAGCCAAAAACTATATGTATATAGACAGCATTCATTCGCGAAATTGTATCCGGGGTTAGGGGTTGGCGGTTCGAGATTTAAATATTGAAAGAGAGACAGGCTTTTTTTTTTTTTCAGTGATACTGATATGATGGAGCGTGAAATCGTGGAAGCAGAGCACGAGGCTGCTGGAGGTAGCGGCAGCCATCATCCTACGGTTACCAAGAAACTCACCCATTGGTGGTGGTTTTGACTTAATTATTACAACATCGGTGTTTTTGAAAATTTTTAATATTACATGAACAAATTATTTAATATAAAATTTTATTTGATAATAAATAAAAATAAATTATATATAATTTTTTAAAAGTATTTTCATATTATATATCACCACCTCAGTCATTTCTCGACACAGGGAATTCTGTGGTCTTGCCGAATTGAAAGGAAGATGAAGTTGACAAAGGGGCTAGCTGAAGATCGATTTATAATTGGATTTTTACCATGCAAAAAAATTGAAGGAAAAAAATGGGAAGAACTAATTGTGCTTTGTGTTGTTGTAATATTATAGCATGCAGAGATCGAGGTGGCGGAGTTTGGCGATAGGAATGAGAGCAGAAGAGAAGACAATGAAGAAGAAGAAGAAGAAGAGCATGACAACGAAGATGCTCTTGTTGACTCTGGGAAACACCGCCTTGCCAAGAAAGATTTATTCGATATGGAGGCCTCTGGACATGACAATGGTGCTGCCGCCCTCATCTTCAGGCATGTTTATAGTAGACTTCGCTTCATGTGGTCATTTTCTGACCTCTTATTAAGAAGCACGCTCATTTTAATATGGGATGCTATCCTTTTTTTTTTTTTTTTTTTTTGTGAATCTGGAATGATATTGGAAATGTTATTGGAGTGCCGGATTAATTGGTTCTCCTTTGGGCACTTTAATTATCATGCTTCGAAATTGAACTGCTTTAAATCGATGCTTCAGTTTAATGAGAAGTGAATTCCATAGATTGTAATTGTTTTATCCTCTTTTATTTTTTTTGTCCCTTGTTGATAGATCTGCATTGCAGTAGTGATTTTTGAATCTGAGAATTAATTTAAAGATCCATCTGCTGTATACCCTTAAAATATATGGATTTAAGCAGTTTGAAACTTTTGAGCTGCTTCAAATGAATTGCAGGAAGCTGGTTGGAAATCTATAATGAAACATGCATTTCAATGCAATTGGTGAGGCTCTTTTTTAACTCATGCAGTCGATATTATATTTTTTGAATGCAATAGATCTTTCATCAGATCATGCCACATCAGTGTGTGTCGTTTTCCCAAAGGTAACTTAAAAGCATCGGTATTTGTGAATTTATTTATTAATCAATAGTTGTTGTAGTTGCTGAGCAGGAGCCTTGCATGCCCAAAACTGGCCGGCAACGGCGTTGACCACAAAGTTGTTTGGCTCCTCTCTCTCTCTCTCTCTCTCTCTCTCTCTCTCTGCGCTTATAGAATCAAACATTCTAGAATGAATAGCGGCCTGCGAGGGGGGCGGGGTGGAGTGGTGTTTGAATATTATGGGGGCTGGATTTTCCTATTCTTTTCTTTTAATGGCTAACAAACACCAGGCCGATCGGAATTCATGATCTTTTTGAAAAATATTGGAGTATTAAGAAAATTTCTTCATACCATTAGTTAAAGTAGCAGAGTCAATACCAACTCTTGATGACAAGGGATTAAAACTAACTTCACTACAAAAATTAGCTTAATAATGGAGTTAGACCCAACCTTTATAAATAGTCCAAAGAGTACATATTTTTGCATTTCATTAGATTAGAGTGCGAAAAAGGTAAAATGTCCCAACAATTCGCCTGGATGGTGAAAAAAAATAAAAAACAACGGAACTGGCAGGTGGGTGGGGGGTGATGCACAGGGGCATGCATCTGCAGTATGGCATGACGATGATGATGATGATGGTGATGCCTACTACAGCCTACCGGGGAAAAGGGCTCAAAATCAAAGGAGCAACGTTCGACGTAATTCCCAAGTCCGTCTCATTCGGGCGGTATCGGAGAATGGAGACAGACTTCGTCCCGTTTTTAGGGGATGGAGGGTGGTTATGGCATCTTGTTAGGTCATAAAAAACGTACGCTTTTGCAGCGCCATAAATACATAATATTCTCTTGATTCTTTTTTTTATTGTTAACAAACTATTATCCGTCTGATTTTTATTTTTATTTTTATTTTTTTACTTTGATACATTCAAACGAAAATGGGAATTCGCAAGTAATAGAAGTAATGTACTCACGATCTAATGTCACAGACGTCCACCTCTTGGCTTGGGCAGCTGGGGTCCTTGCTTTAGCTAAGCAACACAACCGTCTATTTATTTATTTTATAATTATTAATAAATAATGGTTAAAGAGTGTTTTCTGAACACAACACACAAGGTGTATTTGGTTGGCTAAGAGGTTTTTTATGATTTTAATTATACAGTACATCAAGTGACCCCTTCTCACTGCCATTATGCACCACATACTAAAAAGAATAATAAAAAAAAAAATTAATGCATAGATTTCTTCTATAAATACTAGGCTGTTTAACATTGAAACGACCAAGCACTTTTACATTTCACTGCCTATTATGTGAGTGTCATTCCTTAGATTCTGTTTCCATATGGCTTCTGTTCCAGCTTCTCCAATAAATGTTGGCCATGTTCACGATGTTCAGGAACTTAGAAAGACTAAACCAACTATAGTTCCTGAAAGATTTGTTAGAGATATGACTGAAAGGCCAACAACTGATATGGATCCATTTTTAACCACAAATATTCCCACAATTAATTTCTCAAGCCTCGGTCAAGATGATTCTCACAGTGAACTTTTGCAGCTGGGCAGGGCATGTGAGGAGTGGGGATTTTTCCAGGTACAAAATGATATTTGTTCTATAATACTTAATAAGTGGAAATGAAAGCTTACTTCAAGCTATTTTCAGGTAATTAATCATGAAATTGATTTGAGCTTACTTGAGAGCATGGAGAAGTTGGCTAAGGATTTCTTCATGCTGCCATTAGAAGAGAAGCAGAAGTACCCAATGGTGCCAGGGACGGTTCAGGGGTATGGACAAGCCTTTGTGTTCTCTGAGGACCAAAAGCTGGATTGGTGCAACATGTTTGCTCTTGGAATTGAGCCCCAGTTTATAAGGAAGCCAGAACTCTGGCCTACAAGGCCACCAAAATTCAGGTAGTACGATGCTCACATAATTCATATCCTCGAAGGAATTGTTTCTTTTTTCACTTCACAGTTTAAAACAGAAAAGCAATTTACGAAATTGTGATATGCTATTTTTCAGCGAAACTATAGTTCTCTATTCAAGAGAAGTGAGGAAGCTGTGTCAGAATCTCTTGAAATACATAGCAATTGTCCTTGGCTTGAAAGCAAGTTTCTTTGAGGAGATGTTTGGGGTGCCTATTGAAGCAATAAGAATGAACTACTATCCACCATGTTCAAGACCTGACCTTGTTTTAGGCCTTAGCCCACATTCAGATGGTAGTGCCTTGACAGTGTTGCAGCAAGGAAAAGGTAGCTTAGGAGGACTCCAAATCCTTAAAGACAACAAGTGGGTGTCTGTGCAGCCCATTCCAAACGCACTTGTAATCAACATTGGTGACACATTAGAAGTAAGACCTGAAATTCCTGCAACTTTCCTGTGGCGATGTTATGAAACGGTTCTCTAATTTTCTGAATTCTGAATCTACAGGTCCTATCAAATGGGAGATACAAGAGTGTAGAGC
This sequence comes from Ceriops zippeliana, assembly GCA_037897445.1. Taxonomy (NCBI): domain Eukaryota; kingdom Viridiplantae; phylum Streptophyta; class Magnoliopsida; order Malpighiales; family Rhizophoraceae; genus Ceriops; species Ceriops zippeliana. The sequence goes on along the minus strand of JBAPLH010000004.1, from coordinate 2,970,094 downwards.
ACAGAGCTGTCACTCGTATGGAAATGGACAGGCTCTCTATTGTCACGTTTTATGCACCTGGCTATGAAATAGATCTTGGACCACTGCCAGACATGGTGGATGAAAATAACCCATGCAAGTACAAGAGATATAATCATGGCGAGTACAGTAAACATTATGCAACTAACAAGTTGCAACGCAAGAAAACCCTGGAATTTGCCAAGATTGAATGCTAGAAATGTACTTAGCAAGGCTTTCCTTAGTCCACCTTGGGTACTAAAAAATTCGGAATTCTAAATCAAGCAATTAATGTTCTAGCCCTTTGTTTCTTCTGCGTGCAACTAAAAAACCAATGCGAAAGTTGGGTGCTATGCATACCAACTTGGCTTTGGATCATGGATGTATTGCACTATTACTGTCTTTATTACATATCATTATAGACTGTTAATTAATAGAATCTTGAAGGGTCTTCTGTATGTGCATTTGGCTTCCTTTCTAAATGTGTTGATTGGCAGGATTTTTTGTTTTTTCGGTGAATAAGGGTAGAGGGCTAAAAAATAAGAACGCAATGTCACTTCTACCGATTCTTTATCAGCTTCCTAACTAGGAAAGATGCTCGCAATCATGCGGGGGAACCCATACACGCCGGGAACCCATATTTATGAGAAATCAAACAGAAACTGGACAAAAATATGGATCCTTTTTCATTAATGGTGCCACAGGGAGGACCCCATCAATTTTCAGTTGTTCAAATTATTGGTTCAGAGGAAGCACTAAGGAAGCAACTTGGCTTATTTCAGTGACTCTTAAGTAAAAATGACATTTCCGTCTACCACTAGGCAGCACACAAAGCCAGCTCAAGCATGCATGACATATGATGTGGAATAGGAGAGGAAAGAAAACAAATGAAATCAGTGGCAGGAAGCCACCACCCACCGTATGATTCAAATAATGATTCCCATCAACTCCTGGAGTCTTGTTACCAAGGGAAATGATGATCCAATTAGAAAAGAAAAACATGATTAAACAGTAAATTATCCACCATAAAAAACGGTAGAAATGACCTTTCAGGGGTGAATTATGTTTAGTTGAACATGATGGTGGAGAAAAACCTGACCTGACAACAAAAACATACAAATTGAGAATGATGATATTAGCTTGGAACAGAGATGCTTACCACAACTCCCATCAATCCCCAGCCCACGGGAACAGAGTCAATGGTGTCAGTGCCCATTGTTTTTCAGTTTGTTGAGTTACTCACGATTGTGAATAAAACTGACAATTTCCATTCGCAGCAACAATTTCCCAACCATCAGAGAAAGGAGATTGTCCTACATCACACATCAATTAGAGTCATTCTCTAAAGTTCAGTGAAGGTAAAAATTATTTTTGACTTGCTATTGCGTAAGTTACTAAGTTTCTGTAACTCGGTCACAAGAGCGAGATGAGATGAGGGGATCGCTGGAGATGTCGCGAGGAAAGATTTTATGGATTTCTTGTGCCTAGTTTTGACGATATCAACATTAATACACTGAATCCCATTAGATCTAGGAAGTTAAATATGCTGGGTGAGCGCAAAAAACCACGTAGCCCCACACTGATCGCAGATCTTCCAATCACCAAGGAGCAATGACGTTATAGAGAAGTCGAGAGATGGCCTAAAGATGCTAGCCCATTATTGACATCCCAAATTTCGTGTCAGTGCACTGCACCATTTTTCTTAGCATGCAATTATTGCAAATTATTACGCGAGATTTTCACAATGTGACTTTTTCTTTTGAAGTGGGCGGCATTGTGCATTACTGATCTCAGCAAATGGTGTTCCCAAGCTTTGAGAAGCATTTGCAAGTTGCAAAGCAAATTGATTATAATAAACATAAACAAAAGACAGTGTTTGGTAGGTTAATGGGAAAATATTGGGATCACAATTGAAGAGAGAGAATAGAGGAATAGAAGGCCACTCGTGGAAGCAAATTGCCTGCCTTGGCTGGGAGTATTGGTATCTTAAGAGAGCCGTCAGTTTTTGCTTACATCTACAATCAACGAACATCACCGAGCATTTTAGCACCAATAATGCAATTGGAGTTTATAATTTGGTTTCTTCATGCACATTCCTCGAACCTCATTTTGACACTTCATCCATAATAAAGGGCAACTGTCTGACAAGTTTTAAGACAAAACTTCAGGCTGCATGACATTTGACCACCCCCACTTCGGACGCTTGCTTATCCGCCGCCTTTGAATGCACGTGCTGCTTTACTTTCATGTTTCACGTTAGGTTCCTGACCATCGCTCTTACTAGTTCAAGTTCGTTTTAGAATTGTTGAATCTTACATATAAACCCAGTGGGACTTTACACATTAACTTCGATATTTGACCAAGTGGGATTTTCCAAGATAGTAATATTGCCCGTGTCCCATGGGTACAGGCCAACCTCCATAAGTCAAATCCCTGCTATGGGACTTTGGAACCCTACATTTTCACTCCTTACAGGTCTGCGTCTTTCATTCCTCGATGATAGTTGCGGTAATCCTAGACAGAGCAGGCTTGTGGCGCAAATGCATTTTTGACAAATGCCGTGAAAGAAAAACAAAATCACTAACCAATAAATTTTAATAAATATGTCCCAACCAATTGCATTAAAAACGTGAGACGAAAAGGCATGATTAAAATCATGTGGGACCTACTTATAACATGGAATAAAGGGTACACCGCTGATGACACAAGACATCAATTTAAAGAAATGGATCCCACCCTTCCAACAATCTAAAAGGCCTTTAGGCATTCGCGTCAGACCAAACGTTGAAACTTACCTCGAAGCCAGCCTCCCCAAGTTCGCACGACCATTACGCATTTTAGCGGACATTAAGATAATTAGCACATTATGACATAAAATAGAACGGAATTCTTTATAAACTTAGGCATTCCGGTCCACCAAATCGAAGAACCACAGCGCGGATAGCCCCATTACATATCTCGAAAGAATCAATCCTCAGTACCACGCTTTTAATATAATTAGGTGGAACACTTGTTATTAAAACTTGTTGGTTCCTTGTTCATAATTTTAATGATTTGTTCATCTTTCTTAATCTTTGAGACCCCTTATAATAAAGAAAAAATAATAATAATCCTCAGCCGGGCTTCGATTTTGTTGCCAGCTCGTTGAGCCTTGGCTCTGTGATAGTGAATCTAATTATTTTAGATCTCTAAAAGGAAATAATTAGGATGTAGCAGTGCTTCTTTTCTTCTTCTTCTTTTTTTTTTTTTTTCTGTTTTCTCATATTGGAGTTTGAGGCTTGCCCCGACATTAAGTAGTGTCTTTGACAATCACTTTTTTTAACTATCGTTGCTTTCACTTGTTTTATGGCAGGGCTTTCTGTGGCATTTGTGTTCTCCCAATAACATCTATATTTCTTGTGCTTGTGATGGTCATGATGAGGAAGACACACCCCATCTTCGCCATTCTATATATTCTAACAATTGGAGGCATCGTGAGCTCATTATCCTACAAGTTTGTTGAAGGAGGATAACTTCCTTTACTCATCGCCCTCGTGCTGGGGGTCGTTATGTTCTCCTGGAACTATGGTTACCGCAAGAGGTACATGTACGAGCTACAAAATAAAGTTTCTGTAGAAATGCTTGCTGATATTTCCCCTAATCAGGGAATCCAACGAATCCGAATCATTGGTCTTTTATACAGTCAACTTATGCAAGGCATAACTCCTATATTTGCCCATTACATATCAAATATCCTTGCTCTGCATTGCGTCCTTTTATTTATTTCAATTAAATTTGTCCCTGTTAGTATACTGCTTCCCGAAGAAAGGTTCTTGTTTCAACGAGTCTCGTGAACTCATGTTTAGATGCATAGTGAGGTATGGTTACAATGAGTCCAAGAAGGAGCAGAGTTGCTTTGAAGAGATTTTGGTAAATCATTTGAAGGCTTTTGTATTGGAGGATGAGGGAGAAGGTGCTCAAACGAAACTGACATTGGTTGACAATGCACTCAGAGATGTCGTTGGTCATCTAATGGGTGAAGGCTGCTTCAAAAGACGCCAGCTTGGTGAAGTCATTAACCATAAACTACTCGTACGGCTTGTTAAGCAAATGTAAGAGGCAGCCAAATGAAATGTTCTTTGTTCCTCGCACGCATCTGCTGAATGTGGAAATGAGTAATGAAGTTTAGCAGACCTGCCAAGTTGTGATCTCCTGCAGCGTTAGTAGTTTAAGCATTATTGTTGACGTACCGTGATTGATTGCTAATTCTATTCTGCATGACCAGCCATAGCCGATGGTCAGAGGACAAAACACAAGATTTCTACAAATTTTTTTGCGTCAGCTTTTCGTGGGGTGAAACTCAACTGTGTCCAGTGATCTATGTCCCTGTAATAGAATTTTTTATGAAATATCAAATTGTGAATATAATTAAAAATATTGTCTTTCATGGACAGTAATTATTTTTTTTTTCAATATATATACACACAATCATGTTCTAGTATAAGTTCCAGTAAGTAGATCTTTTTGGGAACAGTTGCGCCTACAGACGAAATTCCATCCTAGCTAGTGAGGACACTGCTAAACGAGCATTGAATTTGACCCGTCAGATCCATCTTCATGGGATTTTTGAGTAGTTCGGTCATTTAATTTTTTGCTTTTTTTTTTTCGGTCAATTCCTTACAGAGATTTTTTTTTTAAAGTTTAATAGGATTTTGTTTTTTGTAGTTGAGCTTCAAATATTTACGCATGCAAAAATCACCTGGAAGGTTAAGACTTTTTTTTACTCTCTGTGCGGTAAAAGTCTCCGAGAATTAGAACTTCTACTGAACACACAAGTCGTACACCGCCAAACAAGAGGGATTTTCACTTTCACCGTTTCATTTATTCAATGTTCGCACAGAAAACTATATTTAAAAGGCAAACAACACACACGTAAAAATCCAAAAAGAAGGAAAAAAAAATTCACAGTTTTACACAGGAAAATGAGAAAATAGGCGAACGAAATAAGTTTTTAGTTTATAATAATAATAATAATAATAATACATAACCCGATACCCGAGAGAAAGACAAATCTTCTTTCTCAACAATCTCTGTGCTTCAGAGGACCTACTCCGCTCCTTCCGTCGCTGTCTAGGGTTCGTCCGTCTCCGAGCGGGTAACTTCAGACTCTCTCTCTCCACCGTATCTCTCTATTCGTGTTTTGATACTTTGTTTTCTTTTTTTTTGTTTGTTTCTGTTTTATCGGATTTGTTATCTTATCCGTCGATCTCTTTCCTTCGGTCTTTTCTCGTTCTTGGATGATTCTCAAATTATCGTTTCTTTGATGAATTACATTGGTAATGCCACTTTTGCGGTTTCCGATTCTTGATATTGTTGTGTTTGTTTCTTGAGAAATCGAGGGAAATGGGCGGGAATGGAGAGTTGCTTTTTTGAGCGGATTCTATGGTCAGGATCCGATTCTTGAACTTACCTTCTTATTTGAGCTATTTATCATTTTATCTCGAGTCATTCTTATTGTGCGTGCATGTTATTGCAGCTGCTAAACGGGAGAATTAGGGCTTTTCGAGCCTTGTAAGGGAGAATGGAATGTTTGATAATTTATTAGTTAGGGTTACTGTTATGTTGATAGGTTTCCACTTAATGGTGGAATGCTTTTTTCTGTTCCTGATTTTGGCCTACTCCTTCAGCTGCATTTAAAGGCTTTTCAGGATGTGAATGGGATTGGGTGTTAAGTTCTCTGTGACTCAAATTTTTTTGTAAACTAATTTTGTGTGGCTTGCAGTGGTATGTGCAGTGACTTCTATTGTTTTGCAGATTGAAATTATCTAGATATTGGCACTGGCAGTTTCAGATTTAATTTTTTGTTGCCAACATGACAATGAATGAGCGGAAAACTATTGACCTTGAACAAGGATGGGAGTTCATGCAAAAGGGGATCACAAAGCTAAAGAACATCTTAGAAGGGTTGCCTGAGCCACAGTTCAGCTCTGAGGAGTATATGATGCTATATACGTATCCATTGCTATTTTTTTTAAGCTAATGCCTTTGTTCACTGCTGTCAGTGAATGTATTATTTATTTATTTATTTGTTTTTTTTCTTATGCTGGGGCATTTTGTTCTTGCCATGATGGATGTTATTCCTTAAATATATTTGTAGAACCATCTATAACATGTGTACACAGAAACCCCCTCACGATTACTCCCAACAACTGTATGACAAGTACAGAGAATCTTTTGAGGAGTACATTACTTCTACGGTGAGGGGCATGTTGATTGGGTTATGATCCAAAATTTTTTGCAATATCTGCTTAAGTCAATGTCATTGTTATCTGGTATCAAACTGTTTCTTTTCTGATTCAGGTATTACCATCCTTAAAGGAGAAACATGATGAATTCATGTTGAGAGAACTTGTGAAACGATGGGCAAACCATAAAGTCATGGTTAGGTGGCTTTCTCGTTTCTTCCATTACCTTGACCGCTACTTTATTGCCCGGAGGTCACTTCCACCGCTTAATGAGGTTGGGTTGACATGCTTTCGTGATCTGGTAAGTCATGGTTGAAAATGTGAATCATGGACATGTGCCATACAGCTGTAATTGTGCTATGTGTGTCAGATTTTTTCCTTAGATGCTTGCTCAGAATTTTAAAGTAAATCTATTTCATTGTCTGCTTTGAAATATATGTTTTTCTGCTTAGCATGTTTTTTCTTCAGAAGATTTGTCAGGTTGTCAAATCATTGGCATTTATTTTGATTTCAGGTTTACCAAGAGTTAAATGGGAAAGTCAGGGATGCTGTAATATCTCTGGTATGGTTGTCTTGATTTGGGTGAATCTTATGCTTTCTTGTTAAATTCCAGTATATTTTTGAACTAACGTGTAGTTCCAAATCAGATTGATCGAGAGCGTGAAGGAGAGCAGATTGATCGGGCTTTGTTGAAAAATGTTTTAGATATATTTGTAGAAATTGGAATGGGACAGATGGATCACTATCAAAATGACTTTGAGGCAGCTATGCTTAAAGATACTGCAGCTTATTATTCCCGGAAGGCATCAAATTGGATATTAGAAGATTCTTGTCCAGATTATATGTTGAAGGTAGGTGTTGTATCTCTTTTTGTGGAGCTTTCTTCATCTGTAATGTTTTTACATCTGTCTTGTTGGTCATTTCAGGCTGAGGACCGTCTAAAACGGGAGAAAGATAGGGTTTCGCATTACTTGCATTCCAGTAGTGAGCCAAAGTTGCTATCTGTAATGTTTTTACATCTGTCTTGTTGGTCATTTCAGGCTGAGGACTGTCTAAAACGGGAGAAAGATAGGGTTTCGCATTACTTGCATTCTAGTAGTGAGCCAAAGTTGCTAGAGGTTGGTTTTCAATTTATACTCTCATCTGAATCTTGGGTGGCTCAATACATAGTCCATTGTCACTTGGAAAAAGACATTACCCATTTAGGCCCAACTTAGTTGAGCCCGAAATTCCTTTTCTAATATATTTTTATACTCTGTTCATTGTGAGTGAAATCTTTTTCTTTGTAGAAAGTTCAACATGAGCTGTTATCTGTATATGCAAACCAACTGCTCGAAAAGGAGCACTCTGGATGCCATGCATTGCTTAGAGATGACAAGGTACTTGATAAGCAGTTCTGTCTTTGCTAATTAATCACTATTTCTGCTCAGGTTTATTGCATAGACTGATGACTGCCATTTAACTTGCCTTATTTAGGTGGAGGATTTATCACGAATGTTCAGGCTCTTCTCTAAAATTCCTCGAGGGCTGGATCCTGTTTCTGGCATTTTTAAGCAGGTTGTGGGACTTACACATGCATTTCTTTAGTATGCCTTTTCAGCCATGGTGATCTGAGGAGGAAAATTTATACCTTCTATTCTGTATTCCATTTGTCCCCTTAGTTTTTATGTTTTTTGTCCCATGTTGCAGCATGTTACCACCGAAGGAACAGCTTTGGTCAAACAGGCTGAAGATGCAGCAAGCAACAAGAAGGTTTGTTGTTATTAGTTTTAGATTACCAATATATGCAATGCAATTGGTTCCTTATGTTCCATGACCTTTGGCGTACAAAATGAAAAGGAAAATGTTTCCTCCTGTAAGCAGAATTGTATTGGTATCTTTGATTAGAGGATAAGCCTACACCATGGGTTGTCTTTGCTTGGTTATTCTGCTATGAACAGCAAGAATGAATGGTCAAAACTATTTCAACTAATAATTTATTTTCAACTGATGTTGATTTCTCTGCAGCTGTTTATTGGTCAACAGATCTATTGTTTTTTAGAAGATTGCTATTTTTTTGTAAACCCCTGATACTGTGGACATGCCAGAAACTATATGTAATGTGGTTTTTAGGAACGGGAGGATTGAATAGTGAAAAAGAATTTGCTTCGTAACTTATTGCAGAATGATGTTGAATTTTCTGCAGCTGTTGTTCGATAGCTATATTGTTTGCTTGAGGATTGTTATGTCTGAACCGAACCCTTGGCCATCCTTAAGGAGTCTTTCAGATAATTTCAACCTGATCGGAAGATAAATTTACACTATTATTACCCTTTTGGTTTGTTTTACATTATTCAATCATTATTCTTTCTGGCAGCTTTCTAGGCTCCCTAAATGAAGTCATCTTGGCTAAGAATCTAACATTATGATAATGGGTCAACCAAAGGGAACAAGATGGCAAATACTGTGGCATGAACATTAGACAAATAGTCTTCTTGGTATTAAATATGGTGTAACATTTATTATGCCAAACTTGAATTTTAGACAAAGTGATCAGTCATGACACTGTCTAGCAGTTTTAGTTTGTTTGTCTTGCTGCATAATCCTGAATCATTCTTTTCTCATTTGGGCATACATATATATTTGTTGGCTTTAATTTGGCTACATTTCTTGGTCTATTTTCACGTATCTAATTAGTTGTACTCTGTGTTGAAAGTACATTTCAGCAATTGATTGTAATGCCAAAATTTTCCTTTCTATTTTTGTTTTGTTAATGCAGGCAGATAAAAAGGATGTTGTTGGTCTGCAGGAGCAGGTAACAGTTGTTGCATTGTTATCTACTCTTTTAAAGGTTGAATTGGCTGTTTAAGTGTGTAGAAACTGATTTTAGTGGTTTTCAGGTTTTCGTTAGGAAGGTGATTGAGCTGCATGACAAATTCTTGGCATATGTGAATGATTGCTTCCAGAATCACACTCTTTTTCACAAGGTTTGTGTGAAATGATTTCTCAATTGTAGGGTACATTCTTCTTGGTCTGCTGTTCAACATTCTGTGTTCTTCTTTAGGCACTCAAGGAAGCTTTTGAGGTCTTCTGCAACAAGGGTGTTGCTGGAAGTTCAAGTGCAGAGCTGCTAGCCTCTTTTTGTGATAACATCCTTAAGAAAGGTGGAAGTGAGAAATTGAGTGATGAAGCCATCGAGGAGACCCTGGAAAAGGCCTGTTTAGTACTCTTATTGTTCTCCAGATCCTTAATGATGTTTAGGCAGACCTTGTAATTGAATTTGCTAATGGTATCCAGGTAGTAAAGCTGCTTGCCTACATCAGTGACAAAGATCTATTTGCAGAATTTTATAGGTAAGTGATATTATTATGGATAATTTGATCACATGCTGAACATAGAAGGTTTTCAACTATATAGATGATAATTTTTGTTCCATCATTGCTTGTAGGAAAAAGCTTGCTCGGCGGCTTCTTTTTGATAAGAGTGCTAATGATGATCATGAGAGAAGTATTTTGACAAAGTTGAAGCAGCAATGTGGGGGTCAGTTCACCTCAAAGATGGAAGGAATGGTCAGTTCTCTTTGATCGATCTTGGCTGATAAGAAATTTAGTTAATTTATTCTATGCAAGACTGCAATACTGAGTTTTTTTTTTCCTCCCAAATGTTTATCTTCTCCTTCAGGTCACAGACTTAACACTAGCAAAGGAAAACCAAGCTGGTTTTGAGGAGTATCTAAGCAAGAATCTAAATGCAAATCCTGGGATTGACTTGACAGTTACCGTCTTGACAACTGGCTTTTGGCCAAGTTACAAGTCTTTTGATTTGAACCTTCCGGCTGAGATGGTATGTTTGTCTGAATATATTTGGTCAAAGAAATTGGAAATTCATTTGATATATCATGACTAACAAGTTCTGAGTGAATGCCACTGTTTTAGGTTAAGTGTGTGGAAGTATTTAGGGAATTTTATCAAACTAAAACAAAGCACAGGAAACTCACCTGGATATACTCATTGGGCACCTGCAACCTTATGGGGAAATTTGAACCAAAAACGATGGAGCTGATTGTGACCACCTACCAGGTAACAGCTGACAAAGTTGTTCTCACATTACCTTTTGTTGATTCAACCCAGTTAAGGCATAGATGTGTAGGTGAAAAGGTACATGATGTTATTTTTTTTCTCTCTTTGCTATTTGACAGGCTTCTGCATTGTTGCTTTTCAACTCTTCAGACCGTTTGAGTTATTCTGAGATTATGGCTCAATTAAACTTGACTGATGATGATGTTGTTAGACTGCTCCATTCTTTGTCATGTGCAAAGTACAAGATTCTCAACAAAGAGCCAAATACAAAATCAATCTCTCCTACTGATTACTTTGAATTCAACTCAAAATTTACAGACAAAATGAGGAGGATCAAGGTAGTTAAGGATTCTTTACACTGTTTGCCCGGAACAGTTTTTGTTGTGACATTATTGTGTTAGAGAGGTTAAATGTGCGGTTGAATTTGCAGATTCCTCTCCCTCCTGTGGATGAGAAGAAGAAAGTAATTGAAGATGTTGACAAGGACAGGCGATATGCTATTGATGCCTCAATTGTGCGCATCATGAAAAGTCGTAAGGTTTTGGGCCATCAACAGTTGGTTATGGAGTGTGTTGAGCAGTTGGGCCGTATGTTCAAGGTTTAGTGTGACACTCACTTTACTACTCAATGATCTGTATTCTGTATCCTTTCTCAATTTCAATCTAGTGATTTTGTTAAAATGTGAACTTTTCAGCCTGATTTCAAGGCAATTAAAAAGCGGATTGAAGATCTGATTAGTCGGGATTATCTTGAAAGGGATAAAGATAATCCCAACCTGTTCAGATATTTGGCATGATGTGGCTAGCTGACCATCTTTTTAAGTAATGGCTGCTGCAAACTGAATCAAAAGAGCAGAATTAGCAGCAGAATATGTGTAACTTAACAACGTTCTTCTCATGGTAATTTCGTGGAAGCATGAGTTGAGAATGCTTGTACATATTGCCATCAGAGCCAGGTATGAACAAACTATAGTTTGTGCAGCCCTGATGAAGAATGTAAGTGATGAGGTCCAATGAGCTACCCCCTGGTGCAGAATGCAAGTGATTCCATGATGAGGTCCGATGCACAAATTGGACCATGTTGTATTGCTGTCTTTGTATTACTTCAAGCCTGTGGCACAACTTGATTTATGCTTGTTTGTCAATTGTGTTCTTGCTGCCAAACTGAAAGAAAAATGTAATTCAATTTTTACCAAAATTATGTTTCTGAGTGCAGATTTGGGGATCTTTCATGTGTCGGATTGTCAATCAATGGTTGTCAACAACATTGGGATTGTACTCGGTGCGTCTGTCAGTTCACTTTCCCTCGCTGGGATGGACAAGTTTATCCATGTTACTGCGTTTGTGAGGCTTTCCTCGGTATTCAAGGTTAGTTCAAAAGTAATTAAAAGAAAAAAAAAAAAGGTTAGTCCAATGTCGCAGGGTAACTTAACATGAGGAACCAGATATGGTAACGCACGGAAGAGGAGGCTGGCAAAAGTGCAACTCAGCCAGGGGGAGGGATTTACAGCATGGTTGCCACTTGCCAAACCAAAAAAATTGTGCATCGTCCTATGGCATATCGTATACACGCCTCTACCCTGTGTTATTATGGATATCTGCTCGTGATAACGAATCAATTTAAAAATTGATGCATTGAGTAACTTGGGCAGAAAAGTGCTCTTGTGGGAGTTCCTATTAATTTGACAGTCTTCCGTAAGCCCCCCCCGAGCTGCCACCAGTTATGAGTCGCCGCCATTGCTGCCTTATGTTTAGGAGAATGAAGACCGACTCAAGAATGTTACTCATTTCTCACAACGAGGCATAATTTATGAAGAAATGTTACTCATTTCTTCGGACTAGGCCTAATAATGAAAAATAATATGTTTTTTTTCGAAATATATTCTGCAGGAACTATTTCCTTCAGTTGAAGTTATTATGTTATATTATTTTTTTTTTTTTTTAACTTGAAATTGAGACCTTCAACTGGCGAAGTTCAATTAAGGCTATCATCCTCATACAACATGTAACTGGGCCTAGTGATTGGGCTCATTAAATAATGTGTTTACAAGAGGATTTGTGTTTATTTTCATTTCATTTTTTGGGCTGGGATAAAGGGACCCGTGAATGACACCGTGGGAAATCCTTCTTACCGTCCTTTTGACGACTCAAAGGTAAAGACAACCTAAAAAAGGATACTCCTTTACTACCACAAGAAATGAACCACTTGACTCCCCACCAGTAATTGTACTGGATTAGTACGCGTATTTAGCAGTTCAAACACTGACAGGCTGGGAAAGTCCATAAAAGGCCTTCCTATTTTGAGCCCAATTTCAATTACTGTAAGTCCAAGGCTGACCAGAAGTTGTCAACTTTATAACCTCACAACAGCACAATGCAACCAGTAAATAACCAAACGAAGAAGATTCCTTTCACTACCCTACGTGACAGCTTGCCAATCCCATCACAGTCAGAGGCTCTGATTCCAAATCCGTCGGTGTTAGACTCATCTGTGCCGCTTATCATAAATGGTCACTTGTCATTTTAGCATAACAGCTCCAGCTAAAGCTATATATATAGATAGAATTCACGAAATTGAATCTGGGGTCAGCGCTGGGGGTTGAAGAGGAGAGTGGAAGGAAGGAAGACCAGAAAATCTCAGGGTTGGTCTATGACCATCGCCACAACCTCCTCTCCATTCATGTCAATTTCACTGTAACTAAGCCCCATTGAGCTACATTTGTAATACACAAGAAAGTTGGTGAAACGGACAGAGTTTCTTTTTTTTAAGTGATATTGATATGATGGAGTGTGAAAACGTGGTTGAAGATGAAATGTTTCCGCAAAAAGAAGCAGAGCGCGAGAACATGGGAAGGCTTAAGACAAAAGATTTGTTCGACTTGGAGGCTGCTGGAGGTAGCGGCAGATATGATCCTAATGTATCAAAGAACCCCCTTGATCAAGAAACTTACATACATTATGTTTGGTGGGATATGATAAAATGTAATGTCGTATAATAATCAAAGATGTTTGTGGCAGATATTAAATTTCATTCCATTACATCTTGCCAAAGTTTTTGGGTAAAAAAATTAATATCTGCCGATTTGAATTGGGGTATGCATTTTGTAAAACTCATTATTAAGTGACAAAATTTGTTTGTGTCATATGCCTTTTCAAGATTTATTTGTATGATTTGTTTATGCGTAATCCTTTTTTTTTTGGCATGAAAGTTCGACCTTCATTTTATTTCCTGGTTGAGATTATGATACTTGCAGTTTATGACTAGAATAGAAAATGGGGCATGAATGGATCGTTATGTTAGATATTATTTGATATCTCTTGGCCTGGGTGGTAGCGTGATGCCTGTTGGCTGCTTGATTACTTGCAGTCAGCAGACTGGTGCACAATTGGCAAGCTTGCGTTTCAATGCATTGGGATTGTATACGGTGATTTGGGCACATCTCCATTGTATGTATTTGCCAGCATCTTTCCTGAAGGGATCAAAGATAATGAAGATCTGCTTGGTGCAATGTCTTTGATTTTCTACTTGCTCCTCACCATAACCTTGGTCAAGTATGTCTTCATCGTTCTGACTGCCAATGACAACGGGGATGGTAAGATTTTTGTACTATTAGCAATGCTTTGTTCTTTCTTTTTTGTAATGAATTTCATGTCAGTGTCACAACTACGAAGATGGCTATTGCAGGAGGAACATTTGCCTTATATTCTCTCGTTTGCCGCCATGCAAAGGTCAACTTGATGCCTAACCAGCAGGCAGAAGATAGAGAGGTTTCCAATTACAAGCTGGATATTCCGGATCGCCGCACAAAGATGGCTACAGCTCTTAAGTCCATGTTTGAGCGGAGCAGGGCATGGAAATATGTGTTACTGATGATGACCATGACAGGTGTGTCCATGGTCCTCGGAGATGGCATTCTTACCCCATGCATATCAGGTAATACAATAGCAGTTCCTTATATTTGTAGGGCTTGTGCTTGGACCCTGGATAGTGCAGGGCTTGTGCCAGGTTGAATGCAGGTTGGGCCTCATTGAATTGAATCATTAGAAATATTGGCCAAGACCCCCCATTTTGTTTCGAGGCAGGCTTATAAATTCATTGATAAGTCTAGTTTATAGACTAAAGTGGCTGCGGATAGTTAACTAGTTTTTACTTCTATAGAAAGGATAAAAATTTCTGCCATTCAATCTGTTGATGCAGTGTTATCAGCTGTTGGAGGCATCAAGCAAGCTGCAAGTTCCCTTACAGACACATCAGTAATGTGGATTTCAGTGGTCATCCTCATTATCTTGTTCCAAATTCAGAGGTTTGGGACAGATAAAGTTGGCTACACTTTTGCTCCAATTGTTTTGTTGTGGTTTCTTTTTCTTGCTTTCATTGGGATCTACAACTTCTTCCGCTATGACCCAACTGTAATCAAGGCATTGAACCCATGGTACATTGTGACCTACTTCCAGAGGAATAGAAGGAATGGATGGATTTCTCTTGGAGGAGTCATGTTATGTCTTACAGGTACCTGTATTTAGTTGGGAGATCTCCCTGTGATTGCATTTGTAACATCATAGTCAGATAGAAATGAAATTCACTGATCCGCATATATTTCCCTCTCCAGAAATAATGATAGAATCAGACTCTGTAATTACTAATTACTCTGCCTTAATTTGCTGGAACAAAATCAGGATCCGAAGCCTTGTTTGCTGATTTGGGACATTTCCATATTCGCTCGGTCCAACTTAGCGCATGCGGTGTACTCGTGCCCTCCGTCTTGCTGTCTTATTTTGGTCAATGCTCGTATCTCCGGAAACATAATGCAGATGTGCTTGATACTTTCTATAAAGTCATCCCAAGTATGTAACTTTCTATTTGAACATTTTGCTTACTTGACATCATTATAATCACTTATTGATGTTGTGATATGTGTTAACTTGGACTGATTTGAATTGATTTTTTTTCTTTTTTCTGTGAGCTCAGAACCATTGTACTGGCCACAATTCGTTTTGGCGGTATTAGCAGCCATCATTGCCAGTCAGTCATTAATCTCGGCTTCTTTCTCCATAATCCAACAATCTTTGGCGCTTGGATGTTTTCCAAGGGTTAAGGTGGTTCATACCTCTGCAAAGTATGAAGGACAGGTTTACATACCTGAGATCAACTTCCTTCTTATGTTGGCTTGTGTTGCAGTTACTCTTGGTTTCCAGAACACATTGCAGATTGGCAATGCATATGGTAATTTTCCATGATTTCATAACCCATTTCAACCTTTTATGTTGCATTGCTATCAATGAATTTGCATCACTGGCTTTTCATGTGGAGCACTTGATCATCACTAGATTGTGTTCCCATGTATTACCTGATACCATGACATATACATTTTTTTATCCATTAGTAGTTTCATTGGTTTGTGAGCTATGCAACAGGAGTAACTCTCATCTTTCTCGTAAATTCCATACCTGCTCCCCTACTAGGTTCTCGATCATTGGGCCCTCCCTGGAAGGCAATCTTTGATGATACTAACGTTTTCCCTTTTTCCTTCTTCTTTGTAGGACTCGCTGTGGGAGTTGTGTTTATTATCACATCTCTGTTTGTTGTGATGGTGATGGTCATGATATGGAAGACACACCCCATTCTCATAGTCCTCTACATTGTAACTATTGGTTTCATCGAGTTAGTGCTTTTGAGCTCAGTATGCTGCAAGTTTGTTGAGGGAGGATACTTTCCTTTCATCTTTGCCCTCTTTATGATAATCATAATGTTCGTATGGAATTACGGTTACCGGAAGAAGTATCAATACGAGGTGGACAACAAAGTTTCCAAAGATCAACTTGCCAACATCACATCTGGTACAAGGATACAGCGAATCCAAGGTGTTGGCCTTTTCTACACCGAGCTTGTACAAGGTGTAACTCCAGTATTTACACACTATGTGTCAAACATCCCTGCGCTACACTCTGTTCTCATCTTTGTTACCATCAAGTCATTGCCCATAAGCAGAGTAGCCCCAGAGGAAAGGTTTTTGTTCCAAAGGGTCAATCCGAACGAACTGATATTCAGATGCATTGTGAGGTATGGATACAAAGATCCAAGGAAGAAGCAAAAATGTTTAGAAGAGGTATTGACAAACCAATTGAAAAAGTTTATTCTGGAGAATGGCGATGGAGATGAGTTACAAAGAGAGTTAGCATTGATTGACAATGCACTAAATTATGGTACTGTCTATCTAATGGGTGAGGGTGAGGTGGTGGCTTCAAAAGGATCAAGCTGCGCAAAGCAATTCATGGTAGATTATTGCTACAATTGGTTAAGCAAAAGCGTGAGGCGTCCTGATGAGATTCTCCTCATGCCTCCCAAGCGTCTCCTCAAAGTAGGGATGAGTTACGAGGTTTAATGAACCTCCCAGCAAGGTGTGATTCCCCGAATGCCATGCTCTTTAATCACACTTGATTGTTAGGATCTCAAACTTTTCAAGTTATTTTTTTTTTGCAACTTTAGTTTTTGCTTCCATTTTGTTTTTTTTTTTTTAACTTTTATCTAGTGAAAAAGTATGCACTTGTTCCAACTCATGGCAATGAAAAATATGCTAATATGTAGCTCGTAAAGTATCTATAGTCAAATTTCTTCATTGATGTTATGCTCCTTTGCTCATATTTTTTGTATATGCTCCTGTGTTTTTATAACAAAATGTATTTGTATAATACTCATTTTGGATAAATGAAGTGATTTTACTACAATTACTCCATTTGATAGTTCTTGTGATTGTTAACTGCATAAGAATTACCAATGCTTTATATCATACCACCTAAGCATAAAGCTAAAGGCATGCCAAATTTTTTGAAGTTGGCCTCTGCAAAATTATTGAGATATGGGAGGACAACATCTGTAATGGCTACAAATCTAAACACCATATATTAAGAATGTGAAAAATTATTAATCTTACACAAAACTAGGAAAAAGATTGAAAATTATTGAGAATTAAAATTATTTTTAAATTTTATTTTATACTTAGCTGATAATTACGTGTAAATAGAGTTAGAAATATTAAACAGTAATATTACAATTTAGAAGTATTAATGAAAATTTATAAGTTATTTTTTATTATTTTTTTGATCTTATTTATTTGTTACTGTTATTTGAATGCCGCAAAATAGTATTAACATAATTTACATTCTTAAGAAATAAAAGAGATTTTGCACTTGAATTTACTCGGGTCATTCTCTGCTGTTATTATATGCATGCATGACCTATGGACGTCGATCTTGATGGTCCGTCCCCCCCCCCCCACCACCAAAAGAAAAGAAAAAACAGAGAACAAAAGCAAAAAACGCGAACATTGATGTACCAATATCAGAGACTGAAGGAATCAAAATGAGTTCCACAGACAATATGTACTGCAAAAGCCATGGCTTCTCTTCTATTTCAGCTCTCAGGACCATCTGACTTTAAGAGATTTATGTTATAAAGCATGTTTATCAGAGTTTCGTTGGCACACACACGTCTCTCTAGAATTATCAGGTTCTACAATACAATGAAAATGAATTTAATAATTGATCGTTTAATTCATTTTCTTTATTATTTTTTATTATAATCGGTCTACCAAACATATCAGCAGAAAATGAAAGCCAAAAACATTCAATCAATGGGAATAGAAACCAAATTAAAGGGACATAGCAATCAAAAGGGTGTAATAATTAACTCGATCGACATACAATATCTAGAACCATCATTTGACTATGTCTCATTGTTCCTTTCAAGTTGAAAGGTATCACATGAAAGAATCTCTCTGAGAGTTATGGGCTGGTTCATGTTCCCAATATCCAATGCACACTAAAAAGCGGCATGCGCTACCAAGCGAGCTTGCCATGTGCCAACTGGCTGTACTTTGACGGCATAGGGCCAATGGCCAGTGGCTTCCTCCAAGCAAAGAGTCCCGCCATTTGGCCCTTTCGTACGCGGGTATTTACGCTACAAACGAATATTCCACAATTTGGAGAGCTACTTGTGTTTGTACGGACGCCTAAGGTTTATTGGCCGATGATCCCTAGGCTAACGTTTTTTGTCTTCCACATCGTCCCATCCTCTCGTCTTCCGTATTTCAACCCATTTCACAGATTGGATGGAGATTTGCCGTAAACAATGTGGGGTAATCAACAAGAATGCTCTTGTAAATCCCATGATATACATATGAGGTCATGGACCAATTACTTGCTTAAACAAGAAAAATAGAGTAACCCTCCTCTTAGAAAGCTTCAAATTTTTAGCCAGAAACCCTCATCACGGCTTGTTTGGAACCGTAAAATCTAAGTTTCTTTATACTAATTAGTAGTGTTTGGTTGCTAAAGGGGTCCCGAGCCCCCGGTCCCGACCAAGCAAGTCCTAAAATAGTATAATTTGCCAATGAAGCTCTAACCCTCGACATGTACTTAAATGTACTCATCTTGCTAGACGCCTACATCTACCATTATGGTTAGGCACCAAACGGATATAGACCTCATAAAAGGTAAACAAAAACTCCAGACAATGACTTCGGATCGTCATGTTTGGATGCTAGTGGAACTTGTGGTCTAGAACTAGAGATTGTCTCCAGACAAAGGAGATTGATAAAATATTTATCAAAAAGAAAAAGGAGATCAATAAAATCAAATGCTGAAATATGGAATATTTCATCATGGAATCCAAATTGAGAACAATTCAACACCAGTATCACCAAAGATTCAAATAGTAGACAAGATTTATGAAGGACTCCGTTCTGGAAAAAAATGAAAAAAAAAAGAAAAAAACGCATAATTAGAATATGGAAGCTATGGATGTCATGTACGATCTAACGTACCTTAATTGAATTTTAGGCCATCCAGCATTCTTCTTTCCACAGGCCAAACTAATAATTAGATCAGCAAAGTGCTCCAAGTTCCAAACTTTACGCTCCAGCCCAATCAAGAGAGATGACTTTTTTTAGCAGAATTTCACCCTTTGGAGCTCCCTGAAAGAAATTTGAGTCGTCAAGTATTGAGATTTCGAATGTAAATATGTAATTCAATTATTCAGACTGATGATAAGTCAAAAGCACAAATTATTTGATCAATATTAAACATCCAAAAAAAAGGAACTATGCATAAATGGGAGGCGAACGAAAACAACTAAATGAACCATTCATTATCTCCCCCATCAAGATTATTGTCATGGCTAAAGCTAAAAATTACAAATCGTTATCTTTCCCTACTCCCTTTTCTAAAACACTAATTATACGGCCTTGCGCTGGAGCCACTCCTCCCCGGAGCTGGCTGCAGGTTATATCTATACGTGTATGGCTCCTCCCTCTCTTGATCCTCAGCATTATTATTTCCATTGCTTGCCTTCTGATCTTGATTTCCTCTATCTCCTTCTGCTTCCCTGTACCTTTGGAGATATCTTCTCAGGGGACCGATATAGTCATCAAAACCAAGGGTCCCCAAAGCCCAACAAACGTCGTCTCCGTTCACAGTCTTGCGCCTCTCCTTCTTGCACTTCTCGGATGCTTCGCTGGTCACAAAGCTTATGAACTCCGAGACGCATTCTTGCATCGTTTCCTTAGCTTCCTTTGAGATTTTCGCGTTCTGCGGCAGCGTCTGCTTCATGATCCGGCCGACGTTGGCTATCGGCAGCCACCGCTCTTGCTCCTTGAACATGCCGTCCTCGCTTGAGGCGCTAGCTCCACCGGTATTATTGTCGACCATTTCCAGATGCAAGCAGAGAGAATAAAGAAATCGGATTTTCTATTACCAAAGCTATATTACCTTGCTGGCTCTTTCCAGGCTGGTCGTTCCGAGGTCAACGGCCCACTTTTATATGTTCGCATTGAGCTTAAGTACATATAACTACAGTTCATCTATGTCTACATACATACATGTATGTCTCTTGAATATGGATGAACTTAAAATATCAACTTCTTGTCCATAATATACATGTATGTATGTATGTATGTATGTTACGTCAAGTTAATTAAATTGATATATGTATTTAATTAGGTAGCAAAGTGAAGCATTCATAATTTGATTTTTACATCAATTAACACGAAGAAGATTTTCTGCGAATGCTTTAATCCAAATTTAATTAGTTCTTAAAGGAGAAAGTAGATTTGATGTGGTATTTTGAAGGTCATCCTCTAACACCATGATGACTATGATATTATCAAAAAGAGAAGTGATAATCCATTTGTTAGACGTGTGGAAATGTATTTCCGCCAAAAGAAAAACGTGTAAAAATATACATGCTATGTCCGCTTAAAAATTAATACGAACGGTATACATTTCATGATATCAAAAAGGAAAAAAAAAAAAAACCCTCTATAATCGATGGATTCAAAGCCATGTTTGATAAATTAAAATTTTGATGTACGGACGGCTAAAGTTTCACTATATATATATATAGATGATTTGCTACCATTACAATTTCATTACTTATTCTTTGCCATGATGTTGTTAACGGGATTGTGTCTGAAAATTTCTTCTCGTTACTTTAGACTTCAATTCTTACATGCTAATTTCGCCTCGTTCAACAAGTCGCGTGCTAAAGCCGACCAAATGTCAAATTTCATGAATTTTGGGGCCATGTTCTCCAGCTGTGACAGTTAAGTTCGTTTTTAATTATTAATTACAACACTATGAAGTTGATCATACCTTCAAGTATATTAGGATTCAATGACGTCCACCGACGACAATGCCAATTCTCAATGAAAGAAAGCTTTATTTTTTTGGCAATTAAATCTCAAATAAAAGTTGGAGGCCAGAAAGAGCCGTGGCCTCTTTGGTTGTGAAAAGAGGAAGAAAAAAGAAAAAAGAAAAAAAGAAAAAAAGTGATCCCCCCTAAAGTAAAAATAATTTAATCTTTCTATGATCAAGTTACTATGTTTATCGTAATTGAGCCTTTAAATTTTATATGATTCCCTAAAGTTTCTTTTTATTCTGCGAATCACATCCAACATTTTGCCCTTTGGCTCTCTAATGTTCACCACACATCATTAGAATAAGATAATTGATTAAAGCTGTAATTATGTGGATTATTAATTCACAAGTGCAAGTTTACGTCAAAACAAAATGCCTACGGTTGGAAAATAATAATAATAATAATAATAATAATAGAAACTAATGTGATTGGTGCGTAGATTTTACTCCAAGTTTGCACCATCACGTACGCCAGCGGAACATTTCTTTTTGAATATCACTTTTAATATATATTTCCCATTTCCCCCACCCACTAGTGACAACTTTACCACTCATTTGGCCTATCCTTTTTGATTCGCTGGACGAGTTTATCTATAAATTACAGTATTATCATGTTGATGCATGTTGTCGTCGACATGCAACTGATCGATAAAATATGCATCTAATCGATAAACTTACCTGACAGACGGCTCACTTTATGTGAATACAGTTATAAAATTGCTGATATAGATTTATTTATTTACTTATTCATACTTTCAAATTATAGAGGGCGTATAAGTCTCAAGTCATTTATCTCAAAGCATGAGATTTGTAGCGTATAAAAGAAATATTTTTCATTTTTTTCTCAGAAAGAATTAAGCTTTGTTTGATTGTGGTCTGGATTTTGAGAATATGAAGGGCTAACTGTCAGTGAGCTCAAATGTTGTCGGGACATCATCCACCATTTTTGCTGTAAACAACAAGGTCAGGGTTGCACTTTGGTGGATCCTTCCTGCGTATATATTGGGCTTCAGGTGTTGTCTAGTCAAAATAACCCCGGAGCTTTGGCATGGATTTTCTAAACCAAGCAAGCTTGATTAATTTCAGTTCAGGGTTGCAATTCTAATTGATTTGAGCGACTCACTTCCATTTCGTCTTGAGAATAATAAAGTCAATTATGATTATATATATATATATATATATATATATATAAGGAGAAATAAGATATTTTAATAAAAGTTCAATATTTTCGACTAAACTCGTACCTTAAATATAAACGTTTATACGTGTGATTACAGAAAACAATTTACAAATTACAAGTGGCTCGGCACATTACAAAAAGTCATTATTTTTTTTTTTGTATTAAATATTCGTGGTTCTACCCCCCCCCCCCCCACAAAAAAAAAGAAAAGAAAGAAGCGTGGTTGGAGTATAAAAATGGCCATAAATAGCACAAAGTGATAAGAAGAAATATAAAAGGCGAATTAAAAAAAAAAATAAAGATTACAGTTTCTGTATTGCTCATTTATGCACCCACCGTTAAAGCAAATACATAATGTAATGAATTGTCGTCCGGTGTCATACCAAACATCTTCACTTAGATATGATAACCAAAAGCCGCTCATTATAGACCACAAAATACAATGAGATGGGTCATAGCCCACTTGACCATTCTGGAGAATAACCCGATCCTTAAGATTTTGTTTGGTCATCCTTACTTAAGATTTTTCTTTTTTAATTTTTGGACATATCCATCCTTGAGATTGAGGAAGCAAAGTTTTGCTATAATACTAAAGATCCATAAAGAAACTCATTCAATTATCTATTATCTATTTTTCATAATTTTAATTCTTTCAATACTTCAATTCTAAATTTCTAACACAGATGTATTGACTCTTAATTACTGAATTTTTTTTATAACATTATTTTTTTTTCATTGTTGGATCATCAATAAGACGGATTCAAAAGGACTTAGCATACAATCATCATTAAAAACATTTTACCAGGGCCAAGCAAGCTTTTTCCTTTTCCCTACTTTTTACCTATGAAGCGAGTTTGGCACATAGACACTTAATCAAGAGTTTTTATATTAAATATGACGTATGTTAATATTCTCGCGACTATAATGACGAGGACGATCAGGCAGGTGACAACTGATAAATCCAATCCTTAAGCTCGATTGCCCACTTGGTCAACATCAAAATTTTTTTCTGGATGACATTAAGGTTTGCAACCAAGATTGATGGATTAAAGAAATATATTTGTATGCGCGTATTTGCCTGGATGTTGACCCGCACACAGTTCTGCCAGTGGGTTTAACAGATACATATACTTTGTCTACTTCACACCTATGACTAAAAAAAAATAATAATAAATTTATTAAACATAGGCAGCCGCTAGCAGTACACAACCCGAATAGGGTCCTGCAATTTTTTCCGTTTAAATTATAACCTTGAAATTTGAAACTAGTCGAAGAATCTCTAAGAATATACTTTTATTGTACCAACCACATCGGTCACTTCCTTTGTCCAATCTTAATTGCCTGGAAAAACCACCCCAGTAAGCTTGGACGTACTGGCCCTTCATCGGCATCAATCAGTTATGGGGTGAAAGGACAAGAAGTCGTACGAGGACGTAGCAAGAAACGAAGAAGCAACGGATTTGTATTATGTTACCAACAGACGATTCTTGCTGTTCAAATTTAGTTAAATTAGGCAAAGAGCATTATTTCAGCAAATAAGCAAAAATTATGTGCCGCAGATTTAGTCAAGTAATTTTAAAAAATAATTTCAATGGGTATCAGAATCATGTATCAAATGCACTGCATTGAATCCATTACATAGGATTCCATTCAGGCTAGATATGCGTAAAATATGCTTACATATGAGGCTAATTGACATTTAATAATATGCTACATATTAAGGATCAATTACTTTTGTGCAAATGGGTTTCCTATCCATGTTAGCCTGGCGTAGTGTCACGTCGAACCATTAATTTCTTCGTCTTCTCTTGTTCAAGAACCAACCAAAAATTAATTCCTCCACCACCATTTTTAAGGTGCTCTTTCCATCAGAAAGCAACGGCACAAACTATCATTTCCACTGGCAATTGAGGCAGCCCCCATGAACAGTCTTCCCAAATTCAAAGTAAAGCTGGCTGAAAAGGAAATTTCAACAAACCCGACTGAGACTTAGAAATTAATGTCCACTGCAGCTTGCAGGGATCCCTTTATCTATCACCGATCTGGCATAGTCATTTGTCCCTCTCAATCTCTCTCTCTCTCTCTCTCTGGCCGCCTTCATTTTCCCACAGAGTAGGAGTTTAAGATAATGTCTTCTTTACCAAATAGCCGACTTTTGCTGTGGGAAATTCTGTTACAACATTAATTTCCTTCGAAACCCTCAGTCAGGCAGGGACGGTGTATCTATAGGGCCTCAAAGGCAGAGCACTTGGTCCTGGCTTTTTCCTTCAGGGTGATAATCGTTTCGACGCTAAAAGAAAATAGCTTGTGAAAGAAATTTCTATGAAAAGCCAATCTCGATATGGAAATAATCCTCGTGGTTTAGTGAAAAATGTGGCTAGAGATGAAATCCCTAGAATCTTTGCACACTCTTTATATGGGTAGATTTCTTTCTTCCAAGCAGGTCCATTGAAGACAGTTTGGGCGTTTAGGCCTTCGCCTTAGCAAATGGAGGCAAACTATAATCTCATTAGCCACTTTACCATGAATAAATAAATAAATAAATAATCCTAGAGAACCCTCCACAAGCAAATCTCGTAACCCGAAACACGGCCATAACAAGTTAAAAGAAAAAAAAAAACAGTGCATAAAATAACTATATTTGGATATGACTTATGAGAATATGTAGTGAGTTGACTTCAGGAAGCAGTGCCTGTACTGTGACAAGTGCTGTTTCTGCGAGGTTTTTGTACAGGACATGCAGTGAATAAGATGTTGAAATGTAAAATTTGGAAGAGAAATATTTCCATGATCCTTCAACTTGAGCCTCGAAGTCGCACTAATAATTAACGCTCTAGGATTGCTGAACAGAAGTTCCAATCCATTAGTCTCTTGATTGACATTTAGTCTACCGGCCATGAAATAGTAAGAAACAAGAAGAGTCCCAACCTCTGATCTCTTCAACAATGCTTCAGAAATTTCTACGGTTGAAGCGGAGGGACCACATAGAAGAAAACTGTTTCAACAGGAAAAGCCACTGCTTTGTCAACGTTGGAAAGGAAAATTGTCTCTTGTGATGTTGGGCTTTTGACGGAAACTACCTTTAATGGCTCCTTTTGTTGCATGTTGGTCAGGAAATAGTGGCCTCCATCATCTGGTACGACGATTCTAGTCAAGTATAAGTATTATACCGATACATGCATCCTTTCATTTCTTTTTTCCTTCCATGCACACACGACACGCGCAGACAAACAGAAACGACAATCGAGTTGACAGTTGGAAATAGTTCAATTAGGTTCCTCCGCACCACAGATAGACACCAAATAGGCATAGATCAATCATCATTGTCTGTTTCATGTGAAAAGAAAAACATATTAATTACTGCTTGTTAATGGCATCAATTTTGTGTCCAAATTCAGTGATTTCCGAACTCTTTTCTCAATCGGTAAGAGTTCTAATGGATCTTTATTCAGACAATAGATTTTCTTTTATTTGGGTCTTTCATGTGTGCCAGAATAGAATACGGGCCTAACAACCTATGTGAACATTTGCTAGACGGGACTCAGCCGAAAAACCTATTACGAATATTTGGGCCTCCATCCATAATTCAAACATTGTCTACACTACTTTGACAACTAATTTTTATCGATTTTCCCCCAGTACGGGTTACATATTCTTATGGTCCAAGTCGACTTCTCGCTTGCACGTATACATAATTGAAATTTTAGCAGAATAAGGTAATCCTTTTATTTTTATTTTTTAATGATTTGCGCCTTTTTTTTTTAATATTCTTTATGATATGGCAATTAAAAAGAGCAGTTGGGTGGGAATTTAAATAATTGGGCCACATGTGAGTAGTTATTTGGTTTTATTTCTCCCTTGCCTGTCCTTTGCTTGGAGAAAAATGGCGAGTTCTGATGTGTTTTTCTCCTTGTAAAACTATTTTCAAGATTTATGGGTGAAATGAAGAATTAGTTGGGGACTCTCCAATTTATTGGAATCATTATCCATTGGAGCGATTATTACATGCATCAAATTGCCATTTTTTTAAGAGTCCGCATTAATTATTCGCTGAGCACCAGCCATGGCATAATCTTGAGTTTGTTGCTATCATACGGCGATCCCATGTTAGAGCTCAAAATTTTGATTTAGAGTTTAGAGATCCAACGTGCAAATTCCACTGTGTGAAAAGTAATTGCGCTGATTGGACCCAAACTTCTTGATGGCAATCTCTAAAAGCCTTTCACACGGGTGGTTTCAGTGCGACCAACTTCAAAATGTATTGTTCGCAGGAATAACTCTTATGGGCCGAATTTTACTCATTAAGAGGTAATGTCATTGAAATCAATGGCCCAAGATGGCGTTGGTGAATTGCTTAACCTGACTTAAGAGGGACCTGACCCGCGAAGGTTATGGTTGATAATATTACAATCGGCCTAAAAAATTTTGTGCATTAACAACGCAAAGAAAAACAATAACAAAATGGACAAGCAACGGCAAAAAGGACACAATTCCAATAGAAAACAGAACATTTCCATTTGTTTCAAGCTAGTTTCAAAGGGGGACAATTATACCAAAATAGGCAAGGCGGGCGTGTCTGCTTCAATTCTCAAATACTAAAGTCTGAACGGCAGCAATTTCACTTAAAAAGATACAATTTAAAGGAACCCAACATTCTTCTCCTTTCAACTTGGTCAACTCTAAATCCAAAGAAGGGTGATAATGGGCTGATGGCCACCGTATCCGTCTCTTTCCAGACGTGTGCCCTAAAAGAATGGACTTTCGCTCTAATCCATCCTGTTTTAGGGAAGCAAATTTTAAGGCAGTATTGTCGATCAAGAGAGTTAACTTCTCCATGGCTTATAAATTTTATATACTTTTCGAGCATTGCAAACAATTCTCTCTCACTTTTTTTTTTTCACAATAAAATACTAGAGGATTGTTTCACCAGAATCTAACGGGCATTTGTGTGTGTACCTCAAGGGATCAACACCCCGAAGAATGAAAGAATTGATGACCTAACGAGAGAGAGCGAGAGATTAATACACAGAAAGAAACTGAGCAACCGTACAATCACAATTCTCCTTTGAATTTGTTTTTCAAAAAATAGTTGATTATGCATGTTTTATCACCATCTTTTCCTTTTTTGTTGTCGGGGTGTTTCATTATTAGAATTTTGCAAATAACATTTTTATTTTAATTAATGAAAAATAATTATATACATTATTATGTTATAAATGACTATAATTTTAAGTATCGATGAATATGTTTAATTTAAATTATATAATTATATGTGTTTGTGCGTGTGTGTATAAAATTTATCTTATATTTTTTTAATATATAAAAAAAATTATGTAATTATAGTAAATATTAAGAGAGAGAGAGAGAAGAAATAATTATAAAATTAAGTGATTTAAAAATATATATCAATAATTTTAATTTTTTAAAAAATAATATTTAATAATATTATTATTCTTATTAAAAAAATTAACATTCTTTATGTTAACTTGGTATGTTTTAACGTAACGCATCAATAAATAATAAAAATATAATTAATAATTAAAATAATATAATATATATGCTGCTTACTAGACCTCTCCTTAGTAAAGAGAATGAAGATGACAAAGAAATGAAAGGATCACCGAACTTAACCTGCGATTAGGCACGTAATTGCGAGAGCCAAATCGTGGCACCGCTCCGACCACTTCTAGCCGCCAACAGCAAGAATGAGCTCATCTGTCCCGCACATTCTAGCTGTTTTACTCTCTCTCTCTCTCTCTCTCTCTCTCTCTCTCTCTCTCGCTCTTCCTCTCCCCCACCAGGCGAACATGGAAATCCCACAGAGCATACGTGCAAAAAACATTGAAAAGAGAAAGTATGCAACACCTCCGCTCGTCGATAATGATTGCGGTCTCAAAGTTTTTTTTTTTTTAAATAAAAAATAAAAATAAAAATTGCTGATATTGTGTTGTAATTATTTTACGGAGCTGATTGGCTGCGGCGTTTTGGCATTTATATCGTCACAAGGGAAAGAGACACCAACTGGATTGAATTTTAAATTGCGACGAAACGTAGCATAGCTATAGTATCAATTGTGCAGTTTATAACGTTACTTGATATATTCATTAAACAAACGATAGTTCCATTCATGGGTAATTATGCTACACAATATAAAAGATTATCTTTGTATTTTGGTAATTGAATAGGTAAATTTTAAATTGATTCTAATATATTGTTAAGTATTTATAAGCAATTGAATGAACTTTGACATTATATAATTTTAAAAGCGAAAATTTTATTAAATTCTCAACTTCAACAACCTAATTAGCCCCAATAACAGATTTGCTTACCAAGATGCTATTGTGACCTATATTGCTTTGTGGCATGGTATGGGACCCTAATCTATGCCTCATTTGTACATCCTGTTTAATTCAATGTGGCAAATTGTTTTATTGCTACTGTAATATCCATAAAATAAATCAATTTTATCTTGCTTTCTAATTTTGGAATAATTATTCATATCTATATATATATAATTTTTTAGTAAAATTATTAAGATATGCATAACAACTAAGGTTTATGACACTATCCGTACGTTTGCCCCAACCCAAATGACTTACTGCTCAAGTACAGAAAGTAGAGCGGAGATTGTAACTAACATGTGACCAACAAGGAAGATAAATAAGCCTGAGGGAGGCCACTTTAGTCATTTCAGCGAGAAATCCATTGAAGACGAGAATTTCTTTTCCATAACCTAGCTGTCGCGCGTGGATGGAACTCTCTGTACAGCAATCTCCCTGTAGCCACGTCGTCTCTTCTCGTGGTGGGTACTCACGAAAAAATGTGAGTATCCTGGCTTGTTGCGACATTTGTTACCGTAATTTTTTTTTTTTTAAAAAAGGGAGGAAATTTTTGCTTTGAAAACTACTCTTTCTTTCCTGGTATTTGCAAACAAGAATTTTCATTAATATCATCGAATGTCTTAATTAAGGTGGCTATGTTGTTTATTGTATTAAGCTTCATATCTTCTGCAGTAATTTTAATCAGTTTCTTTTTATTTATTTTTTGGAGATAAACAAGACATAGGTTCTTTGCAAATTGCTTGTGCATCGGCCAAAAGCATTTAACCCATATGCATTCAACACATCGTGTAACCTGGTACGTTTATTTTGAGACCGAAAAGGAGACTTATACCATATTTCTGAAGTTGAAAATTCAGCCCACCATTGCCAAGAGGGGGAGAGAGAGAGAGAGAGAAAACCGAGATCTTCAGTTCAATTTGAAGATTTGAGACTTCATCCGCTATATTGATAGAGAAAATTTTATTAAATATGTAGCATGGTGACTTAGCAGGCCTCTTGGTATAGAAAAAAAAAAAAAAAACGACATGAACCAAGGAAAAACATGCGGTAAGACAATTATAATCAAATATCAAAGTGGTACATGTTTTCTAAAACAGCAACTCATGCATGGACTTTCTATTTTGCATATTTAAAGCATCCTAATGCCTTCTTTTGACTATTTATGATCAATTAATTACAATTTCATCTTTTTTTTTTTTTTTTGGCTGAATTTACGTGTGTGTGTATATATATATATATTTTATGTAAAAAAAAAAAGAGCTCGATGAAATCTCTCGTTCATGTACGTGCATAATTCAAAGGAAATAGATCTGACTCACTCACAAAGCGACAAAAATAATGAGGACTTTTCTTCCGTCCAGTACATGCACCTGATAAGGTAGAAACCATAACCCCAATATTCTAATAAATTTGGCCAATTTCCCATATAAGAGAAATTGGAATTATTTATTATTAAATGTGGATGTTCGGGATGGTAGGCTATTAGTGACGTCTAATAAAATTAATCATCCAATGCATCTCCGATGGATTTTTATTTTCTTGTCCTTTTACCTTTTTCTTTTTCAGTTTTGTGTTCGAGATTAGAAGTAAACGCTAACTTGACAAACTGACATACTGACACGTAATCCTGCAAACCTCGCGGACGGGACAGATTGGATGCAAATTCTGACATAGTACTAGGTACTACTCACATTTGCCCATTGTTTCCTGGTGAGCTGTCGATGGTAAGTGGAAATTGTGTTTAACAAGCTTTTCTTCTCTCCATTACATAAGATCGAAAGATATACGAGGTTGGCCTTTTTGCTTTTTTTTTTTTTTTTATTTAGAAATTTCGTTTCATCCGATCCCGTAAGTTGAAATTTTTTATTTCAACTCGACGGTTTAAGTTTTTAATCATTAAAATATTCTTTTAACGAGTGAAGACAATTATATTTGATAATAAAATGCTAAAAGGTTGAGCACTCTTTTCTTTCCATGAAAGTAAATATGACAAATTAACAATTATATTTAATCCGACCAATCTATCAGATCGTTCTTTTTGCAAATCTGTGAATAAGGACAATGGTTTTCCTTGTTGAATTGGCATTATTGAAGCTTGAAGTATAATTATATATATATATATATATATATATTTTACGAGACCCAAAGATTCAGACAAAATTAACTAGTAGACATTAACCCCAAAAAAGAAAAAATCCTTATAAGTCGGCCAAGGCATTTAGAGCCTTCAATTTCGAGTGGACCCAGCTTTCCAAATTAATAACCAGGATTTGGCCATTATATTTGTGATAAAGCTTTGAAAATCGTTTCATCAAAGTAATATGGAAAAATTAACCAGAGTCTTACACTTTTATTTACCATAATTTTAAATAAAGCAGATCTCCGGAGGCCAATTTAGTAATTTCATTCACTAATCCACGCTAAAACAGAGCTTTTGTCCGATGCCCTTTTGTTACCGCGATTCCAAACGCTCTCGACAAAGATGGCAGCAAAGCACGCTATACTCGGCATAGCACTTGCACATGTGCACACAAATTACCTCACATACGCACATACAAAATTATTTTTCCTCGTTAAAATTATTGAATGCAAATTAATGGGTTTCGGACAAAGAAAAAAAAATAAAAATAAAATTATGGGTTCTTTTTGGGCTTTCGAACTCGAGTGCAAGAGGACAGATCAAATGATACATGTTTAAACTGTTTGTGACATCCTTAGTACACTTACTTTCTTAGACTTTATCTTGGCATAGAAATCAATCTGAATTGATTCTCCCCAAGTTAATTTTTCTAGCTTTGTTTAAGATGAGCAATTAGTGTGAAAATTGAGAGTTTTACAAGAGATTCTTTATGCATAATATGAATTTATAATTTTAACTTTATTGCAAAGAGATGCTAACGCAATCATTTGCTCGCAAAAACATAGTTTGGTTTCGTAGACGTTACGTATTTGATGCGGACGAGGATCCATTCACTAATAATATTTGAGAAATGTTTGGTACATGAAATTTTAAATACAAAAGTGATGCGTCTTAGTAAACATAACTTACAATTAGAATCGTATTTTACCATGACTTCAGAACCCAAAAAAAAAACACACAAAAAAAAAAAAACTCTGGGTCTCGAGTCCATAAGAAAGAATTATGCGGCATCTACGTGGCAAGTAATTATTGGTCCGATGCTTCTTAGGCCACGCTAAGGCCTTCTGTACTGTATGGAAACTACCACCGCTACTATTAGCTTTTGTTTAATTAATTTCCAATAACAATAAAGAAGAATCGGAAAGAAAATGCAAAGTCGAGGCGACTGTTGCATCACGCATTTTTCAAAGCGCGTGGAGATATCATTTTCGTCCTTGTGAACAGACCGGACCATACCAGACCCCCCCTCTCTCTCTCCCCCTCCCCACTATAAAAGACAACAAAAGGAGTCTCTCTCGCTCTCCCTCTCTCTAAACTCGTACAAAATATTTTTCTTACTCTCTCTATAGAGCGGAAGCAACTGGCGAGAGAGAAGAAAGAAATGACCCATTCTCTCTCTTCTCTCTCTCACTCTTTCAAAAGTTAAATCTTTTTTAGCCATAATAGCCTCCCAGCTCTGTTCTACGCAACACAGGTAACCGTACCTCTCTCTCTCTCTCTCTGTATCTATCGCTCTTCTCATGTACATGACGTGTGTGCGTTGTTGTGTATTTTGATGTGCTTGTTTTTGTGCGTGTTTGTTTCTGACTCGAGCGTATGTAAAGTTAACGTTTTTTTCTTTATTATTCAGCCTTTGAAGAGTGAATCGGTGGACACCCATTTTCTCAACTTAGCTCTTTTTGGCTTTTCTTTTTCTTTTCTTTTTTTTTTTCTTTAATCACTCGGGTTTTCTTCGACGACTTTCTCTTGTTCTATGAGTCGGGGAAGAGGTCATATAGTAAATTTAGATTTTCCTTTCAGTTTTTTTAAATGAAAAGGGTATATCTAAGTATATTTATTTTGTTTGTTAAATCAGTTGGCGTCGTACTTTGCTTGTTATCTCTTGAGATGTAATTTAATTTAATGCTCTTTATTAGTAGTCCTTGTGGGGTTGGGTTGACAGTTCCTCGCCTGTGTCTAATAAAGGGTTGAATTTTTCGGGATCATTTTTGGAGTTCCCACTTTGAGTAATTATAATTGCTTCTTCTCATTCTGTTGATTATTGTTTGTGCATTTATTTCTTCCTTTATTTCTACTTTTTCTTTATAAAAAATAAATAATGAAATCTTTGTTTTTGCATACGGTGTTAAAACTGTGAAAGCCTGTGGTTTGGTTTATACGTAATATGATTTTTGGGATTTGATTTGGAGAAACTAATGTGGTTAAAATATTGGTCATTGTAGTAGTTATTTGGCAAGCTGGAAGTTCTTCTAGATGAGGTTTTAGGTTTTTTTTTTTTTTTTTTTGCCTTTTGTTTCGAAAATGGATCTGAGGTTGAGATGACTAATTAAAATTTAGAAAACTCTAGTTGAATTTTTCGTTTTATAAAAATTTCCCCTTACCATTTGCTTCATCCTGCCTTTTGAGGACAAGCATTATGGATTCTCTATCTGATAATAGCTTTTCCAGAATACTAGAATGCGTTCTGAAAAATAGAAATAAGAAAATGGATTTTACAAAGTGTAAAATGGCATATATTTCTGGTTTTTTTTTAAATGACTTCATGTTTATGTCCTCTGCCTCTTTTTTTTTTTTATTTTTTGTAATTTTTCTCTCAATAAAAAAATGAATTAGAAAATGTAACGCGAAAATAGATACTAAAAACTGACGGTTTTGGGAACTAAGGAGTCCAAAGTTTTTTAATAATGCACGTGCATATACTGTTCCTTTTCTCATAATTTTTAATGTGTCTGTTTATGCTTTTTATTTAAAAAAAAAAAAATCTTTATTGATTAATTGAAGCCTTTAACCTCGAGCGAATGCTTATTTCCCTCAAATTTAGTATGATCCCCACAGACTCCAGGTTGTTGCAGATTCCCTTCATAAAATAAAAAGGAAATTTGTTGAAGCTGAAAAATTGACAATTTTTTTCCTTTGTTTCTGTGAAGTTTTTTTTTTTTTGTTGTTTTTAGATATCTCCATGCCCTTGAAATTATATGCTCTTATATCATGTTTCCTCTGGTTTTGTCTCACATTCAAAAACTTGTTGCTATTTCATGAGAGAATGAAAAAAAGGGTTTGTTTCATTTTTCATAGCATTTGAAAAATTTCAGTACTTCTTTCTTGGTTGGCAATGCCAGACATTGTTTTGCCTTTATGTTACCTCTATAATCATAATAACTATCTTGATTCATTTAAAGCCCTTGCAGATGGATATT
This sequence comes from Ceriops zippeliana, assembly GCA_037897445.1. Taxonomy (NCBI): domain Eukaryota; kingdom Viridiplantae; phylum Streptophyta; class Magnoliopsida; order Malpighiales; family Rhizophoraceae; genus Ceriops; species Ceriops zippeliana. The sequence continues at coordinate 2,936,266 of JBAPLH010000004.1, read as the reverse complement.
GTGGAAGTATATCATAATGAAAGTTACTTTAACCACAAATCAGGAGAGCAATCACTTTCTGAGGAGGCTCCTGGTATATCTGAAGCTTCTAGAGATCCTGAGCTGCTTCCTCGCATTGGAAAACAGTACCAGGTTGAAATTCCAACACTGATGACAGAATCTGCCCATTTGTCACTGAGTGGGAGCCCCATTGATGAAGCAGCGCCTAGTAATATGTTTGAATTTTTAGTTGGATTACCCATATTATTAATGTGGATCAGTGAAGAATTTAGAATTGTTGAAAGTGAATCAACAGAATTTCCTGCTGATTTGATCAATGCATCCCCTCGAAGTGAGAGTGTAAAATTGGGAAGCAATTTAATACTTCAAATTTCTCCCAGAGATGACTTCGGACCTAAGTTTGAGCCAATGGAAATTACAGTGTGTGGTGGGATAGATGGAGCATACTCTGGAGGGCTGCATTTGCAACAAGCAGCGAAAAAAGAAATGCATCAGAAGTGTGGAGGGAAAGGCTATTGCATGGTTCCTGGTTCCTTGGGCGACACATGGACTGATTATGAAGAGGCTGCTTTCCTCCTTGGATTGTATATTTTTGGAAAGAATCTTGTTCAAGTGAAGAAATTTGTTGAGACCAAGAGGATGGGTGATATACTTACATTTTATTATGGGAAGTTCTATAGGTCTGACAACTACTGTAGATGGTCAGAGTGCAGAAAAATAAGAAGTCGAAGGTGTATATATGGCCAACGAATCTTTACAGGGTTGCGACAACAAGAACTCTTATCTCGTTTGCTTCCACATATGTCAGAAGAATGCCAAAGGACTTTGCTGGAGGTATTTGTGATTGTCATTTGCATCCATTTTTTTTCTTCTTTTGCTGCCAAGGTTTGTAAAACAAGGGTGCAATAGTTATGCATGAAAGAAGTTCATAAGAGGACCGCAAAGACTCCAAACCATAGCCGATGGAGTATGAGGTGCACTGTCTTGTTGGTCTTGGGAAAATGTATCCTGAGAACTTCTCTTCAAACTTTGGGTTGACTAATTGTCACATGTATGTAATAGCATGGCTCCTTCAAGCCTCACATGGTTGTCACAAGTTGTGTTATGTTAGGCCTGAACATAGAACCAAGTTAGCCCCTCTAGATCTTGTCAGTGTGATTTTGTATATGTTCTCCTTTGTTTAACACTCAACTTGCTTTCTGGGATTGGTTTCTGTTCCTTCCCTGCATACTGGAAAGAGTTCTGTTAATTTGTATATTTGTGGTTTTATGCACGGCCTTGTCTGTCTGCATCGCAGTCATTAGGTCGCATCACTCTCTCTTTTCCATAGGAAGATAATTCTCCATGTTCTTACATTGAAATGAATGTTTGTCTCTATTGCAGTATTTAGCAACAAGTTTTCAAGGGCTTTGTGACATAAACTTCAAGTTATTGTGAAATCCTGTGTCTTGGTAATTTGCTTCAGCATGGTCTTTTCTTGTCCTAAATTTGAGTGCATTTAGATATGGTCCGTTCTTGATTAAGATCAAGGTCTCAAGGTAATTTTGAAATTTGAGCATAGTCCCTTCTTGTTTTGAAGCTATAATCTTTTGTTCATGTTATTCATGAATCACAAACTCATTATTTTGTTTGAATATCACTTGCTTCTTTCTAGTTTGCTCAGAAATATGGAGAAGGAAAAATGTTACTGGAAGAATATGTATTTGCTTTGAAAGCTAAAGTTGGTCTGGGCTCCCTTGTGGAGGCAGTGGCAATTGGTAAAGGGAAGCAGGACCTCACAGGCTTTGCCACGGAACCTTGCAAGTCTGCTCAAGTTTCTCCTGTCTGCCCAGAAATACCAATGGGCAAAGCATGTTCCAAGCTTACAGATTTTGAAATAATTAACTTCTTAACTGGAGGCTATCGGTTAAGCAAGGCCCGTTCAAATGATCTCTTTTGGGAAGCTGTCTGGCCCCGTCTACTTGCAAGAGGATGGCATTCTGAGCAGCCTAATGATTATGGTTTTGCTGGTACTACTAGGAATTCTCTGGTTTTTTTAGTCCCTGGTATCAAGAAGTTCTCGAGAAGGAAACTAATGAAAGGAGCTCACTATTTTGATTCCGTAACTGATGTCCTCAACAAAGTTGCCTTAGATCCATCACTTCTTGAGCTTCAAATTGGTCCGGAGGGCTACAATAAGGAAAATGGGTGGACCAGTGAAACAAATTTTCATCAGGGACATTTTTCTGATCAACAATATCATTGTGATATAAAGCCACGAACTTCAAGCAGCATAACCAATGTTATGAAGTTTACTGTCGTTGACACAAGTCTGAAAAATGGGGACACAACCAAGGTGCGAGAACTGAGGAACTTGCCAACTGAAATTGCGAACATTTCCACCTCCAGTACCGATTCTGAAGGAAGTGATGGAGATTCTTCCAAAGAAAAATTATTTGATGATTCTAATTCTTCTGATCTCTCATGTATTGATAGGAATAAGATGAAAATTTTCAGATCCATGGAGCTGAATCTGGATAAGAAAGACAAGGAGGAACTTGAGAATGATTTTTCAGACCAGAGGGTGCTACTTTCTGAAAAAAATCTGGAGGGCCTCGGAGCTGACAAATGTAATGACTTGCAGCTAACAAAGGCTGCCAAGGGCCATGCAACACGTAAATCAAAACCTGATGCACAACCACAACAAATATTAACTGTTTGTGACAGTGCAGAGACAAGCATTGGTGCAATCAATCTCTTAATTAGTTCCAGGTCAAAGCAAGATGAGGCTAGTTTCTCTGCAGCCAATCAAGATGTTATCTTTCATGCAGATCCTCGGGAGAAGCTATCATCCAGCTTATCTTCATCTATGGGCAGTCCAAATATTAGTGATGATTGTGGTACGAGCGATAAATCTTGTGCTGCTGAAAATCCTCAAGGGAGAACTCAAATCCGGATGTTGATTGACCTGAACTTACCTGTCCCACAAGATACTGAAACTGAACCTTTGATGATGGAATTGACAGAAAGATTGTCTGATCATATGAGCAGAGGGTCAGAGGAGCTTAATACTCTGGAAACTTTCATACCAGTATCTGACTCCTTTTCTGGGCCGTCATGCAACATGAACAGTCGCAGACACAGCACCAGAAACAGACCACCGACTGCTAAAGCATTGGAAGCTGTTGCCTTTGGATTTCTAGGCACAAGGCAGAAGCGGAAGAACAGGGAGGATTTTCTGCTAGAGAACTCCATATCACGACCTTCACAGCGTGCTCGTAGCAGACTCACAGAGAATTTTAGATCTGGAATTCAGGACTTAAAAGAAGAGGGAAGAGGAAACGGTACATGTAAAGGTTAATGGTGGCTTGCTCTGCAAGCCTTGAGGTATCTTGGCCTACAAGATTTTGTTGGATTCTGCCTTATTGCCAACTGGCTGTAACATAAAAAATGGGACATTCAGCATCTTTGGTCTTACTACTAGTACATAGAGACGGAAGAATGCTCCTTTTCAACTTAGCTAGCATAAAGTATCGATTCATGAAGCAATGTTAACGGCTCTTGGGCTCCAAGAGTCGTTGGTTGCCGAATAGCCAATCTGAAACTGGGAATGGGCTCATGTCGTTCTGCTCAAAACCTCTAGAAGATTGCCAACTTTCGTTGTAGTATCCTTGCTGCGGAGAGTTAGCCGTGTCTTTTACGTTCCTACTGCTGTAACAGTGGTTTCACGCTGACTGCAAGAGGGAAACACAGTGGTATTACAGGCTTTCCTTGGTGCTGTTTCTTGGAGAACAAAGCACCAGCCTCATGGGAGTTACAAAGCACCGGTGGACGTCTGGGAGGAGGAAGAAGGAAGAAAAAGTTTGGTTTGCAAGTTATAGCTTTTCCATTCTACTACATTTGACCCAAAAAGAAATTCTTGATTCCCAACAAATAAGAAAACTTTATGGTGGCTGGGTATAATTCCATTATTACCTTTCTCCTCCCTTACCTTTCTCCTCCCGGGAGGAGAGGGAGAAATGGAGATCCAAACATAAGGCTAGCCGTGAGTAATTATGAGGCAAGAACCCCATTTAGAGAGACTTCAGCTGATAAATATGGATACTGTTTTTGCTTTTTTTTTTTTTCTCTCCTTTTAACATATTTATTTCATTAATCTAACCAAGTAAGCAAGCAAGATAATGATTAACTGAATAAATCAGCCTCGCGCACACAAGATTAAAAAGAAAATTAAAAAGAAAGAGTCAAGATGGAAGGGGTAGGAAAGACAATTGAGTGGGACAGCAGTAGTCCCGCAGAAGGACAAGCTAAAGCCTAAACGGGGACTATTAAAAATATGGACACGTGGCAATATCCCATTTCCCGATACCAATATGCCATTCAGGACTCTTAAAAAGGGCGGCGTGTGTTCTGCACAGATGCTGTCTGTTTTGTTTATGCACTTCCCGGGCTTCTCTCCAGCTCGCTCGGAAAGCCTGTTGAGGCCTACTGTCCTCGAACTTAAGCAGTTGACATTGCCTCCAATTAATTAATAATATCCTTTTATTTTTACTCCATGTCGTGAGTGGGAAGGAGAGGTTAAAGGGTCATAACAGCAACGAAGGATGGGTCAGGCATTTCGTCGAGCTTCTGGCAGAATCCAAACCACCGATGCATCTCCCAAGACTGTAGTTGACCGGAGGCCGCCCGTGGGCTCCACCGAAAAGGTGGATATCTCGAGGAAGACCGCCATCTATGAGGGCATCAATCAGAATGGTTTGGATTCTGGTCAGTGTTTACAGGCTTTTTTTTTTTAATCTTTTTCGTATATTTCTAAGGTCTTCAAATTCTTTTGAGGGACATTTTCAGACATGTTTGTGTTAGATTCAGGTGCATTGCATGGATTTTGGCCCAGTTTGAGGTTTTTCCCTGTCCGATCGGTGTGGCCTGCGAAATTATTTTAGAATTCTAAGAAAGTTGTGTTTTTTGATATCAAATTTGGTGGTTTTGTCTTTTTTTTTTTTCTTAATTAGCATTCTTACATGAAATTAGAACTTGGGGTCGGGACTGTTAACTTTAGTTCGATACATAGACAAAGACCCAGATATAGTTTCATCTAAGATGGGTATTTGAGGGTTCCTTTTGGTTGCTGGGAAAAACTGAAGCAAAGAAACACTGAGAATCCGGCATTGGACCTGGAGCGTCTGATATTTTATTGTGGTTAATTTTTTTTTTTCTTTCTTCTCTCTGGCCTTTTATTCCAATCCATGGTAATTGGGGCTGTGTGAATGTGCTTGATAAATGATTATTATGTTGCAATAATCCAATTTTACATAATTGCCAGAAGTTAGATCAGAAATGGCAGAGAGAGTTGGGGAAACTGATCTATGGTGTTGAATTCAGATAACTGACTGCAATTAGTGAATTAGTTGTGGTTATGTTGTGCCATGGTGGTGTTCCAACTGAACATTTTGGTTTGATATGGAGACACTCAACACGCTTAAGCTTCCCTGTTCGTTCTGTCCTATTATTGAAAGTTACACAATTTTTTGAGCCAGCATATCAATTTTGGTTGAATTAACACTCTTCTTTATTCCAAGTTTGTCATCTTCACTAGAGGTTGCTTCTGATTATTGCTTTGAATCTCAGAAATTCTTTTGACAACAGCAGGCCAAGTTATTCATTGCGTGTTATATTAATGATGAAAACTTGTCAACATTCTTTTTGATGAGTGTATTTTCATTGTATTTTGCACTAATTAAGATGATTACTAACTTCATTCATTTTTTACAATCTTTTCTTTTACTATGTTCTCTCAAGATGGCATTCCAAGAGTTAATCCTGACAATGTCCTTGAAGAACGTGATCCACAATATGATGCAATGCTTAGTCAAATGGCGGGTAGGGTGAAATCAATGGCGGGAGGGAAACTCGAGACAGCTGAGGTGAGTTGTTGGAATAGACCAAAACTAATACTGAATTGCTGGGATACTACAGTTGAGAACATCTCAGTTTGTATCTGACTGTCCAGGTGCATTTAGATTGAAGATTCTGTGGAATTGTGTCAACAGGCATATGTTGTGGAAAGGTATAATAGGCCCATGCCGAAGCTACGAAACACGAAGCCTGATTCTGCAAGGTATGAAGAAAGACCTGTACCTCCTGGGACCTTGAATGTGGCACAGCTGCGCCACATCATGCATCTGCACCAAGGCAAGGCTGATGATTATGACGGGCCTATGGACATTCACCAAATTGCTGAGAAGTTTCGACTTGAAGTTTCTCAGGTTGAGAGGATCTTGCAGTCCATATCACTGCCTTCAGAAGACAGCTTAAGAAAGGGAAGTTATGATTGATGATTATCAACTTTACTTTTTCGTGTATATTGCTGACAGAAATTCTGTTGAATAAGGGACAATAGACTTTGAGTTTCATTTACGGGATGTTCCATCATAGAGCAAATACACATCTGCTGGCCATTCAGTTGTAGGAAATTTTGTATGATTATCTGTTGCGTTTCGGGTGTTTCCAAGATACCATAAATTTGATATGGATTGCTGATGTACCTGATTTTCTTTTTTGAGTATAATGGTTGGGGCCTTCCCACTTATCCTTTCATCAAAATGATAAATGTCAAGTTACCGAAATTTCCTGGCCAATAATACAACCTTGTTGGGACCAAAACTTTTTTATATCTAGGCTTTTACAATATCGCTTGGGCCGTTACATGATGTAACGAAGTAGGTATTTAAATACGACTTCTCATATTGGATAGATTCTTCACATTCAATAAGTTACTTTTTAAGAAAAAAAATAATGATCTTATGATAAGTGATATAAGAATTACACCATAGGCAAGGAAGATCTTAATTCTATAAATTTAGTAAGAGAAAATGTAACGGGTATATCAGAAGAATAGGTAAATCCTTAAGTACGACCGACTCCTATACCAGATAAAAAGAGAGGGATATTGGATCATATAAAGGTAAACATTACACATCCCAATAAATTGCAAGGTAATAACCTCGTGACAATACTCATACTACAAAAGCTTCAATAAATTGGACAAAAATACTTTGGAAAATTTATTTTCGGCTTGCCCTTCATAATTGTTATTCAATGTCGCACCCGACCGCCTGCTAAATGTGGCATATACAATAATCAGCACCAGCAACGGCAGACAGCAGCAAACTTTCCAACATTCTAGAGCAAGTTAGGTAAGTTATGAAACATTGAGCAGTGAAAAAGCCATGACAATACAATGTCATGTTTGTAAACCCCTCAAAGACTTCACCCTGTGACCTCTTAACTGTCATTTTCCTAATCTACAAACAAGAGCTCCATTGCCTGTAACAATCAGTCAGTTAATAAGCTAAAAAGGGTAAGAACAGTTCCCCAATTCCACCTATATGACCGTTTGATATTCTCTTTTAAGGAAAAAGAATGGGATGTAACCCCCAATAGGGTAAAAATAAAAACAAGAGGACCCTCACAAAATTTTAAAGAACTGAAAAAAGAAAGTAATACGTCTTGCAAGATTCAAGTCAAAATAGATTCCAGCCAGTCGTGAACAATTTCATAAGCTACAAACGTTACAGCGCCAGCTGGTGCGGCCTTGATGGTTGAAGGAACAATTCCCTTATAAAGACCAGCCCAACCCTCTGCTTGCAATATTTGGACACAGGCATCAGACATATTTCTGTATGCTTGATGCTCGACTCGAGCACCATACTTCGGGTGTCTCTGTAGTCCTTCAATCTGCAACAGCAAAACCAACAAACTAATACTCAAGCCACAGCCAGAAGAAACTGATAACTGAGATATGACTTACTATGACTCCATTTGCTTAAATTATCTTGTTTGAAGCTATAAAACTTGACTATTGTGCAACTTAAGACAGACTGTCACCCAGGAGAGAAAGAAGCTTTATGAATGTTAATTGAGTGAAAAAGAGGAAAGGGAAGAACAAACTGTGACTTTCAAAACTGGGTGGATCCTTTTGACTTAATGAACCAGATTATACATGGTTGACAACTGGAAAAATAGTTGTTAGTTCCCCATTGAAATAAAAGAATTAATTACTCATGATTTTACACATGTCAGCAACTTCGTTCTCCATGTACAAGCCACTTGCTTTATATAGTGATCTATTGTGAGAAATCAACAAAGATATACTGAATTCAAACAGGTAAAGGTACTGCCACCATATAAATGTCCCAGTAAGTACAAATTCACCCAACTTGAAATGAAATTCTCAGAGTTAATCACCAACGATTCTGTACACAAAATCCTTAAGAAATCTAGAAAAAAAAAAAAAAACAAAAATACCTGAAATCTTTTCTTCACAACATCAAGAGGATGACAGACAAGTTTGGCACATGTCCCAGCAGCAAACCCACAGAGGAAATACTGAAAGCCTGAAAGCCCAGTACTTCCCAAGCCTATGTCAGGGGACCTGTATCGATTCCAGGCCTAGACAAAATAAAAATAATCTGATTGGTATCTTAAGTGCTGCAATTTGTGTTGTTACCTTCAATTAAAAGAAGTGGATGCCACTTTGGTCAATCTTTGATGAGACAATTATCAGCTTAAAAAAGAAAACTATTTGGACAACTTTTCAAATAATTCCAGTCTCTTTGATTATGTCCTAAGTTTTATTAGGATTTGAAAAGTGACTGAACACTTAAAACTTAAGAACAAGGCAGTCCATGCCAACAATGGCGGACTAATCAAAGAGCACATATTACCAAATCATCCTATCAGATTTGCATCTTAGATCACAGGAAATCCTTGTTCCTCTGTTTCCTTATTCCAAACAGATAGTGGCCAAATTTTAAAAAGAACATCAAAACAAAGAATATATCACATATTGTACCATGGTCCAGCGCTTAAACATATCATATGTTCCAAACTGAAGGCCAGCATAAGGAACAATTTCAACCAATGTTGGTGACAATCCAGAATATAAGCCTTTGATGCCACGGGTTTTGATAATATCAGCAAATGCAGACCTCATTGTGGGATAAACCTGAATGTGCGTGAATTTTAGTCAACAATTAACAAATAACAAGACAGTAAGTTCATAGCAATTAAACTTGTTTGAGGCAGTAACTAAAGCTTCCACAAATCAAGTTCATCATTACAAAGAACACAAATGACCCACTACAAATGGCTCTCACAACAAAGTCAAATGCTAATAACAGGCCCGTTTAAGCAGAGAGGTTGATTCAGCTTCCAAACTTCAGTAAACAAGAAGGCCTTAAAGTACTTAACATGAACATGCTAAAAGTCAAGCACACATCCACTAAAAGCCACAAGAAGCTACAGAATATCCTCTTCTAGACATGCTCAACAACAAAGAAAATTAGACAGTGTTGATGTAAGCCTTCCAACTAGTTTGCCATAGAGGTATGGAATAATTTTAAAGTAGAGAATAATGACATAAATCCATACTAGTAACAATTTCATAGCAGTGAAGCATAAGTAGTTTGCAGTTCTCCTAAAGGCATGTAAGTTGTTTAGAAACACAAACTGGGATCACACCCTTGACCATGGCCAGAAGATAATTACCTTTGGTTCACCCTGTGAAGCTAATACAGTTCGTATAAGATCAAAAGGGTATGATCCAAGTGTAGCTACACACCCTGCTAATGACCCACTGAAATAAGAAACATAGGGACTCAGCTTTTCATGATCCTCTGCATCATTGAAGGAAAAAAAAGGAAAGAAGAAGAAAATCAATCAACTTCACCACATTACACATTAAGCTGGCATGATTTACATCTTAAAACAGGACATAAATACAATATCATATTTGAGGAGTTACAGGAATTGGGACCTTAACAAAAACAAGAATATACTGCACTAATGTCTTAATTTCAAATAAATCAAAAACAAGGACATGCTGAAAATAGCTGAAAAAAAGTTGCAAATCTTCCACCCTGTACCAACATCATTGCAACATACATGAGTGAGTAATATGCTTACCATAAATGATTTTAGACAGGTTTGGGTCAAAGAAAAGCATTATTACATAGTAATCTCTATTTTTCAAAAGCACCAACTTGCTCAAATTAATAACAAAAGTGAGAAGTAATAAAACACTGAAGCATCACCAAAGTAAAGAACCACAAGTAATCAATATGCTGATTTTGTACCTTTCTTAGAAGAACCAGCAAGAAAAGTTTTCAATTTCTGTAACACCACAAATTGAATGGAGGTGTATGGCATAACCATGAGTAAAGCTGGGACATTGCCACGCCAAAAGCCCTAGAACAAACAATTATCAGATTCCAACCTAAGAAACATGTAAGAGGCATTTGTAAAGTATCCACCAGAAAAACTTTTGTGCATGGCCTCATGAAACACAACAGGTCAAGGAAAGAAAAAAAAAATGGAAGTAGAAGAAATGTTAACAAACAAAGCTACTAAGAGGTGCCCATGCCTGAAGAAACTAGTATTCCATATAGGATATTCTCTGTGAAAACCTTAAATTTCTTGTGCTCAGTAAAGGATATTCACTGTCAAAGGCATAAATAAAAAGAGCAGATTGCTTTCAAAATGAAGAAATGGAAGTTCATTTTGAGAGGCATTGGATTAATCAGACAATTAACTGCTTGTCACATGATTGTATTGTATTCAAGATCAATTAACTAAACAACATAAAGCCGGTTAGTTGATGTAGGATATAAAAGTTTATGACCAACCAAACCAGAACATTAACATCCAGAAATAGAAATGAAAATGGAGTCCAACATACTGCTAAACCTTCCTCTCTAAATATATCTTTTGTTGCTTGCAACATGCCTGTGTACTTGGACTGCCCATGCATGTTTCTGTGAAGCAAAGCCCAGGTAGACGTGGGCTCCAGTTGAACCTGCAGCAAGCACACACAGCCAACTATTCTAAGTACTAGCAATTGAGAATTTGAGATACAAAATCAACACAAAACCAAATGCAGATGGGCACCCAAACTCGGAATACATAACGCCGCATCTAAGTTTGCCACTTTGCAGCTTCCTTTGCAGTTTTCAGGCTTCATTTATATTCTTCAGCCTAAATGGATGTTATTGATCCTAATCTCCCACTGCTTTGTGCATGTACTCAAATTACAGGCACTGGCTGACCCAACTTCTTACAACTTAGCAACAGATTTATTACAGCGAATATATGTACTAGAACATCACATCAAATTGGGAATGTGCGAGAATTTAGATTGTGAAACAAAAAAGTGACCTGGAATCTGATCTTAATAACATCAAGCGGAGATGTGACGGTTCGAGAAACCCCGCCGGCGATTGCACCGGCAGTTGCCTCCAACATAGCCTGTTTAAAGTGCCCTGGCTCCTCCATTGCCGCAGAAACCATCTTTCCCTTCTTACCCACCCTCACACCACGTCAGCCACTCCGCAACCTAAAAAAAAAAAAAAAAGAACATCAAAATTTTCATTTTTGAAGCAAAAAATCCAAAAAAAAAAAAAAGTGACCGAAAACTGCTCCAGAGATTTAGGGTTTCACAGGAAGATCGTGAGATGCAATACCTGGAAAGATGCGGAGAAGAAGGGGAGGAGGCGGCGGCGGAGGCAAGATTTCAAGAATTTTCTCCTTTTGCCGCCTTATTTGGAATTGGATTATTTAAAAGAGTAGCGACAACTATGACCAAATCAATGAATTAACGGCGAGGCGACCGGTGGGTTTTTTTTTTTTTGGTTCTTTTCTTTTATTCCATTTTCAGACACGACATTCTTTTGTTGATTAAAAGCCTGCGTCTGCCTTGCGCGCGCGAGAGAGAGAGAGAGAGAGATGGGACAGCCGACTCGTGTCTAGTTTTCTGACAAAATAATTATCGTTGAGCACCTTATCTAATATTCATTTCTTCGCACTATTTGGGATTTTCTCTCTCTCTCTCTCTCTCTCTCTCTCTCTCTCTCTATACTTTTAACGTTTGGGTTTGGCGGCTCGTCAATCTTCATTATTTGACCCAGTAATTTTCGGCAATTTGCGTGGCAATAGTCAAGTCAGCAGACCCTCGTTTGTGTATCATTTTCGGTTTGACTTTCAATCCTTGGCACTTAGAAATAAAAAGGGGCAAAATATTTTTTTTTTAAGTAAAAAAAAAAAAAAAACAAAGAGGCATCACGGTGACATATAAATTGAAGCTTCCCCTGAGATTCAGATTAATTGTGGGGAAAATTCCAAACAAAAGAGATGGGCCATATATCGTTCTTTTGATTGAATTGACGAATGACAAGTAATAACTTTTCTCCTATTCTATTTTTCTAACTTTCCAAATTCAGGAATTATGAAAAAGCGTGCCAATTTATGGGCTTGACAGCATGCCGGCGGGGGGTCTGCTTCCCCCGCCGACAAATATAATTGCTCATTCCCATTAGTTTCTAATTTAAAAGGAGCACGTACCGACTGGATTGCGGCCCCTTTGTTCGTTCACTCGTTCCCGGCACAGCACAAGTTCTCTGTCTCTCTCTCTCTCTCTCTCTCTGTTTTTTTTTTGGGCGATCTGACGACACACTTTTTCACGTTAAATAAATATTACACAGATTGACTATTTCACTTTGAGATTTAAATCAAGGGCTAAATTTTGGCCTGTAAGAAATGTAGGCTTAAATGTAAAAAGATTTGGGCCCACACGGAAGGCCCTGCACCTTGGGCAAGTATAGGTGACAAGCAGGCCCGGTTAATTCATTGTTACATGACATTTTGCTAAAATAAAAGGAATAAAGTTATAGACAGTTAGAATTACACGTGTTAGTTGACCAAAAAAAAAAAGAAGAAGAAGAATCACAAGTGTTAAATTTGAAATACGGCATATATTTTAGTGGTTAAAAAACTTGAACTTATGTAATTTACAATTTAATGTGCCTCATAGTGAAAAAAAAAATAATAACTCAGATAATAGTGCTTTCCTTTTCATCCAACTTCTAAGGAACATTCGTTCTCCCCCCTCCCCCTCCCCCCCACAAAAAACTCTCATAAATTTGATTATTTATTTTTTACATCTGACTACACAATGTGTTATCTTTTTTTTTTTTTTTCGATTTTTACTTTTGAAAAAATCCTAGTTTTGATAACTATATTGGGCCCTCAATGCCAGGGCTAGAAAGCGATACAACGGGCCGGCCCACTTCACCCCGAATAACTGCCATCCTCGACGTTAGTTGACTTCTTCTACATTCACTGGAAACCCTAAATTCCAGGGTGTCTTCCTCGATTTTCAGCCCTTTCCAGTCATCGTTTCACCTCCTTCTGAGGAGAGGAAGAATCATCATCACCATGAGGCCTCTCGATGAGAAGGAAATGCAAGCCGTATTTGACAAGCTCTTCAAGTTCACGGGCAACAACCTCAAGAACATCATCGAGAACCCGTCCCAGGAAGGCCCCGACCAGAACCCCGGTCGATATTGTTTCAGGTTCCACAAGAACAGGGTCTATTATGTCAGCGAGTCCCTGGTGAAGCGAGCCACTAACATTTCCCGCGCCAATTTGGCTTCTTTGGGAACTTGCATAGGGAAGTTCACCCATGGAGGGAACTTCCACTTGACCGTCCAGGGCCTCAACCTGTTGGCCGCCAATGCCAAGCACAAAGTCTGGCTGAAACCCACCTCGGAGATGTCGTTTTTGTACGGGAATCATGTTTTGAAAGGTGGGTTGGGGAGGATTACTGATAGTATTAGGGCTAATGATGGAGTCGTCGTTCTTTCCATGTCTGATGTGCCGTTGGGGTTTGGGACTGCCGCGAAATCGACCCAGGATTGCAGGAAGTTGGATCCTAATGGGCTTGTGGTATATCACCAGGCGGATATTGGTGAGTATTTGAGGATGGAGGATGAGCTTTGACTGAGTTTGTGGTGGATGTTTGGGGGAACTTTTTAATAGTGGCTTGGTTTTAATTTTGCAAAAAGAAAAAAAGAAAAAAGTAGACTTAATGTAAAAGGATATTATCTCATTCTGTTGCTGTTGCTGATTTCGAGTAATATAAGGTGGTTTTTGTGGTTTTGTTGCATTTGTATTCTTCGTACCTGGTTTAAGTATGATTTTTGAGATGGCGCCAGTGTTTATTACTTTTTGATTTCTTTCTTCCTGTTTTCATTTTGATTGTGCGTTGGTACTGATTTCCCCGACATAGTTAAAATTTCCTTTATGGGTTCCTGCTGGCAATGATTGTTTGGTTTTTGGTGGTGAATCAAAACTAAATAGCCTAGGACTTGATATATAGATGGACCATTGTGATGTGGCCGGGATCGTTGCTATGGCTACTGGCATTCTGCTTACTGATACTAGGTAGATAATGTCACTGTACTGGATAAAACCTTTGAATTTGGTAGTTCTGCATGGCACTGCCAGGATAACTACTTGGTATTTTGCACTTTATGACCTTGACATCAAAGAATAAATGGTGGTTGTAGGATTTAGATGTTTCTATTCCAAGGAAACTGTGTGCTGGTTACGATGGTCTAATTGGCTTGGTTGAGAGACTGATTGCTTGTTTCATTCTTTGAGAAACCTTAAAGTTTCTGTGCATTTACTGAGACTTGGGTGCTAACTGTAATTGCATTTCAGGCCTTCATGGGCAGATTCTGTTGTAAGGTCCAATTTCAGTTTGATATATGGAGTTGGCTTAAGCTAAATGGATGTTAATTGGGATGGATGCAGGTCACATTTGTGGTAGCTTATGTTCCAATTAAAATGCAGTTGAATCTTTCTTGTTAATGGTAATGGTAATGGGGAGAATCAAAATTCAACCTAGATAGAGTCTCATCAGCATACCTGATACTGGGGCATGCTCTTACTTGATGGAATTTCCTTATTTCTTTACATTTCATGTGAGAGCTTAAGGTCATGATAAACTGCTTGCCTTGATATTGGTCACCAACACCACATTTATCGTGTGTTTGGTATTGTTGTTTGCTTAATACATATGCTAAAGGTGGAACTTCAAACACGTGGGCCAGTGCTGCAATGATGTTCAACAAGAATGTGAGATTTATGATGAATTCATCATTTCTCTTTGACGAGGATGGCATTGATCATATCGGACAACTATATGCTAACACCTCCCTATTAATGACTCTTTTTCCACACCCGTGGCTGGTCCCCTCAAAAATCATGCAGAACAATTCATGAAGTTTGCATTATGTATATATAATTATTATTTTATTTTATTTTATTTTTGAAGTGTCGCTTCTTGTGGATATATATATGTTTTTTTTTTTTTTTTAAGTTTGCGACACTTCCATCGAAGAAAATTGTGACACCCGTGAAGTATATATATATAAAAGATTGCGCATCCGGGGAATCGAACCCCGGTCAGTACCGTGGGAGGGTACTATGATACCACTACACCAGATGCGCAATAGGTTGAGGTATGTCCCTTTAACCATGTTATTGTTGACAGTATAAGGCTGTGGACATTTACCATAGAAATGTCAGGAATTTCGAGTTTTCAGGAACAGTGTGGTTCGCCTAGTGGAGAACCGGGTGCGGAATCATTGGAAAAAAGCAGGCAAGGCTCGAGCACTAGCCGGAAAGTGCTGGTCCACATTCCCACCAACGAAGTTGCACCTGCTTGAGCGGATCTTGAACGCAAGCTTCATTCGCTAGGGGAGGAAAGGTAATATGATGAGATATAACTGACATTGGCAAATAGGATGGCATGAAACTCTGCGCTGATACGAAAAAACTTGGTAGGAAAGTTACAAAAATGGAAAACCTTTCCAGAGTTCGAATTTCCAAGAGAGAGAACTGAAATTGGAAGATGGGATGCCATCAAACACCGTGCAACACTGACGTGTAAAAACTGGTAGAATTACCAGTAGCCTTGTAAACAATTAGTGAAGTTGACAGGCAAAGTTCAGATAGAGACTGAGACCTCGCTAGTCCAAAGGCATTTCATTTTTATCTTAAATCAAAAGAATCGTGGAGTTGGCGCTGAGAAGAATAAATCCATTTAGCGAAGGGTTCCTTTTGTTTTTCCCCTGGAAGTATGTCCTGAATACGAAAGGACTAAGTGCACTAAAGGGTATTCTTAGATTTAACTTTTCTGAATTGAAAAAACAACAGTACGTGAGATGAATTATATTCTTGCTGGTGCCAATTAGGCGTACGGTCCAATTCCTTGTGCACATTTCATGCTTTAAAGTGTGAATCTCAATCCATATTATCAGTCCGGGCTTACTTCAAAGAAATTTTAATGGGTTAGCTTATCAACCCATATCATTATCGTACTCCCAATATTTGCAGTTTCATTGTCCTCGTTCACTTTGGCAATCTTGGGCGTAATACTCCAGTGCCAGTAAAAATTCAATTGTTTCCTGGCACTCGAGCAGTCTGACCTCACTAGCAGTGCTGGCCTTTAAAATCGCCGAGAGGCTACCACGTATTCCTCTTAATGACAGACACAAGAACCCGAACAGGAAAAAACATAATCAGAGAAAGAAAGATAAATGAATAAATCACTGCCTTCGTTGGCTTGAGAAAGATTGATTTGGAGCATTGATCTGCAAGCTAAATGTTTTTTGCTCTATGGAAAGAAAACAACTAAAAGAAAAACAACCGAAAAACTTCCTACGACATTTGATGACAGGGTTATATAAACCATGATACAGATCTCTCCTTCGAAATATGGGAAGGCCAATTATTTGGATGAAGACACAGCTCTCCTGCCCAATTGCAAATGGGTACCATGCATTGAAAAGGTAACAAATTCTGACCCTATTCAAATGATTCGCCTGAATCTGATTAGACTTAACTGATATTGACTGAAAACGTTAACAGACTCTCAACTTTAAACACCTGAAACCAAAATATCTTGAACAATTGAAACTCAAAATTACTTGAAATCCAATTAACCCAAAACCTTATTAACCGAGTTTGAAAAACCTGAAACCTAAATAATCCCAACCCAAAACCTGGTATATCCAAGATGTAAGAACCGGAAATCCAATTTACCTAAGAACTGATGGATCCAAATGAACAAGACTTATAACAATCAGCACGAATTCAACCCAACTCGCTCATTTGCCACCTCCAACTATATGGCTGAAGTCACTATTTGGTGCAACTAAATCCATGGCAAATAGAAAGCCAGA
The DNA here is from genome assembly GCA_037897445.1 of Ceriops zippeliana. Classification (NCBI taxonomy): domain Eukaryota; kingdom Viridiplantae; phylum Streptophyta; class Magnoliopsida; order Malpighiales; family Rhizophoraceae; genus Ceriops; species Ceriops zippeliana. Next base: position 2,919,203 of record JBAPLH010000004.1, on the reverse strand, counting down.
TTATTAGAACCAGAAGTAACAAGATGCCCAGAACAACCAACTTTATCTTCATGTTTTGGTACCACATTTTCTGTCGGATTTGGGTCCCTTGTTTCTTGTACGTCTGGGCCTAAAATTTGCACCAAATAATAGCAGTCAATTACTTGGCATCAATAAGTAGAACTGACCTAAGGTTTTGTTCTGCTCACTTAACCAACCTGATCATGCAAATTCTCAGCCTTGTCAGCAACATTTGTTAGGGTCTGTCCTCTTTGAATTGCCTGAAAGAACATGTGATCTAACGAGCATAAGATGTGGTTTTTTGCACGACCAAGAGACAGGTGAACACATATCCTGATAGATATGGTGCTAATTGAAACCTCTCTAGCAGCCAGTAAACAGATACATGCATTTAATAAATTATTCAATAGAGGTTAGTTTAACATAAACTTGCTTTTGCTCAGCAACTTCAGCATTTAAGAAATCATCCCAAACACCAGGAAGAAGAATAAAGCACACTCTAACAGTGCCACAAAAAAAGGTTTGGAGCTCCATTTGACATGTCAGATCAGAATTTGTTTGCAAGACTCTACTTAAGCTTCTGATGCTCATCAACATGGACTTTAATTTCCATCATTCACTGCAAAGTTCAATGTAAACAGAAGTGCCTGGTCCTTGAATTGTCTCAGAACGACAGATACATAGTAAGATTGCCTAGCAAAAAGGCGTCTTTAACCACAAGAAGAGAGAAAAGGTTGAGACAGACACCTGCTACAACATAAATGGAAGAATGGTAGGCTGCATTTACAAAGCCCACAAAAATTCACAAATGAAATGTCCAATTGGAATAACGGACAATAGAGATATTAACATACAAGATTCAGAATTTAAAGCGAACTACCTAACAGTTTTTCAAGCATAAATCATTTACCTGGTCGATATTCCCCAACATTATACTTTTAACCTCTGAAACCTGGGCCTTCACTTTCAATAGCTTTTCAATCTCTTCGGCATGGTCAATTATATATTTCATGTGCTCTTTCATTATGGGCCTGAAACAAGAGTTCTATTTTCTTACATTCAACTGGGAAAATGAACACATAACTATAATTATCCCTTGCCTTATGGTATAACATCCAACAGACTTTCACACATTCACATACCCAAACTCCTTGTTGAGACTTTTGGCAACAGATGTACCTGCTTTACCACCCCCATATCTTTTCTTAAAGTCTGCTTTCATGCGTTCCAAAAATGCAATGGAGATCTGCTTGCTAACAGATTCTTTTGCAACAACACAATAAGCTGAAAATTGCAGAAAATGCCATGTGATGATCCATTTTACACCCATAAATAGATGAAATAACATCTAAATTACTGGCTACACCAACAACCATTCTTCACATGAAGTAACAACCTTGCATGACCAGTTATTTACTACTCAAATTGGTTACACTAAATGCAGATAAAGATTATAAGGATTGAGGATCAAGGAGAGTGAGAAACTTCTTTCTGGAGACATCAGAATTGAGGAGTAAGTAAACTGTTGTGACTTTGGGCACAAATGGTCATAAAATTAGTAACAACCATCAGAACATAGAACACTGCTGGATTTTAAAGTGAAATTACGAAGCCATTTTCCAATAAAATTGTCATATGCTTTCGGCTTCAAATCCGAAATCAAACAGAACCATAAAAAATATTGAAGTAATGCTTGTTTTAGGCGCAAAGTAATTCATGGTTGATAATATTGGACCTTTACAATTTAGTTGTATTTATAACAATTTCTAGTTGCATACATATTATTCTTAGTCTTCATTTTATGTATATACATATTTTTTTAATTTTAAAATTTGGTAGGATTTTTATTTTAAGCACCATAAATTAAAAGAAAAACCCGAAAAGGAAAACAAGAACTGAAATGGAGCGAGAAAGATCAAAAAGTAAGTACCATAACCATCTTCGACGAGGAAATTGAAGGTATGGTGGTCGCAATTGTAGGTGAACTTTTCGTTGGCTGCGGGCAGCCTTTGAAGGCACTGGTTGGCAATCGCCGGGAAGTTGCCGGTGAACTCGGTGTAGTCGGCCAGAATCATGGTCCCTCGGGCCACGAAGCTGTATATGAACGATTCCTGACTCATTCTGGACTCGAGACAACTATGAGCCAGTTGAGGCCGAGTTGCCGTACAAAGATTTGCCAGATGAGACCGAGTTTTCGATGGACAGGGACAGGCCGCGAGGTTGTCGCTTGTTCCGGTCCTAAGTTCCAACGCTCGCAATTTTTCCAAGACTGGCTCTGTTTGGTTGCCGCCTTTTTACTTTGATCGGAAGCAAGAAAAATCGTTAATCGGATTATTTCTGCCGGGAAGCAGGCAATAATAGGAAAAGAGTAAACGACGGCGTCTCTACTCAACTCGGAACTCTGCATGCATAGAATCAAATTAATGATGGCGCAGAGCCAGTGGGAAGGGATGTGTCCGCGGCATTTAATTACCATGATCTGAGTTAATTATCTGGTGGACCAATTGGACGGACGGTGACACATAATTTAATTGTTGCGGCGTGGCAAATGACCACTGCCCCGTAATTGATAATTCTGTTTAGGTGCAATTATGCAAATTGGGTCAATTCATTTGTAGAAGTGGGGTGCAGGGGTGGGTCACTGGCTATAATTTGAGCTCAGTAAAACGAAACGATGGAGAGCTGTCCATCAAATTTCAAGATTTAATCAAACAAATATATAAATATATAATCATAAATTAGACATTTATCATAAGTACACTAAGGAACTGCATATTAAACGAAGCATAACAATCTCGAGTAGACCCCACGTCCACGTTAATAATAATCAACTATCATCTGGAATCGTCCCCACTATATTTCCAGAACTTTCCAGGTCCACCAACCACAACGGCCACTACCAGTAGGCCAGTGGAGCGCGTGTTAGCAAGCGTGAGAGAGACCCGGCCCGCCCAAACACGTCCCCGAGCCTAAAATTCAAAATTTCGAGTTTGAGAACGCTCGACGCCCACCGACGTTAGACTTATATTGGACTCAGATCTCCCCACTTGAAAAAAAAAAAACCCCAAGCCATTCCGCATCTCCACTAATGGCCAACTGCGATTCCTCCACTGCTCCTCCTTCTCCTGCTGCTCCTCCGGCTTCAGTACGTACTCTCTCGATCCATAAAATCTAGCTTTTTTTTTTTTGGGTGGTACTTATAAATTGAGTGATTGAGTTTGCGAATATTGATGATTGGTGTTTCTTTTATTCTTTTTAGTTGCAGAAGAAAGAGAACATAACTCCTGTCGGTTCCAAACTCGTGGTACTCTTTGACTTTCATTTTACTTGCAATCTGCTTGATGTTTCCTTTTTTTTTGGGGGGGGGGGGGGTTGATATGTAATGTCCCATCAGAATTTAACTTATACTTTGGCCCCTTGAGATGCGGAAAATTTCATTTTTTACGTATCCTTTTTTTTTTTGCGTTTAATTTAATTGTGTTTTTTTTTTTTTTGCTTTATTTTTTTTCTTGGTTGGTGATTATTAGGAGCTAACTGAATCGAGGACAGAGCTTTTTAGTAGAATTCAAGGCTTGAAACAGGTGAATTACAGAACTTTGGAGCTTTCTCTGCCTAGCTTCCTTCATGAATTGCTCCCTTTTGTGCCCATTTTAGTTTGGTCTAATGTTGATGACGGAGTGGAAATTTTTGTGCCAGGATTTGCAAAACTGGAGATCAAAGCTAGACACTCAAGTCAAAATCTATCGCGATGTAAGTATTGACCGTGTTTTTACTTATATCTGTTTTTCACCAGCTAATCTTGCCTTGGCTTGTTGAAGAAGAAGAGGAAAATAGATCAGCAAATTTTATGCCTTTCACTTTTTTGATTGCTTGTACCATAAACATGGTTTTTTGCTAGTTAGCTTCATTCCATTGGCTTGATTATATCTAGAAATGATTATATGGAGTCTGAAAATTAATCTGTTATATGAACGCTCTGGCCTTGGCTAAGTTGAGATCAATGTGATATTCAAGTACTGATGTTCCCCAGAAGGATCCTTAACAGCTCATGCTAGGATTTTTTTCCCTGTGCTTTACAATTGCATTGTCCATAGAGCATTTGCTGCTGGCCTAACCCCAGAAGGATCCTTAACAGCTCAGGAATATGCTCTCATTTTCGAGAATTTTTTGGTTAGGAAATGCCTAATTTGTTCCCTATGGAACATTTCAATGGTTAAGAGTCTAAATATCTATCTGGGAATGGGTGTGAGATTTATGGAAAATATGAGAACTATTCCTTATTGTGTAGCTGAAACCCAATAGTTCTCCTGATGGATTAAAGAAATGACTAATTGTGCAAGAACATCCGCCCAACCTCATGTCAATACATAGTTGTTCGTGCATTTAAGGGAAGTCATAGGTTGAAGAGGATTTTACTGTTTACATTATCTCTTAGTGTTGTTGGGAGAAGCATCAAAAGTTAAAAGGCTTAATTCAGAGCTAAAGAGTAGAAGAGTCTTGAGAAGTATCTCTTAGTGTTTAAATCTGTGTGTTAAGATGCTTTACAGGGTTAGAGAGTAAAAGAGTATGTGGTATTAACATTTTGGTTGGATAACTCCTTGTCTAAGTACAATTTGGTTGGATAACTCTACTCATGCCTTTGTAACTTGCATTCTTCCTCCAATAACTTGGAACTGGACTCAAGGCATAATTCAGTTCTCATAGATGCATTGTTACCTCGCTTTGTGTAGGAATTGTCAGAATTGAAGGACTCACTCAACGTTGAAGTAGAGCAACTTCGATCGGTGAGTATTTATCCTATACACATGCACCCCTGCAAACAATTTCATTGGCTAAAAATGTGTTTGGATACGAATTTTAGGAATTTCAAGAACTCAGGTGCACATTGCAGCAACAGCAAGAAGATGTTACTGCTAACTTAAGAAATCTCGGGGTAACTTATCCTCTTACCTTGTCTTTCTCCTCATTTCTTCAATGATTGAATGATCACTTGAAGCATGTCTGTTGGTACTTCATGAATTCCTGCAGCTTCAGGATGACAAGGGAGATGACAAAGGGGACCTAGATTCCAAGGGAGAAGTAAAAGCCGAGGAAGTGCATGTTTCAAATTTAGAGGAGATCAAGAAATCTGAGAACTAGACAAGTCTGAATATGTACTGTTTCTTGACCCTGTGGAATATGTCCTCGAAGTACAATTTCCTGATGCATTTTTGGCAATGTTTTGAGTGGAAATCTGCGTATTTAGATATCTACCAAGACAATCATGTCCCTGAGAGTAATATTGATCTCGCATTTGTGCTAAGTAGTATCTCAATCTACGGTACCCTGTGTATCATTTACATATCACCTCTCCTCTATTTTTACATTTCACCTTGTCTAAACCTGTCCAATAGATCGGGACGTCAAAATCCCATAACCTTCCTGACAGTCCTCATTTGTTAGGACTGGAGGATTTTATTAATGCTCTCTGGCTTGCACTAATGCATCCTGGCTATTGGCAGAAACTAGAGAGTTGATTTTCAATAGAGTGAAAGACCCTTCAATATAGCATGTCAAAGGCATTGCCATTGCCGCTGCCTAATGTTGGAGTCTGGGGTGTAGAATTTAATCGGATTTTTTTTATTCAATTTAGTTTTTTTATTATTAAGAGGCTTATTACATTGAAAATTATATAGTAAAAGTATTTTTTATTATTTTTAAAATTTTATACCGACCATTAAATTTTAAAGTATTTGAAGTGATGAGAATTAATTTTAAAATATAAATTTTTAATTACTAAAGCATTTTAAATCACCAAATTTACTAACGAAATAGCACAAGATCAAAGAAGGGATGGAATTTATATGCGAGCGAGCATGCCACACTAATTCTCAGCCGCCCGCCGTTAAACGCATTGTCCAAACGACGTGGTGCCTTGTTCACCCATATTATTATAGCTCTCACGTTCCAGTAAATTCTTGGGTGTTATTTTTTAGCATCGTTCTCGCGCATTCTTTTTACTTTTTTTTTTTTTTTTTTTTTTTGTGTTGCTTTCTGAGCATCGTTCTTATAGGTTAGAATGCTCTAATTTAAAAGCCTTGAGTGAGACAGCCTCGTCTCTACCGAAAAATATCAAGTGAAAATTATATGTTAGTCAGTTTAAAGACGATAATTACTAGCCTGGCCCAACAGTTGCCTAAAGGTCAGAACTTGTCATTCTCCGTACGATGGGAACAATAATTTTATTTTAAACTTACTAATGATTTTACTTAAAGACTTTTCTTAAGGAGGCAATAAAAATCGTTAAATTACACGCAACTGCCACAACAGTGAAATCCTTGAATGCCAAGTGGCCAATACACATTCTCTCGCTTCTTTGTCTCTCTCTCTCTCTCTCTCTCCTCAATTTCTTAATTTTGGAAGCCATAATATCATGCCTTTTCGCGTCTAGGGCCTTTGTCTAGTATCGATTGTTGTAAGTAGTGAGTTTTGTGTCATAGGTTCGAATCGTATAAATTTATACGGCACTTATAATTTGTGAAAAAAGATAACTAAATAAATTTTAAAGAATTGAGAATTAATTTGAAGTGGAGAGAGACAAAGAAATATAACATTTACAGTGTATTCATTTCTTAAATATATGAATATAATAAATATAATTATTTGTTTCAAATTTTTATAGAACTCTCAAAATTATTTTAGAATAAATTAAATATTTATAAAAAAAATTATAGAAACTTAATACATAAGTATTAATTTAAAATATTTTAACCAAAGTCTCAACGCTAGTTTGGCAATGTTCTTAGTCGACATTCGTCTTGTCTTTGTCAATCTCTATGAGCACAGTGCACCACAATTACCTGCCATGGAAGTACTTATTGGAGTCGTCGAAAGCAATGAAAGTAGTACAGAGCTACTACTCCGCTTCTTCTCTTTCTTGTACGGAAGGCCACTTGCGTTTAGTTTACAAGTGGATGAAAACAGACCATTCCAGAGTTAGTGTTAGCACAATTTCAAGGTGCTTAAACTATCAATGCAGCATGTTTTCGCCAACATATGTGGTAGTTCATGTCATTCATAAACACGCATACCCAAACAAAGACATGCATAATGACAATGTATGCTGATATGTAGAAACATATAAAACCACCAAGAAATCAAGACCCCCCTTAATCATGTGTCAACATCGCCTTCGTAACTGAAGCCTAGCAACCTCACGTTCAATTTTGCATATCAATTTTCTGGCGTTGGTTTCCACAACCGTTTTGTTTTGAACTTAACCAGATGGTTTTTTGGTTGTATTATAACTAGATTCTGATGTAACGGTGACTGCACAGTTGAGCATTTACTATACTGCTTCTAGGTGCTTATACAACGTCAATTGACCCGCAACAACAGAGAGTTACGGTCATTGGGAATATTGGAGTGCAGGCTTTGATCAAGAAACTCAGAAAGGCTGGCAAACATGCAGAGATTTGGCCTGAAAATGTGGTCCCCAAGAGAAAAAGGCAAAACAAAGAACACCCATATGCCCGGGAACTCAAATGGTGGCCAGATTAGTAATGATCCTGGAACGAATAGCATTGTTGTATTTAGTGGAAAGAATCCAACTGACAAGGCACCGGCTAAGTTCAAACCCAGCAATGGGTTTACGGGAGTGAACAATAAGGGCAGCGAAAATGAAGATGCTAGTGCCAGAATTGGAGGCAAAAAGAGAAGGAAAGGGAAATTTTGTGATAACCCGGCAATTTCTCATTTTCTGTTACACCCGCAGGCACCGGATATCAAAATCAAAATTCTTGCATGTATCACGCTGTGCGTCCGAGTAATCTCACCCCTACACGTCAGCATTCGGTCTCGTTTCCGCAAGGTTTTGATATTCCTCGAGTGTGTCGATCATATACCAGTATGGCACCCCTTAGTGAAAGTCATGTTCCTCTTTATTGTGTCCGGCCATCACTTGTCACACTTGCAGATGGTCATCAAATCGACACCGCTGGAATCTTTCAACATTTTCAGCGGCGAAAATGTTAATGGGTGTTCAATTGTGTGATCAATGGCTTTGTTGAAATCCCAAGGCAGGCCATTTTTCACTTCATATGTAGGGTGACAAAAGAGATTAGAGTGGGATAATATTGCTGAGGATAGGAAGATGCTAATCATGACAATTAATGTGAACTGGGCTTTGTGCCCCTTCGGCTTCCAGGTGGTTTTTCTCTGTGCTTCTTATAATGACAAAGACGTTTCTAATTTTGGATCGGGCTGTCTTTTGCAGGGAGTCCACAACTGAATGGTTTTACTTCTGTCAGTTGACTCCAACTACAATTCAAACCCAAAAACATTCATTCATGAAGGCAATTCAAGCACCGTTGAGCTAAAGATCGATGATAAAGGATGCTTATTAATACAGCATGTGGTACAGTTCGTTGCTTGCCATCGATATAACCTTTTATGGCCTAAGATTTAATTACTAGAATATTAAAAGCCCTGAAAAGAGAATGAAAACGTGGAAAGTGACAACAGTGGAAAGGAAACAAGATCATACAAATCAGGCATAAAGATGTCAGATTTTGGATCGAATTTAGCATGTTACGATAGGTGACGTTCACCCTAAAATAAAAAAAAAGGGAAAAGAAAAAGAAAAAAGAACACTTTATGTTGCCAATGCACATGTTGACTAAAGAACCTTGAGCTGGGTAAAGAGAGTTAGCGATACCACTCTTAGTGGAAAGATGAGTCCACCCTTTTGCTTTTTCATGATTTGGTTCGAAAACAATTTCCTGCAGACCGGTGCTTGAGGTTCCCATATTCTATTTGGCATCTCAAAATTTCAAGATTCTCAAGCAGCTAGAGCGGCCATACATAAAAAGTAAGAAAAGTGCAATCTTGTTTTAATAGAATTCCACTTTCCGAAGCCCGAAAGACTGAGAATTCGCAAAAATGATTTGACCAGCAAATAGAGGAATCATGTTCGAATTAGGGGACAGAGAAGCCACTATAATGCTGGACCATCCAATCGAAAGAAGGGGATTCTTTATCTTGAAAGGCAACCATGCTAGCACGCTTGGCTTCTTTCGCCTAATAGAAAGAGATGGATTCATTTTAGGGAATTAAATAATTTGCTTTGAGTTTTCTCTCTCCTAGTTCAAATGGAAAACAAAATCCTTTCGTGTACACAAAAACACTGGAGCTAATTCAGGTGTTGCATCAAATTTGATGTAATGATAAACTCTTCTATAGATCAAAGAGGATCCAAAACTAGATATGTACAGTATGAAAAACCTTTGCCTATATAACAATCACAATAGGATACACCATTGCAAGCCACAGAAATTTACATACACGTCGACGCCTTTGAAGTGCGCTGATTTGTTCCAAAGATAATCACAATTACAGTTACATCATCATGATATTTCCTCCTCCTCCCAGGTGGGATATTCATCAATTCTTCCATACTAAAACCTGCAATAAGAACTGTTATTGATCCACATATGAAAATATGTTGATGTTTACACAGAACATGGGTCAATTCAGGACATTAAAATATGCAATTACAGTCTATCAAATGGTAGACATGCACAAGTGCTTAGGTGATAAGATACAATCATTAACAAAGAAATGAAACAAAAATAAAGTTCTCATTAGAGGACAAAAAACTTACCTGCACTACCTGCAGCTCTTGCTACAAGCTGCCCTAATAGGAATTTAGCTGGATCACCGATGGGGTTGCTTGAGACAAAAGAATGGACAAGCTGTACTGCCTCATCATTGCTGAAGAAATCAAACAAGCCATCACTGGCAAATATAACAAAGTGGTCCAATTTTGATATGTTGTGAACATTTAGTGATGGTTGGATTGAAACATATGGAGGGCTTATAAGGTTACGAACTCGAAGAATACCCATCAGCGCATCATTTAGTTTTTCCTGCATAAAAGGATGATCATTAGAAGAAAAAACTAATTCACTATAATTTTGAAATCAGTCAAGGTCTCAGTGGATGTAGTGCAATGGCATATAAATAAAGCTGACCTTTTTTAGGTAACCAACTCCAAGAGCTCGAGTGACCTTCAGTTTTCCTTTCACCTTTCCACCCACAATTGTCATTGAGTCATCGGGATGGTCATGTAGTAGTCTAGTTCTTTCAAGTTCATTGTCAACAGTGTGACATTCGGTGAGCTGGACAGCTTTTAGCTTATCATACCCGTGCACATCTTTGTCTGTATCATATGTTGCCAATACTGCCCTACTGTCACCCAAGTTAAGTGTATACAAATCAGTCCCATGAAGAAGGCCAACTAAGACACAACATCCTATGGAAACTAGATCAGGACGGTCTTCCATTTCCTGTTCTACCATGCACAAGAAATCATTCTCGGCCTGAATAAGAGCACGTTGGAGGTTGTCAAGTACTCCATGTCTAAAGGAATCAGGTGAAATTTCCCATTTAGGATGTAAACCACTCTTGGCATACTTCTCACTGCTCAAATGTTTGATATTGCTCAAAGTTCCAGAAGGAGTTTGCTCCGCTGAACTATTGTTACCATTGACACAAGGCAGTAGACACCCATCCTCATACAGAGGATCAAAGGCTTTAATGGCATCCTCCTCTGATTCCCAGTCCAATAAATTTGTGTGAAATATAATGGTTTCATACAATGTCCCAGCAAGAAAATCAGCTGCATCTCTCCCATTGAAGCCATCATAGATTCCACAGAATAGCCATCCATTTTCTTCAGAGCAGACAGCTTGAACCCTGTCTTCACCAGCAGCCCCACCTGCCACCTGAACTTCGACAGAATTGAAAGAACCTTCATTTCTACAAGTACCCGTAGATCTTAATGAATAAGAATCATCATCAAGTGGACTTGGGGAACATGGGCTGCAACTTAAGTTAGACATACTGCTTTGGAGAGAAGAAGATAATATGTCCAACCTCGAAAGATTTGGTGAAGAAGGAACTTTACGAAAAGACTTTGGTGAGTCTAGACTGGGAAGTATTTCTGAGCCAATCACACCATTACAGATATTTGTGTTGGCCAATGTGGCATTAGCACTTAAAGCAGCACCAGACAAGCAAGAGAAGCTGCTGTTTCTGTGGAGTTTATTACCAGGCAGGATTTCATACCCATTGGAAGCCATGCAAGGGCCACTGCTGGGGCCATTACATTGGTAGCCAAAACTTACTTTGAGTTCTTCTTCAGGATTAATTACAGCTGCTCCTTGCATCATTTGACTGAAATTACACGACGCATCTGCTCTTTTAGCATCCTTCATATGTAAAAATTTTCTCATAAAATTTAGAGTTGATAATGAATATAGCACCGTGGTCATTTGTTTAAGAAATCAGTCAAAAATATACAAAGCCTACCCTTATGACCAGCTATTTTAGCAGCATGTTGTAGGTATGCCATCGAAAACTTCTTGGGACTGACAAGCATTTATTTTATTAACATGAGAATGGCAGAATGCCATAATAAATGGTGTTTCATGCTATGATAGAGCATTCTACTAAAGAAGATTGACTACTAGAACTTCAAAACATCTAAAACTTAGTAAAAGTACACTGCATACACCAGTACGATCCAAGTCAGATTACAGTTCATCTCGACCAAGGATGGTAGTCAGTAATGCGCATCTCAATGCAGAATTCTCTTCAAGTACTAGATTAGCAAATAAAACAATCACATGAGAATGTCCCTCGCACCGATTTATATTTCCAGCCAAATAAAGGCAGCCAGATTTAACATTACTAATGTTGATAACACAGGAACATAGGCAATAATTGAAACAGAATAAAGAGGAACAGAACTGTAGGATGGGCCAAAGCAAAGCATGAACTTAAAATGCCAATCATGATAACATAAGAGCCGCAGGCATTAAAATCAAAGTCAAAATCAATCAAAACCCAAAAACATACGGATCAAAGCTTGAACAATCAAAATCTTGGCTTATGAAACTATCTTCATTAGATTTCAAACACTAAAAAGCAATTACATTTGAAAGATTCAGAAAGAAGAGTGAAATCTGATGAGCTTTGGTTTACAAAACAGAATAAGGACTAAATTCCTAAACATTTGAATCATGCCAAAACTTTTAGAACTAATGGAACGTGTGAGATCATTACAAATCCCACACGATCTACAGCGATGGGGCCCCAATTAATAACATAACGCATTCAATAAATGATGAATCTTTATTTTATTCCAAAACCATATTTTGGGTTGAATTTCAATTCTGATGGTGCAATTGAGTCCAAACATTGAAAACTAAGACAGTTATCAAATCATGACACAGAAGCATTATAATGCATTCTAAAATATCAAGGACTTGGCTTTAGATTGAATTAATTTTCTGTAGCATTCCTATACTAGCATAAAAGGTAAACGACTTCGAAGGAATTGTACAAAGAAATAAATAAACAATCGCCACAAAAGCCTTGATAATCAAAGTCAGTTTTCGCAAACAAACACTAACCGAACGGAAGCACGTAAGAAGATATTATTGACGAACATTCAGATTGCAAAACAAGGAGGCAAATCAACCAAGACCCACCTCAGATTTTTTATCCTCAATAAAAAGAAACACCCAGATCAAGAAAAGAACCAATCTTGGAATGTAGAGAGTGTCTACACCGAGTAGCGAAGAGTCCGGGTACAAAAAAGGACTCAAAGAAGTGAGCCTGATAAGAACCAAGAAAAGGAAAAGACAGAGGCGTAACAAGCAAGAAGAGGTGAGATCTATGAAAGATTGATATAGAAAGAGACTGACTAAGTGTGCGCGTGTGTTTGCGAGAGAGAGAGAGATTTGGTTCAGTAATGGAGAATCTGTATCACAGAGGGAAGTGAAAAGGGGGGGGAGTGTGGCATTATTGTACTATTTGCAGAGAGGGAAAATTGGGTGGTGGAGAAGGAGTCTTTGATAAATTTGGCAGAATTTTTGTTTGGCTCACGTTTCGGTCCTTCGCTGCCCATATTCTGAGTCACCCATTGAAAATTGATATTAATATATAAAATAACATAAAGACAGTTAAATAATAATCATTTTTTATATTTACTTTTATTTAATCCCTATTTCTTCTTTTTTTTTTTTTACTATATTATTACTTAGATTTCAATATTACTGCTGGCCTCTCTCTCTGTTTTTTTTTTTTTTGGTTTTTTTTTTTTTAACTGTCATCAAGTAGTGTTACCAAAAAAAAAAAAAACAAAAAAATTTACTTTCTGGTTGAATTGAAGTCCAAACATTCATCAATGAACAAATGTACTTAATAATGGTTTTGGAATCTCCTCATTTATGTAAAGGTTTATCCATCGACAGATATACATCTATGTGCATGAATCATCATCAATTGCAATCCCACAAAAGGACAAGCATTTTCTCTCTTTTAGAACTCCGCCGCTTGGGACCCCAGGAAATATATATATATACACCTTTTTTTTTTTTTGGTGGGGGGGGGGTGAATAATAGTATTTTTTGTTAGAAACCCAGATCGGGGATTTACTTGACAATTTAGAGTGACGTAACCTGAATTTTCAGGAGACATTCAGAACTTCCAGTCACCTGATTTTTAATTAAAGGTTTGTACCGAAAGATGTGTCTCTTGCTACAGCGAAAAGCTGGGCTTGATTGATTAATTGCACGTCTGCCTTAACTCGTAACTCCCTGATTATTCTTTTTCAGTGGGCACCTTTTCTTTTTCCTTTTTTTTTTTTTAATCAGGCGGCCGCCTTATTGGCAGTTTTTTAATAATATTATCATTTAGAAATTGTGATACTTATATATGACAGTATCTTTCTATTGTAGCGAAGCCAACTTATCATCCTAATTCACTTTAAAAATAGAAAATTTCCAGGGGATTTGATTTCTCTCTCTCTCTCTCTCTCTCTCTCTTCAAACGCGAACTTAAGAAGTTGATAAAGGTAGAAGCAACTATATTAACCCTTTGAATTTCAATAAAATTTTTACTATGAATATACAACAGAATTTTTTGTCTTTTTTTTTCTCTCACAAAATTTGCACAAATATTATACACACGCTATACAGGCCTTTCGTAACATTAGTTATTTCTACCTGCCCTCGGGCTGAAGAATAAAATATTATACTTTGATAAGTGAGGTGAGGAGGAAGATGTCGACCTCTGTTAAAGATTCAACCCACCAACCCCCCCCCCCCCCCCAAAAAAAAAAAAAAAAGAGAGAGAGGATAAAGCAAAAGAGTAGAAACAAATTGTGACCCCAGAATTTTCAATTTCTTCATTATGTTTTCCAAATATCACCAGAAAAAATAAAGGGATGGAAACATATATGAAACTAATATAGTAACTATAGTCATCGCTATAAATCTCAAATGCTACTTTCTCATGTTTAGAATTTTAGAAGTAGTGATACTATACATTAAAGCTTTAAAAAAAAAAAAAACAGTCTCGTAATATTAAAATGGGTTGAGTCCACTGTATAATATCTTTGAACCAAGCCCAATGAGGCCCAAATAATTACATAGAGCCCAACTAGAGTGTACAAACCTCGTCTGCCTTCTGGGTTTCTTGAAAGGTTCAGAGTCCCGAGAAGCACCCATTTTTTTTGGTATGGAGAATAGGTTTTCTTAAAATCTGGACTGGTGGAGTTGGGCAATCAGTAATAATTGACTACAATATTTAAAACTAAAAAGTGAAATAAAAATACCACCATAATCAAACGAAATATTTTTTTTTTCAAAAAGAAAAGAAAAAATAACAAATGGTCTGAAAATTCACTTGTATCTCTTTACCGTTCTCTTTCTTTTCTTTTTTTTTTTTTGACTTTAACTTGGAATGACGTCCACGGCTGCCCCGTTGAGGATTACAAAGACCATATACATATATCATCGACAAACCCAATTACGGCGTAAAACGCGCTTTAAGTGTCAATTCCTGTGTGAATGCGATTAGGACAACACATGTAATACTTAAAACCACACCAACAACCACTTTGCGCCCTTTCCATGAATCTGATGCCTGAAAAATTAAAATTGGAGAAAAAAAAATTATAATTGGGGAACAAAAAGTATCATCATCAAATCGGCTGTACACTCGCTGGCCTTGCATTTTATTTACATAAATTCATCATGGGTCATGATTTTATTAATTGAATCGAAAGAGAGTTTTATTTAAAATATAATTTTTTAATTAATAATTAAAAATGAGCTAGACAAAAGTCCAGGAATTAATGAGTGGGTGTCCAATAATAACTAAATTTCACATTCTTAGATTTTAAGCAAAGCGGCTCGTCATGAGTAAAGTCTAGTGGCATTCTCGCAAAATATGCTCAAGTCCAAGCGCATATTTCAACGATGAGGACTTAAAAATTATTTATAACCACATACATGTTCATATTCCCTCTTCCTCCGCCCTCCCCCCCCCCCCACCCCACACAAAAGAAAGAAAAGACACCCTCTCGTTACAGAGAAACAACGCGGAGATGGGTGGCTCAAAATTTTCCGACTTTCTTGTGGTCCTCTCAATCTTGGCCGTCCACGCAGCCTTTGCGTCATCGACTTCTGTCGATTTCATCCCGATGGAAACGGGTTGCCGTGGATCGATCGCCGAGTGCTTGACGGGCTTAGAAGACGAGTTCGCGGTGGACTCGGAAAGCAACCGGCGCATTCTAGCCACGAGAAGGTACATAAGCTACGGTGCGCTGAGGAGGAACAGTGTTCCCTGCTCAAGGCGCGGCGCCTCGTATTATAACTGCCGAGCGGGGGCTCAGGCGAATCCCTACACGCGCGGGTGCAGTAGGATTACTCGCTGCAGACGTTGAGGATATATATATATATCCTCCTTTTTTTATTTGATTTTTATTTTCTTGAATTTTACCTATATGTTGAATGTTGATATGGGAAGTGTGTCTCTACACGTTCCGCTTATATTGAGTAGAGTGTGTATGGAATAAACCGAAAACAGTTGCGATGATTATAATGTAATTTTATCTTCTTTGACACCAAATTAAATTATAGACAAATGGTGCTTATGTCTTCCTTTCTTTCTTCCTTCCTTCCTTCGTTGCCCTTTTTCTTTTTTTTTTCGGGGGGGGGGGGGGGGCGTGGGGTCGGTTTAGTTTCTCCCTTCTTCTTCTCTTTACAGTTATCGTGCTACAGAGGTTACTTAGGACACAGGCAATGATGTGTTTGTTAGCCAACAAAAATATAGCTGGTCCAGCTGGACAGCGCGATTTTCGAAAAACTCTCGGTGTGTATCGAATGGCTACGGCGATGACCCAATAAAGACGACAAAATATTATGGTGTGTGTGATCCCTAAGAAAAGGGCCGCCTACCGGGCGTTGATGGCGACCTGACAACTAAGACGGCTTCGTATTTCCCAATCCTCGTGAGGATTGCCAACTAGAAAACCACGACGGAACCCACCGTCACTAGGGGCCGCCGGATTATCTTGCTCTTCATTTTACTTTGTAAACCGGCTGGCTGTTATGATCCTAGACGTGCGACTCGTTGAGCAAAGATGCTTTTCCCTCTTTTTCAGAACATTGGTACCTCCCAGAGTTCCGAAGTACTGTAGTAGTGGCAGTATGTTCTAGTAATACCCGAACAATAAATGATAGTGTAAACAAAGTACATAAATGAACAATTCCAACCCAAAATCAGGATGCCCAAACACAAATTCTCAAAGAATAGGTAAAAAAAAAATTGAAAAGAAAAGGATGAAGGCAGAAATAGGTAAAAATAATAATACTTGAGACCAGTAATCAAAATAGAAGTAACAGGCTAACAGCACAAGCCATAAAACAAAAAACAAATTCAGGGTAAGGTGCCCCATTGATGTCGGCCACAGTAGATTATTGACTTCAGACTTAGGCTGAGTCAGCCGACTTGGGCTCTTCCTTGTCCTTGGGTGGCACTGATGGGGATGGAGAGCCCTCTACCCCCATCTCACCTCTAAGTTCGGTGATGCTCTGCTCCAACTCATCTATCCTGTTACCCATCTCATCAAGTATACCTTGGTCAAAGAAAACAGTATCCAATTCCATTCATATCTAGCCTAAATCAAGAATCAATTAATTATTTATATTTATCCTCCGCAACATGGCCGAAAAGGACCAGTGTGTAAAATGGCAACTGCAATCCCTATCACGGTTTGAAAGAGAAAAATGAAGCTAAACCCCCTATGACAAATAAAGTTTGATTTAAACATCATAATCATTAGCTTCTAACATGAGCTTAGCAACCAACCGGTACCCCCAGATTGAAAACCAGAAAATTTTAACATGGTTGTTAATAGTTTTCACATAATAGCATCCCAGCAAAGTTTAACAAAAGTTACAAGCAACCCACGAAAGACTATTCCCTATTGACCAAATGAACTCCTCCTAAATTCCATGATAGACCAACCAAATGCTCTCATTTTTCTGACATGTCAATCCACCCCATCAATGAGTGAAGCTACTCAGAACATGGATAGAACTGAACCATACCAATGATAACAACACACAAAATAATAAAGGATATTCTTTGTGATGATGGAATCAGACATTGTCTGGAACCTGGATTGCTGCAAAATTCAATGATACCAACCAATGATCAGATGCCACTGCATTGTACGATGTCAAATATGAGCCTTCATGGGTTAACAGAAAAACTTACCATCTGCTGAAGCAGATTTTGAACCTGCAGAAAGCAACAAAAAAATCTCAACATAAGCCATCATTCCAATCCCTTAAATCACACAAGTACACCATCAAAACAACAATGTATCTTTTGGTGTTTGATGAAAGACATTAATGAGAGGCTTGCAAACCAAAGAAGTATTCCAGGAGATGCATGCATAATGAAACTAATATCTTGCTCTATTGACTAACACCAAATGCAGTGTATTGAAAAAGGAAACTTCGTATACAAAGTAGTAACAGCAAACATCAGTAGGGCAGTCCACCGTGCTGAGCAGTGGGCAGTCCACCATGCATTGATACTTGAAGCATTTTCATACTCATACATGTCATTCAAAAAGGATCTCACAACTCAAAAATACCCAAGAAAATCTATCATCCAAAATCCAAATTGATCTGGATTTCTACCAAGAGTCATTAAAAGCTCCTATACTTACACAAACACCATTATAGCTTAAATTGATTGAGATGCAAAATATGGATCAAGAAAAAAATTCTTAAAATGTGTTTGGGAACCATAATGTTATAGATTCCCGTGTCCCGATAAAAACTCAGGAGAAAGATTCCACAAGCTTAATAATGTTATAGATTAGATTTCCAGACTTTAATGTCAGTGAACCAATTCACGTACATAACATGGCTAGTTAAACCATTTTAATTCTTGCTTACATTTACTCCCATTGCATTCTCTCAATCCTTCACACATTTGAAAGCCTTTTTGCTCCCACTTTAAGACATTAATATGGGCAGTGGAGCAAGAAATGAGGAGGGTAAAACAATAAATCTTTCACCCATATAACTAGAGGGAATCAACATTCATATTCATAATCCAATGTATAAGAATTGTCAGCTTTTCAAAACAAACAAAACTAATCAATGATGCACTTCCCCTTTGATTGTAAGAATTCCATTAGTTAATCTCAGACCATCCACCGTGAATACATTTGATGGACATTAAAAAAAAAAAAAAAAACTTAAAACGACAAACGAAGCTCTACAATTTCATCAGCACCTCAAAAAAAAAAAAAAAAAAAAAAAAAAAAAGAAGATGATTATTCGAACGCGAATAATTTGCCTCAAAACAGCACAAATGAAAAGGTTTAAGGAAAAAAATAATAATTCTAAGCCCTAACTGAATCTCGTAAGGTGACAACAGAAAATTTCCTTGAAATTATTGGACAAATACGAGCAATTAACATCATAATATATAATTATGCACCATTGGGGTGCGTCGCTCTGCTGGATGGAATGAAAGGTCTCGATGTCCCTAGCAAATGATGAAACGAAGGCCGAGGCGCGCTGCGGTGGTGATGTTTCTCGCCGGGTCGGTCATGTAGAGCGCAGCAGCCCCTCACTGTGGTGAGAAAATTTTCAAATTACGAAATTACCCTCTCGTCTCCACTAATTTCCCGGGCTTTTTGTGTGGAGATGGGTGGTGGTGACGGGCATGTGAGTACACATTAAGGGTATATTGGGTAATGAAGTTAATAATGGGCTGGATGATTTTTCCCAGCCCTCTGCCAATAAAATTTTCAATCCCATATAAAATTGTTAATCTTGCATATTTTGGTATATGAGATGTGGTAGGATTTTGGGAAAATCCAAAGAATTCCACAAGTTGAATGTCGATATTAGATGTAATATAAGCCGTTTGGTTGTTTTGTTTGATACAAACGTATTTTATTTGAGAAAATTTCTGATGAAAACTAATATTGCCAATTTTATTGGAAAAAAATCATTAGCATATGAAGTAGCTCGTGACAAAAAAAAAAAGAAAAAAAAAAAAGATTGTATACAGGAATTCTCCATTCTCACCACAAAAAAAAAAAAAAAAGCCTTTGAGGGTGGGAATTTTAATTGAAAAAAATAGGAAGAAAATTTTGATAAGTTTAAGATTTAATACACTGTGAGAGATTCACACACAATACCTATCAATAAATTTTATTTAAAAATATATAATAAAAAACAATAAATAACCATTTGTTTGAATTCACACGAGCGATAATTATTCTCCTTATTATGTCTTTTTTATATGAATAAAAAAAGAAAGAAGAAAACGGTTATAATATATTTTTTAAATAAAATTTAAATATCAAATTCTTAATTGTTGTAATGCGTCCAAATGAAAAAATCTATTTAATTAAAAATACATATAAGAAAGTGTTAGTATAGATATTAATTATATTCAAAAACTGTCAAAAACACTTTACTTTAATATACCATTTTAATACTATTTATTTGACATTAAAATTATCTTCGATCTTGATGTATCATAATTAATAATATTATTCTTTTACCAAGCAAAAATAATTGCTTTATATATTTATCAAATTAACTAGCAAATAAAATATTTTGTTTTTGACGAAAAGAAAAAGGCATTTTATATGATAATATATCATATAAGTTGACGGTGATTGTCCAGGTCAATATGGACATTGACGACACCAAACTTACGGTCTTATAATTACTAGCAAACTGTCCGACAGCTGTCAAGCATTTCCGTAACACTAATCATTGACTGGGAAGCTAAAAGACAGAGATTTTCCAACAAATTAATTTCCCACAGATTTGCTTGAGGTCGTTCCTAAAACTATAAAAGAAACAGAAATCGTTCTTTAAATAATAATAATAACAACTAAAAAGAAAACAGAGAAAGTTCGTATGCACCAGCCAACAGAGTAGTAAATCCTTGGACTGTCAGAGACCGTAGGATGTTAAATGTATGCCACGACTTGCACATTTCCACGTATCGCATGGCTGCAAACCACAGTAATCTAATCCAATAAAAATAATAATTATTTTTTTAATTTTAAAAATATAGATAATAATAATAATAATAAAACTCCCACTTATTTACCATCCTGCCCTCAACGGCACCGCCATGTTCTGTTGTTGGGTAAGAAGCGCATGCCATGCGGTCTGGAAATTTACACTCGCATTCTGAAACAGAAACAGATCTGGATTCAGTTCTCAAAAACGAATAAACTAGAGGGAGAGCTCTGAGCTCGGGTCGGGTCAAGATGCTGGAGCGGTTACTGGGGCCTTACCGGGTTCTGCGGATTCAGAGAGCGGTCCGTCGTGGAAAGGTCACCATTCTCTGCCTCATCATGACGGTGATCGTCCTCCGTGGAACCATCGGCGCTGGCAAGTTCGGCACTCCCGGGCAGGACCTCAACGATCTTCGGAACCACTTCTACGCCTCTCGCAAGCATGCCGAGCCACACCGCGTCCTCGTCGAAGCCCAGACCGACACGCAAGATCCGAACAACTACGCCGCATTTGACTTTAACAAGATCTTGGTCGACGAAGGTGAGGACGAGAAGCCGGATCCGAATAAACCGTATAGTCTCGGTCCGAAGATATCGGATTGGGACAAGCAGCGGGCGGAGTGGCTGAAACAGAACCCGAGATTCTCCAATTACATCGGGCAGAATAAGCCTAGAGTTCTTCTGGTCACCGGATCTTCGCCGAAACCCTGTGAGAATCCCGTCGGCGACCACTACCTGTTGAAATCCATCAAGAACAAGATCGATTACTGTCGGCTGCATGGAATCGAGATATTCTATAACATGGCTTTGCTCGACGCGGAAATGGCCGGCTTCTGGGCGAAGCTGCCATTGATAAGGAAGCTGTTGCTGTCGCACCCGGAGGTGGAGTTCTTGTGGTGGATGGACAGCGATGCGATGTTTACCGACATGGCGTTCGAGGTTCCATGGGAGAGGTACAAGGACTCTAATTTCGTGATGCACGGTTGGAATGAAATGGTCTACGATCAGAAGAACTGGATTGGATTGAATACTGGAAGCTTTCTGCTTAGAAACTGCCAGTGGTCGCTGGACATTTTGGATGCCTGGGCGCCTATGGGTCCGAAAGGAAAAATCAGGGACGAAGCCGGGAAGGTACTCACCCGGGAGCTCAAAGATCGGCCGGTTTTTGAAGCTGATGATCAGTCTGCAATGGTTTACCTGTTGGTTACTCAGAGAGATAAATGGGGCGATAAAGTTTATCTAGAGAGTGCTTATTATTTGCACGGTTACTGGGGGATTTTGGTGGATCGTTACGAGGAAATGATGGAGAACTATCACCCGGGTCTCGGTGACCATCGGTGGCCGCTTGTCACTCACTTTGTGGGTTGCAAGCCCTGTGGCAAGTTTGGGGATTATCCGGTTGAAAGGTGCTTGAAGCAGATGGATCGTGCTTTTAACTTTGGGGACAATCAGATTTTGCAGATGTATGGGTTTACACACAAATCGCTAGCTAGTCGGAGAGTAAAGAGAGTGAGAAATGAGACTAGCAATCCACTCGAAGTGAAGGATGAGCTTGGGTTACTCCATCCTGCTTTTAAAGCTGTCAAGGTATCAACTTCATCATGAAACGCTAATGTATTATACCAAATTGTAGTGATCGCTTATTTATGGCTTGTGATTAGCACCGCATATTGTAATTTGTTTCTTAATTTTTTTTTTTCACCATTTTTGTGTTTGTGCTGTTTACATTATATTGATTTACAAAGGAAAATAGAAGTGTCAATTATGTCCTTGACCCTATGTTTTGAACTTGATTCATGATTACTTTTTTTTTTGTTGGTATTATCAGATCCATGATTACTTTGCATGGCATTTGTTGAAAGCTGAAACATTGATTTGTTGTGGTTGAATGCAACTTGGTTCTACATAGTTATGGGTTTAGTTTTTGGTGCAATCTGTATTCTGGCGTCCTGGCATGTTGGATATCTCTGCCATTTGATGGTTTAACTGAAATGGCACTAGGATAAAGGCATAGCCACATTCTGCCAAACATTTGCTGCATGAAATTGAATTATCAAATTAGCTTTAGTTGACCATGAATGTATCTCTACTTGACATGGAAGGGGGTATTAAAATTCCAAATTGCTAAAGAATGACTCTTAGCTTAGAGAAGCCCCTAGGCAATTCTCAGCTGTTGGGGTCGAGTAAGCTTATAATATAGCATAAGTTACTGTTTTTGTGAGCTGTTATGAGACATTAGTTAGCACCGTGTGTGCTGGAAAGTGATAGGTTGTGCTTGTTCTTGCTATTTTACTGATTTCTTGAATATACTTGTATTGAGTCTCACTTAATATGAAATTGTGAACCAGTTTCTTTATTAGGTCTGAACGTGAAGGTCATAGATTTCATATTACAAAACCATAGACTTCATCAGCAGCATTTTTACTCGCAAGAAAATTATAGCATAAATCAACAAGATTATTAGGTTCTGTTTAAATAGAAGATAAAATACTGAATGAAGCAAATATTGTTAAGAAAGGTGCCGGGGGGTTGGAGTGAAAATAGCAGATCTAAATTTAAACCCATCCATGTGTATGTGATATATGACATTATTCTTGCATATCGGCCGCATTTTATAGTTCTGAAAACTGCATTTCCATCTGCATGTTCAACAAGATGACCATGGTTGCATATAAGTTTTCCTCATAATATCTGGTTTACTGTTTTGAATAAGTCTCTTCTTTTGTGCTTGGCTCGAGTCACAGCATCCTAGCTTCCTTTACCTTCATTTTTGAGCCAGCTGTCTCTTAAATGCAATTGCCCATTGAAATATATGTCAAATTTCCACAGTAGTTGCACAAGCACTTTTAACTTGGATCTTCAGATTGATGGCAGCAAGTGAAACTACCAGAGCATTTGATTGTGGATCTTGATATTCGAAACCCTCTGGTAAAATGCTACTCCTGCCTATCAGTTCATATTAAACAAAAGCTACATTGCCTGCTGGACAGAACGAGACTGAAACGGATCTGTTAGCCAACATACTGCTCGATTTGTGTCATTTTTTAAGTCCTCCGCAAACAGCAACCTCACTGGACGAGGATGTCTTCAACTAGACCTCGAACCCAAACTTGATGGTTGACATGCCAATGCCCAGTGTATAAGCTAAAACCATCGATGTGTAACTCTAGGAAACAATAGCAAGGGCCCGTCCAGCCCCTTTTCGGCTTCTCTTGTCTAGTATTTTTTTCCCGAACTCGTTCTCAAAATTAAAATGGTAACTCCCCGCGGGGCTGCACATGGCTCGATTGATGTGCATTTGGCATCAATGAAATTCATGAACAAGAGAGAGCAGTACGCTAGATAGAATACTTGAAATGAGTTCTCTCATGTAACTCACCGTGTGATAAAATAAATTTTTAGATAAAAAAAAAACAAATTGGTAGGCACGAAACTAACTTAAATGATATAACTTACAAGCTTAGAGGTTTATTAGTTTTTAACAATAGTTGGAAAAAGGAGAAAAAAAAAAAAAACAATGGTCGTCGGCCGGCGCGATAATGTTCTGGTCCAGTAGAAGAAAGACAGCTCACCAAAATAAGAGGACCAAATGGACCCTGGTTTTTTCTGTTTTTTCTCGAGGACCTGAGATGGTAGCTCTTGCGTGGCACATGTCACCTGACCCAAAGAGGGTAGTAGCATACTGGAATTGGTGCGATGAGTTCACGTATGTAATGGGCCTTGAGCAATCATTGGGCTCTTGGACCAAAAACCACAGTCCCTCGTCATGTCTTGGATTGAATGTTTTGCGTCGGACGGACGGATCCCAACTGCGAACCGCTCTGAATAACAACTGCAAACTATTTAACGACGACAAAGAGCAGTCTCGCTTAACTCCCCTACAATAGTCTTCAATGGTCTTCATGCGCAATGCACAGAGATGCATTTGGAATAATGTCGAGTCTCAGCTGACAGCAGCTACAGCAGATTCTGGCTGAACAGCAACTACTCTGTAACAGCGACTACAAAGTGTTGGGTGCTCCCCAAAAGAACCAACTTCAGGGGTGTAATTCCAGCATCTTTCACATTTCAAGCCATTTGCACGTGACACGCCGATCCAAACCTTGTTGGGTTCTTGAATGATATACTCTCCCGTGTACGGTATCGTTTCAATAAGTTCATCCTCCAAAACAGGAAGTATCCCTACCTGCACATTTCCGTTTCAATTTGTCACAGGGAAAATTGAATACGATGTTCTATGAATTCAAATACAAGCATTGATCATACCTGAGATGTAATGAATATGCGATGCAATTCATCAGCGTCATTGCTGGCTGCACACATTTTATGGAATCTTGAAGCAAGACT
Organism: Ceriops zippeliana; assembly: GCA_037897445.1. Lineage (NCBI taxonomy): Eukaryota > Viridiplantae > Streptophyta > Magnoliopsida > Malpighiales > Rhizophoraceae > Ceriops > Ceriops zippeliana. The sequence goes on along the minus strand of JBAPLH010000004.1, from coordinate 2,894,452 downwards.
CTTATCAGAGGTATGTATATAAACCTTTGCTTCCAAGCTGGAGCCAATTAGCTTCCCAGCACGAGCAACCTCCAGAACTTTATTCACCTCAGTCCGCAGCTGATCAAATTGATTCAAGCCAAAAGTGAGTTTCTAGAAAGATGTCACAATATCAAACCACCTTAAGCTTGCTTGCCAGAAAGAATGAACAAAACATCAATTGAATTAGCCCAAATTTATCTCAAATATAAACGTCTTATTTTTTAAGCGCATGTCAATCTATTAGATGTTCATCCACATGATCATTAGCTGCATATGACATGAATTTCAGCAAACAAGGAAGATTGAAGTATTCAAGATGACATTATTATGTATATTGGACTAGACAAACCTCACATAAGTCTGCTCATCAGCAGTAAGCAAAAAGTGCAATTACCTCGAGAATCTTTCCCCAAAAATTGATTTCTTCCACAGGAAAAGCAAGACAGTTCTCGTTCACAACAGGCCATTTTGATTCAAAAACGAACTTGGCAGTAGAGCCATCCTTGAGAATATACGGAAAGGGAAGACTTTGCCATACATCCTCTGCCAAATGAGGCAGTATTGGAGCAATAACCCTCACAATTGAAAGAAGATGAGCGGCAAGAACTGTTTGACAACTTCTCCTTGTAAAGCTCATGGAACCCCTGAAAGCTATCAACAGAGATGAGAAAAACGGAATTGTTTTTTTTTTTTTTTCATGATAAGCTATATTGAAGTATTATATTAATATGAGAGCAAATGCCCATTACAAGAGCAAATGCATAAATCAGACAAAACCACCATCAAAATGGAAGCATTCAAGAAAGGAATTACCCAACATACAGCCGATCTTTGGCAACATCAAAATAGAAATTGGATAGATCAACAATAACAAACCGTTGTATGATCTGAAAAAGGAAATGGTTATTCATGTGCAAAATCATAAGGGGACAATTCAAATTGGTGCATCCACTGAAGTAGGTCTATGTGAAAATGAACACCAGAGCAAGAATAACATGTAGAAATGTCAACCCAATTGTTGGGCAGCTTACTTGTCTCATAATGCATAGATCAGGAATGATGAGTTTTATGTCCCAGTTTTTTCTATTGACAGAAGAACAACTACAGCTATCACCACATTCTCCCCTTCTTTCAAATTCTAGTGAATATCCTAATTTTTCCTATTCTCGCATCTCCATGTGTTTCCATCCAACTTACCTCCTTCAGTCCTAGCAACAAGGAAACACGTTGTATGTTAGAAAATTTAATCATGCAAGAGCTCACTTGCTAGTTTGTCACTAGTTTTGCTAATAAACTAATACATCAGTGCATGTATTAATATGTTTTTAAGCATTTATGTGAGTTTGCTTATTACTCCACATTCTGTTCATAGCCAGCCATATTTTCTACTTGTTTTGCATGTATGCACACAATAATATTAGATCACATAAAACTATTAAGCTAACAAAATACATACCTGGTACATTTTGAAAAATTGGTAGTTGTCATAACTCTCTCTTATGTTCTTTACAACATTTTCCAACTGAAATAGTGCATGCTTATCAATCAAAGGAAGGTCATCATACGAAACAGTGTTATCATCCTGCCAATAGTACAATACTCAATAAAATCAGGACAGAAGGCAGGTCTACTATATTGGAAGCACCATACCTTAAATGATGAATGGCTATAGCCATGTCAGAAATATTATGCTTCTTTCTAAGCTATCTTGAAACTAATGACCTCCACATACAAATTTTTAACTTACTCTCCAATCATGTAGATTTGCCAACAGGTATCTCAATGTTCCTCGGAGCTTCCTGTACATGTCAGCCATTTGCCGAAGAACTTGAGGACCAACCATAACATCACCTGTATAATCTACACTAGAAACCCAGAGACGTAATACATCAGCCCCATAGCCAGGTGCTTCCTGCAAACAGCCGACAGATATTAATAGGTTGTTGACATGAAAAAACACAGGAATAGGAGATCTATTGACTAACCTTAGACGTTTTTTCTCCTTCAATTACACTATGTGGATCCACAACATTACCTAGAGATTTGCTCATCTTAGAACCTTTCTCATCCAACACAAATCCATGGGTTATCACACTGGAATATGGAGCTTGCCCTGAACAACAAGAAGCAAAAGAAAGAAAATAATGTCCTATTGAAAGACAGAAAATTCCCTAAAAAACTCTCACTGAGAAGCAATGCTGAAGGAAATTAGTAGAATTCAATAACAAATTGGTTCCAAAGGAATCCAGATTTCTGCATACCCAAAGCCTAAACCACATGGCTGACATTATATTGGCAGTCCTTACCTCTTGTGGCAATACTAGTTAACAAAGAGCTCTGGAACCACCCTCGATGTTGATCTGTACCTTCAAGATACAAGTCTGCTGGAAAACTGAGGCCACCCAACACAGCAGCCCATGAAGAACCTGAAGACAGCATGTGAAAAACCAAGAAAGATCAGTCTTTGTCTACCTTACAGGGAGCCAAAGGCATCATCTAAGTAAGGACATGCTTTAACCATAAAGGATTGTGCTACACATTCTTCAAACAAAGGCAAAAAAACACAAAATCAACACCACAGTGACCTTCATCTACTTTGTACATCCCAACTGCAGATAACCAGTGAGATACACTCCACATGCATTTGAGTGTCTCTGCAGTAAACAAGGTCCATATAGGCCTAAATAATCAAACTTAGTACCTGAATCAAACCAAACATCCATTGTATCTGTCCCTTTTTCATACTCAGATGCTTTTGCACGATATCTTTCAGGAAGCAGGTCTTCCACTGTCATGTACCACCATGAGTCACTTCCCTTTTGGGCTATTATAGCTGCAAAAGAAAGAAACAATAGATCCATAATGAGGATACGAATCTGTGACAATGTCAAAAACTGGAAGTACGAAATAAGAAATAGCTTACAATCTGCAGGTAAGAGAATGAAAAGAAGAGAAAGATATGAGTGGATAAGAATGGAAAATAGAATGGTCCATCTTATGGGTTTAGCCAAAGAGGATTTATGCTGATTAAACTTAGTGACAGAAGGCAGAATACAACTGCTGTTTGGAAGGTTCTTACACTTGACATGATCGATAGTCTCTTGATTCATAAGAGGTTCCTTTGACTTGACATGATAAAAGACTGGAATTGGGACACCCCATGACCTTTGCCTTGATATGCACCAGTCAGAACGACTTGAAGTCATTGCAGAAATTCTGCTTTCTGCCTGAATAGTAATAATGCATCGAGCCACTTAAACAAAAGATCTTCAACAGAATATGTCACCATGGTAAAACAGGAATAACGAAATGTTGAAAGCAAATATAATATCAAGTTAAAAAGAAAGTGGAATTCACAAACATTAACCAGCTGCTCATCAGCATCCCTGTGTCAGCTTTTATGAGATTAATATGCATTTGATAACATCAATGAGGTGAAGAAACAAGACTAAACTACTCAAACAACATTACTAAAGTAAGCAAATAATAATAATAATAATATATAATTACTATTATTATTATTATTATCATTATTATTTCTCAAACAAACCTAACATGCCTCTCACTGGAAAAACATAATTACTGGAGATCTGAAACCATAAAAACATGTAAAACATGCCAAAAACATGTCTATCTTAATATGTTCCCCAGAATTAAAGCACTAAATATCCAAGCATACTGAGCACAGCAGTGCAATTAAACAACAGTACCTGAGTTGGAATCCATTTAACATGGCTAATTGCATCCATAGCAGCCTGACGAAACCCTTCTACTGAGGCAAACCATTGCTCAGTGGCTCTAAATATTGTTGGCTTCTTGGTTCGCCAATCATATGGATACTTGTGTTCTGCATGAGTAAAAAACCAATCTAAAATGTCTCCCCTTTTCTTTTGGCTTAAACAGCAAATAATACCACATGTTTCATAAAGCACAAAGCCCCTCATCTTTAACAGTAAACATCTGCACCCTTGGTGCTTTCCATTTTGCACAATTAAATTCAAGTTGAGATAAATTAATTGCATTAAAAATATTCAAATGTCCAGAAACCAAACTTTTGATTATCTCATAAATAATTTTATCCACTCATTTAAGCAATTGTGTAGGGTCATGTCTTTATACACTGACATAAAATAATCTAATGCAATATTTTAGCTAACATGCTCAATTGTTCAAATGGTCCATTTTAGTATCTGGCAGAATTTAGACCCATCTCTTTTTCATTTAAAATTTAGAAGGTCACCAATGAGCTTTGCCCAAAGTAGTATTGGAGCCACATACAGGACTGAAGATCTCAAGTTCGAGTTTTAATCAAAACAAATTGACCAACAAAAAGGTCAAGGGTGAACAAGTTCACGTATAAAGTCGAGGTGTCTAATTACTCATTCACGAAACATTAGGATGTCTCTCATCATTTAAGCCCTCTATTAGGGGAAACGTAAGACCAGGATGAAATTTGCCACTGATGGATTTCTCTCGCACAAAGTATGGCTTGCAAATATGGGAACCCTACCTCATGCGAGATGTTGATATGAAGATGCTATGGGAAGAAATAGTTCATAAGGAACAATTGGATCCAGCTTACCATAAGATTCCTCCATGATAATAGCCATTTGCTCATCCAGGTATTTTACTACAGCAGCATTACCGTCCCCAAGAACATCAAGCCCACTAAAACATGCAACTTCTTCAGTGAATTTTCCATCATCATCTACAGGGGAAAGCATGGGCAATCCATATTTTAGGCCAGTTCCATAGTCTTCCTGACCATGACCAGGTGCAGTATGCACCAGCCCAGTTCCGGATTCCGTTGTAATATAATCTCCCCCAATGATAACTGGGCATTCCCTGTTATCTATTGGATGAACATACCTTCAACAAAAATTAAAAGCCAAGATTTTAGTATCTAAATAAGTGCTACAAGCTTGGTTAATTAGTGACTGATGTTTCACATTTAGTTTCCTGTACTAGTACAGGAAAAGGAGATGGGGAAAGGCAAAACAGATGCAGCCATCATACAAGCGAGGGAAGTGAGATCGATTGACTTGAACTTTATGAGAGCTCCTTTATAAAAACTACAAATTTCTATCATCTTCTCTAACCTGCAATTCTCAAGAGCTGACCCCAGCATCGTTTTCTTGATAACAAGCTTCACGCCCCATTTTGCTTCCAGTGCTGGCACAAGATCAGATGCTACTATAAGATAAGTTTTCTTTTGTTCCTTCAGAACATTTCCAAACTTCCATTTTTTGTTTCCAGAGGATATAGAAGCATCTTCCATATAATGCACTTCAATTACAGCATATTGAAGGTTGGAATTAACTGCAACAGCTGAGAAAGACACCAAAATGGATGAGAGAGAAAATGTGCCTAGGGCAAAAAATCTAATCATCCTCACTCTGCCAAGCAGAGTGAGAATATCACAACTGCAATTTAAGCACTTAAATATTTGAATCTACTACAATAACAAAGAAAATAGGATTAACAACTTCTGCATATCCATAGCAAGTTACAGATTCCTATAGGATTTTGCCACTTACCAGCATTGGCGGGAATAGTCCAAGGAGTAGTAGTCCATATTGCCAAGTGCAAATGGGGAAAGAATTCATCTAGAAACCCACCACAAATTGCAGGCATAGATGTTAGCTTGAACATGGCATATATGCTTCTGGAAACATGCCCCTCAGGATACTGGACAAGAATGACTTCCAATTAGTTATGCAGCAAGTGATGGCAATTTTGGAAGATATCAAACAAGAGCAACACAGAGATCAGATTTAACAGCTTCACTAAAAGAAGGTCATAAGTTTAGATCAATCATTTTAAGTTCTAGTCATAGAACAACAGTATTGAGAGACAACAACATCAAAAAGCATAAGTTGTACCCAAAAAAAAAAACTGTAAATGGTTAATTGTTAATAAGAAGAAAAACTTCCAAAAAGAAAGTACTAACACACCAGGAAGATTTAAAAGTAAATCAATAAATCAAACAATCAAAATGCTTACCTCCAGCTCAGCCTCCGCAAGAGCAGTACGTGATGATGGACTCCAGTGGACAGGCTTCATGCCTCGATATATGTATCCTTTAAGGGCCATCTGACCAAACACTTCAATCTAACCAACAATTTGATGAAATAACTTATTAACTAATCAGAATCAATAACTTGAGAGAAATCACCTAACAGTACATTCAATATAGGGGACACAGCAAGTCTTATTTCTATAATGTTCGCTCACAAGGATCTAGAACCATCTGAAGACAAGTAACAAGGAATCCCACTAATAGGATTGAGGTATTGATACTTTCATTTGAAGGCATATCATTATGGGTGAAAAATGTCTTTTATACATTAAGAGAAGACTAGAAATTTGCATATCTTTATTTCTTTTCCTTTCTTTGCAATTTTTCTTTTTTATTTTTCAAGTTTTTCCCATGCAAGCATGATGGAGAAAAGTTGTACCAGCTACCTGGGCAGCTTCGTATTCTGGATCTAGAGTTAAATAAGGATTATCCCAGTCTGCCCACACTCCATAACGCTGCAAAAAAATAAAATAAAATAAAATAAAAATAAAAAATTTCTGCATTTATTATTAAAGATTTAGGAACATATCATATTCAAGTAAACAAAATCATCTCATACTAACTCAGATATTTAGAAGATAATTTTTACATCATAAAAGACACAAGTGCCAATAGTTGACCCAAAAAAAAAAACAAAGAAAGCAAAAATTATAGTGTACAACCTTAAATGATGCCATTTGAGTCTTGACAGTTGCTTTAGCAAATTTGGCTGCCTTTGTTCTTAATTTTGAGGGTGTGAGATCCTTTCTAGCATCCTGATCCAATGACTGCAGAACTGTGTGATACATGATGAGAGTCAACTTGAAATTGTGTTGTCATGCCTACTATCCATCAGAACAGAGACGACTTGCAAGACATCCTAAAAGATTGACATTTTCTTATTTCCAAGTAACAAATCATCACCCAAACAGAAGTAAAGGTGAATGTCAAGACAAAGATGAGACACAATATTTAGCATAGGGATGTATGGTTCACGCAGTTCAACCATCAGTATGAAAATTAAAATTTTCACTTCTGTTCCGATATAATTCTTTCTGATGAATCTTCAAGAGAACATTAAGTTGTAAGAACCAAGATGATTACCAACACAGGATCATAATGACATCTCTCCCCTATGGAGAAATTAGAGCTAACATGACAAGAATGAGGAGTGAAAATTATACTGGCCTTTCAACTCAATTGGCAGGCCATGACAATCCCAGCCAGGCACATAGTGAACTTTATAATTTTGAAGAATCTAACCCAAAAAAAAAAAAAATTAGTATATGTTACACGCAACCAACAATATATTGTATGTTTGCTGGATCAATTTATGAGTTAAATGTAATGGATATGGAGCAATTCATATCATCCATCATTCCCAGTTATCAATGTATTGTGTAGCCCAATAAAAATGAAAGTGACACCAACACCATGCCATAAGAACAATGACAATAATAAAGTGTGGTGCTGCTAAGTGCCAAAGCTTTGGCTTATTCAATTTTTGTTGCTCTTCTTCTTGCTTATCTGAATAGTCTGGTATCAGCAATTAGAATTATATAGCCCACCTTATAACGATTAATTATATCCTTCAAGATCTTGTTGAGGGCGTGACCCATGTGGAGATCACCATTGGCATACGGAGGGCCATCATGAAGAATAAAACTCCCCTGATAATAAGAACCAAGGATCAGACAACAAATTCTTCGGTGTAGAACAAACACAAAAAAAGATAGCTACGAAACCCACCCCATCATTTCTATCAACAACTCTCCTGAACACCTGGTTATCTTCCCAAAGTTTCTGAATCTCAGGCTCCCTCACCAAAGAATTTGCTCTCATGCCAAATGATGTCTTTGGCAGATCAACGGTGTGCTTGTACCGCCCTTCTCCCTGCTTTTCCCCTTAACATTACACACACACACACACACACACGAGCCAAACAAGCATTAAGATGACACAAAACCAAAAGCTATGAAGCTGCCATGATGTTAAGTCATTGAAACAGAATCGGCAAAGGCACACCTTCAGACGCCTTTTTAGCAGCCATGACAGGTCCTCGAGACCTTCGCTTGGAAGAAGGACGGGGATGGTCATCGAAATAAGAACAATAAGAAGCGACGTTTATGAAGAGAGCAGCTTAACGGACGAGATTCCCCTACGATGATGCAACAACAAACCAGCAGAAGTCGCATTCCTAAAAGACGAGCATGTTTTTCGCGACAAAACCTGCCAACACGCGTACAAAATTTCATACAAAACGTCAAGAATCAAAGTCTAGAATCTTCTCTCCGTGGCGTGCCGCGCCGCTCCGAGTAAAAGAAAAACTCAAGCCAAAGCATCAACAACAAGGTTAATTACAAATTAAGAAGCGGAAATTTGACGGCTAAAAAGGCAAGAAAACCTGAAAGCAAAAGCAAATATACGAATAGGAAGCAGCGACTGAGAAGGTACCAGATAAGGAGAAGAGTGGACGACAGACATGGCGGCGTCGGGGGGCCTGGGAGAGAGGAAGAGCTAAAACAGCCAATGATTTTACCAGGCACTAATGCCGTTAATATACGGACACGGGATGGGATAGAGTAACGATAAGCTATTATGCGCTCCGTTTTAAGCCATCCCACGTACTTCTGCCTTTTTATGCTCGCGCGTGTCTAGATTTCCAGAGTATATTATTAACGATTTTAAATTAATTTATTATTATTATTGAAAAAAACATTAAAATTAATATTTATTATCTGAATTAAGGAGATTCATGATTATTTCTTCTTGTAAAAATAAACAAAGAAAATTGTTTTGTAATAAGTTTTATCAGGCAACAAACAAATCTTACAATTTTCTTTTTATTTTTTTAAATGATTATGGAATGAATGAAGTAGGAAGCTTGGATGTTAAAGTTGAATTTATTTTTTAATTTTAATAACATGAACAAGTTTAAAGAACCCCAGACGATCACTCTGCGTCCGCTTCAAATGGCGGGTACGCACGGCGCCACCTCCCCCTTCATTAGGCTGACGCCTTCGATGCTCGCCTCCTCCTCAACCACGATCTCCGCCACCTCCCCCGCCGCAGCTCACCGTTTTCGACCAAGAGCAATCCTCGCATCTTCTATTTCCACTCCGCCCCCACGAAAACTCGCGAGAAGGAAAAATTACTTGCGGACCAAAATCCTCAAAACCCTCACAAAACCCTTCCCGACTCCCCCTCTCCCCGAGATTGCCCCGGTAGAACCTATAGTCCCAGCGCAGGAAAACGCCGTGGTTTTCGACGCCTTCTCTGAAGAAATCTCCGGCGACATCTCTCCGGCGGGGGAAGCGGATAAAGTAGAGGAATTCGGCGCTACGGTGGAGACTATTAGCAATCCCGGAGATTATGGTGGCAGTGCTAGTCAAATTTCTTCGAAGTTCGTCTCAAAATTTCCACGCTATTTGGTTGGTATTTTCGTTTTTCCAACGATTTGTGCTGTTTGGATCCTAAGAAGCTCCAATTCTCGCGAGAAAGATGGGAATTCGCATTGTTTGGACAAGAAAGGTGGCGTTTTGGTTCATGAGAATGTGAAATTGGGGTCGAGATTGAGCAATGTGGGTGACTACAGTGAGGGTGAATTGGAAGAGAGGATCAATGAAATTAGGTTAATGGCAAGAGAGGTGAGAGAGAAGGAGAGGAGAGAAAGGAAGGAGGGTGATGAAGAGAGTGGCATTGAGAAAGAGATTGGTTCTAGATTGGTTAAGTTGGAGAAGAGATTGAATTCCCAGAGAGAGAAGCTGCCGGTATCATTCATGGACTACTTGGGCAATCCAGAGGATGATATTGATGAGGATAGTTTGGATTCAAAAGAGGAAAATGATAATCTGATGTTCAGAAAGAAGCTCAGGTTTAGAAGCCATTCATTGAACCCGAAGAGCACTCCACAGGGTTTTTCAGCTTCGAGAAGTGGAAGCAAGAGTGATCAAAATGGTAAGTTAAAGCAGGGTGTGACTAAGAAGGACAGGGAATCTGTGAGTTTGGAGTTGAATTCATTGACACAAAATGGGAATGTGTTGGAGAAAGATAAGAAGAAATTGCAGCAGGAAATGAGACCCGGTAATGTCTATTATGAAAATTTTTAGTGTTTGATTTTGTTGGTGCTTTTTTTCAAATTCCCCTCCTCCTCAAATTAATATGTGTACTGTCCTTGCACTTCTGATTTCTTATTTCAATCGTTGGTCAAATCTTTGAATGCAAGTCTTATTTGAGCATGAGTTTTGATATGTAAGGCTTATGATATGACTAATCTGGCACTAAGTTGAAGAAAAAAGATGGTCATTTATGTAATCAGACTATTAGTTACACTTTAAACAAGTTTCTTGAAAACTCCTACCGTTCTAGATTGCTTATCAGATCTTATAGGTGCTGTCCAGGAGAGCAAAGATGGAAGATATTCAATTAAAGATGTGAAGTCCAGGAATTCTGGAAATGTGGAGACACCAAGCTCCCAAAGCTTAATAGATGAAAATCAGGAAATTTCCAGAAAGGCTGATGCATCAGCTTCATCAATTAGAAGTGGCAGCAGAAAACCTGGAAAGAGACCATTATCCAAGAATGGTGGACATAAAAGATTGGATGAACAGGCAGATATGTGGTGGTCGAATCTTCCATATGTTCTAGTATGCAACAACACTTGGTGGTTCCCTTATTTTCTACCGTATTTTCTTCATATCATAGTTTTGGCTGGCAAATGAATTTGGAATTTTTTGTGATCAAAGATCAAGGAAAATATTTTTGCATTAAAACACTATCCACGTGTGGTTAACTTTTATCCAAAATGTTGGAATGATTCCTTATAGCTTTTATTTAGGAAAGCTGTTGTTGGTAGTGGTGGGCCATTGTTTGTTCCAATAAGTAAGTAGTTAGCACAGTATTCAAATTCTGTCATATAATCAGTTGCACTTTTTTGACAAAAAAAATGCACAAACAGTAACATTTGCTAAATTTCTGGGCAATAAGTGGATGCATGTTCCTTTCCAGGCTATTCTAATGCGAAGAGGTTCTGAACATGAAGCACAAGGACTGTTTGCTTTGAGAGAACCTACTCAAGTAAATGATCAGGATGACTCTTCTTACACTGTCGCTTTCGAGAATCATGGGGATGCTAACAATTTCTGTTATTTACTTGAGTCCTTCTTTGAAGATTTAGGTGACTTTGCTGCTGACATTGTTCCACTGTCAACAGAGGTAAGAATTCCATCTTTATAGGTCAAAACTTTCATACACTGTTCTTCCTGAAGCATCCACACACTACAATGCAACACTTATTCCCTCTCTTACGGTCATTGGAGCCCCGAACTAGTCATATAAGTGTTGCATTATCATACTCACCTTTAGTGGTATTTTGTGTGGGTCAAGTATATTATGTCATCGTGCTTGTACCTTGTAGTACCATTTAAGGAAATCTATACGTATATACTTGTGGCTTCTAATAGATCCAAAATGAATCCATGCAGGAACTTCTTCAGGCAGTGACATCACATTCAAAGAAGGTAATTGTTGTGAAAAAGGGGCAACTTAAACTTTATGTTGGGCAACCATTTGCCGAGGTTGAGATGGCTTTGCTCTCTTTGCTTTAACCAAATCAAAGTGTGTGAGAGTTGGGTTCTCTCAATTACCAAGCATGATTCTGCATTATTCTTGCACAAATTGAGGCAGAAAGTCATTTAATATTTAAGTTGCTATTCAGAACTAGAAGTACATTGGGATAACTTGTTGATCGAAGTGAACAAAAGTGCACTGTTGGTCTAAGCGAACCACCTTCTTTATCACCCTCGTCAAAGTAAGAGTATGCCTTTTCAATTGACCATTCCCTTGCCGTTGGCACCCCTGTCAGTGAGGTTTTTTGTGCGAGGATTTGATATATTTCTTTGATGCATTGGAATAGGAGATTGGGCACTCAGTTTTTAATGAGTGCAAGCCTGATTCATGGAGCATGGACGTCGGATTCTTTTTTGGAACTATGATTCAATAGGAATCAATAGGATTAATCAATTTGGTGCCTTCCACCTCTCTTTGTGCTATGTTGTCTTAAGAATTTTTGTTAGTTATTTTATCCACTAATTTCATTCTTGAGTGTTAGTTGCTGGGTTTTGACCTTTCATGTTTGTCAGCAGCTCCTGTCCACGTCCACATTTGTAATAGCTGGGAGGCTGAGATTATTTTGAGAAGCAAAGAATATTCAGATAAGAGATAATAAATCTGAACGAAATTTAGGGAAACAGCAGTATCTTTGAATTCCGATATGGCTCATTTAGTTCCCTTTTAAAGAGTAAATGCTGAATGAGAGAGTGACTCCAACAGCAAATACGACACAAACCTAAACTTCTAATTGCCAATGTAAACTTCTACTGTGAGGAAGTGATTTTGACTATAGATTGAGCATAAATCGGCTGCAAATTTGATTGACAGAAGTGTTGCCATAACTCCTGCTTTTGTTCTTCGTTTCTTGTGTATGCTTCACATATGAAAATCACAATATTCCGGGCTGCCTCTCTTGCCTCAGGCAGTCTATCGTTCAACAAATCTGAAGCCATTTGAACCAGAGAAACCAACCCAAATTCCTCCATTGCTTCTAGGCGCTGAAATGCCACATTTTGTGAGATAAGTTACAAGTATATGCAGCATAAAAAAAAAAAAAAAGGTTCATGATACTTTACCATCCTGCAGACGGTATGGGAGATGAAGATAGCAGCCTTGGCCCTGACTCTAGGATTGGCATGGCTAACATAAGAGCAGAGCTTACGAAGCAGAGGCAGAGAGGTCATAGACTTCACCATTGCATTCAATGCTCTATCTGCTTCTTCACAGACAAACCGTTTGTCTTGAGATGCTTTGAGCAGTAGTTGCAGAAGCTGTGAACCCACAGACACATATCATACACAAAACATAAACATAAGATGAAAAAATGGCAATAGAAACAGAGAGAGGAGATTATGTCCATACCAAGTTGTCAAATGTATCATTAGAGTCCAGCATTTTGTCGCCAAAGGCATTGAAAATATCAGATGAAGCCATGATAGACGTCTTACACAAAGCACTTCTTGGGTTTTTAATTGCTTTTATCACCGCCAACATCACCTTTTCCCTGTGCCAGTCACATAAATGCTTTCTTCAACAAGACCCATGATCAAATCTACTAAAAGAATTAAACTTTAAGTGCTGCAAGCAAAACCGTCTTACAATTTTGGGAGCAACAGCGAAGAATGATAAATTGCAAATTGCCTAACTTGGTTTAATGACTCGCAAACCTTTGTCCAATCCTTTGAATCTAAGCCTTCAATGACGCCCTGAAAGATCAAAAGCTCAATGAAATCTGCCAATCAAATGCATAATCGATACAGTTTATGGGTTTAGTGTACGGATTTAAAACAAGATAAACTAGAAGATAATCTACCCCCCTCCCCACAAAAAGACGCACTTCGAAGAAAAGCAAAACAGAGAGGAAGAAATAGATAAAGAGAAATTTACTGCGATTCTCAATTCGGGATCTTGCAAGCCCATGAGATCCTCAGAGGAGATATAATCAATAGCGGCATCCGCAGGCGGCGGTGCCTTGTTTTCATCATTTACACCCGAGTCCGACTGTTTTTGCACGGGAACAGAGACTTTCACCTGCTCTTTGAGTCTTTCTGAAGGCAATGCCAGAGCATTGTCTATGGGTCTTAGTGCCATTTTCCTATCGATCGGGAGAGGAGACAAAATCTTCTGCTTCCCTGACAATATCGATTAAATTCACGGGGTTTATTACACACGGTGGGCCCGCGATTGTGTGCAAAATTGCAAATAAAGAAAGTGAAATTTTCTTGCACATCCACTTTTCAAAATTCAAACTTTGAGTTCCCCGTCCAATGCTGTACAAAATCAAAACAAACGGGGGTCGATTAACGGTTGTGATTGAAAATAGGTTGTGTTTATCAGTACTTATGTCCCCTGTTAGATATAGACGATCAATGCCCGAAAAAACATCCCCCGCTCCGAGATTACATCATCGTGTTTTCCTTAACCTCAACAGTCAAATTACAGCTTAAATTTTAAAAATAAATATTAAAATTATTGAGTTAAAAAATAATTTTAATATTCTACAATCTAATTGAGAAGAGTAATGTTACTCTTTTGTTTTTATTTTTATTTTTTAATTATTCTTTTAAAATTTAAGCTGTAAAATATTTAATTAGTCAAGCCTTGGCGCCTTGACTTCTGCCCCACCAACGTCAAACAACCCGCGCCGCCTAGTTGTGGAGCGAAACAATCTTAAAAGTCAAAGTCGAGGCAGCTTTGGATTTTGAAGATCTTTAATTCCAAGACCGTATTTTTCACAGAATCCCTTACATTGCCCAGTTTTATCGATTGATTTTCCGTTCGAGTCCGCCCCGTACTGCCACTTTCGTCCATTTTATTTTTATGTAATGTAAAATCCCTCCCCTACTCTCCTCTCCACTTTCCTTTTTAAATCGTTTTCGTTTTGGGCTTCTGAAATAAAAATTCGTATTCTCTCCCCCAATTTTTTGCTATTTGCTTCTACCATTCGAATCAATATCCTAATTTGGCCTACCCAATTTGGGCGTCTAGGGTTTGTCTCTCCTGTTCAAAGAAGCAAAACCCTAATTCCCCAGATTTAATAATTGGGATCGTTTGTTGTCCTCCTTGCGTTCCTGGATATGGGTTTTGAATTTCAAGCATTTTCTTCTGAGTCCATGTAGATTTGGTAAATGGGTGCCATAGCCAGTAACCGTAAGCGGGAACCGCACCCTTATCCGAATTCTCCAGACTTTCACGTTTCTAAGAAGCCCCGATTCTCGTCCTTGAGCCACAGCTCGAACCAAACCCAAGGGTCTTGCAACAGTACGGCTTCTAGAATCGCCCGTTACCCACAAACGACCACGAAGTTTCGTCGGGAAGTTCATGCCCCGTGCAGGATTGTCAAATTCGGATTGTCGAAGCCCAGAAGTTACGATTATAGTGAAAAGGATATGTCCAGTGGTGGCAAGATGGTGAATTATTTGAGCAAGAATTTAGATTTCGCAAGACGAAATGCCTTTGGTGTGATTCGGTTTTTGTTTAAAGAGAAGGAAGTTATTGATGTTGATATTGAGTCCCAAGAACGTGGAAAGGAGATGTCTTCGGAGGATTCCAGGTATTTGGTTAAAGGCAAGGAAGTGATTGATCTAGACGATGAGCCCCAGAAGTCCGGAAAAGAGAGTCTTTCAGAGGATTCGAGTATTGAAGGTGTTGCCGTTGTTGAAGATGGAGAAGAATGGAAGTCGCGGGATGAGATTTTATGTAGCGAGGAGGACAATGATGTTAAAATTGTGGAGGAGAGATCGGTTGTTACTGTGGATGGAAATTTTGGTCTAGTGGAGAAAGCGGAGAAGATGATGAATTCATTCACATTGAATTGTGAAGTGGATGTTACAAGCGTTGAGGCTTACAAGAAGTTACTTGAGAGAGCAGCCAAGAGGAGCAGGAGGTTGTCAGATTTGAACTTTGAGATTGAGTTGAATGAGAAAAAGCGGAGTTCCCTCAAGTTTGAGAAGAAACTGGAGGACAAACCTGTGGTAATGAATTTTTTTCACTTAGTCTAGACCTTAGCTTTGCATTTGGCTCGTCTATGTTTTCTTTCTGATAGTTCTGTTGATTGATTTTCAGGAGGTGCTTCATGAACTTTTTTTACCACTTACAAAAGAGGAAGAGGCTGAAGTACAATGTGCTTTTGCAGCCAGAAATAGGTACAATTCAACATGTATGTTGTTTTCTATACCAAATCATTGTTGTTGAAACTTTCACATTATTAGTTTTGGTTCCTGCAGGAGGAAGGTCTTGGTCTCCCACAAGAATTTGAATATTGATATCACAGGACAAGTTTTCATGTGCCTTGCACCAGGTGCATGGTTGAATGATGAGGTGATTTTTTGGAGGTTTAGAATTTCTATGTGTGTGTTTGTTCAGGATGTGATAGATTTTGGTTGTGACTTGTGCTGATACGTTGCACTGACTTCTTCCACAGGTCATTAATGTGTACCTTGAATTGCTGAAAGAAAGGGAAAAGAGAGAGCCACAGAAGTTTCTGAGATGTCATTTCTTCAACACTTTCTTCTATCAGAAGGTTCATACTGTGCTTCTTCTTTAATATTCACAAATGCTATTTTATGTCATAGGTCCAACACACAATCCTAATATCTTTTCCCTTGCTATGATCTTCTTCATTTGTTACCTTGTACATTTCTTCGATACTTCATTTTTTTTTTCCCTTCTTTCAAATCTCTTTCTTAAGCTATAGAGTTGATTGAATGTCCTTGCTTTAAAATTTGACCATTTTCATTTGTTTGAATATTCTATCTTACAGTTAGTTAGTGGGAAGAACACCTATGATTATAAAGCTGTCAAAAGATGGACCACAGAGAGGAAGTTGGGCTATTTTCTATTGGATTGTGACAAAGTAAGCAATGCATCTCTCTCTGTTTTTTATATTTTTTAATTGCACATTTCTCTTGACCCTAAATTGTACTTGTTTCTGAATTAATTTTACTTTTGTGCTCAGATTTTTATCCCTGTTCACAGAGAGATACATTGGTGTTTGGCAATTATTAACAGAAAGGATCAGAAGTTCCAGTATCTTGATTCACTGAAAGGAAAGGACCGGAGAGTATTAGAACATCTGGTGTGCCCTGTATTCTTGCCTTATTTCATTTTTGAGAGACTTGCAACAATTTAGCTTTGACTTTTCTTTTTACTAGTTTCATTGGTTGGTGCTTTTTTCTTTACAACCTGGCAAACAGCTTATTGCACCCATTTCTATCCATATGCATCTCCATTGCTCGACCTTTAAACAATGTCTTACAGGCTAGCAGTCTGTAGCTTCTCACTTTCTCTGGCTTCCTGTTTTTGAAAACTTTTTAGGATCTGGGCTGCATTATCATATTTGCGAACAATGCTTTTGTATGTCTTATTGTTTACAACACAAATTTTTCATATGATTTGCCACC
The DNA here is from genome assembly GCA_037897445.1 of Ceriops zippeliana. Taxonomy (NCBI): domain Eukaryota; kingdom Viridiplantae; phylum Streptophyta; class Magnoliopsida; order Malpighiales; family Rhizophoraceae; genus Ceriops; species Ceriops zippeliana. The sequence goes on along the minus strand of JBAPLH010000004.1, from coordinate 2,877,361 downwards.
TTTACTAGAGCATTTAAAATTATTAATTGTAAAGAAATATGATGGCAAATTGTAAAGAAATATCTTAGCTCACTCTCCTGAAAGCCAGTAAGGTGTTAAACTGTGTGGAATTGCTTGTAGCATTAAAGATAGTAAATTTCAGCCACTTCGCTCCAAGCTAAGGGTTTATTCCTTTAGCGATTGTGGTCTTCTGCATTTCATTGCAATAATCTGTACAAGATGCATTATAACTTACAAGAGCACATTCAGGAATGTAGTTTTACTCACATTTTTGGAGAATATGAACCTGTGACATTGTACTTTCTTGATGCATCCACCTTTTATATATTGCTTGAAGGTGACTTGTAACATTAAGAAAAAAGGAAATGTAAACCAAAGTTAATTTAGGATAATTGAAGCTCAGAGAAGGTCAACTTCTGTGTTGCTTGAAAACTTGGCTAATATTTATTAGTGATGTGTTCCAGGCTAGATATTATGTTGATGAAGTTAAGGACAAGAGCAGAAAAGACATTGACGTGAGCAATTGGGAGCGAGAATTTGTTGAAGACCTTCCTGAACAGGAGAATGGGTGGGTATTCTTTACATGCATGCCAGTTTCTTTTGGAACAAACTGTTTCTTTGGTAGTTAAATGAATTTTTTGTGTTATTGGAATATTTCCTATTTTACATTTGTTAACCTACCAACAGGTTTGACTGTGGCATGTTCATGATCAAATATGCTGATTTTTATAGCAGAGGCCTTGGTCTATGTTTTGGTCAGGTAAACAAATTAAAATGTTTGCTTAAGGTCCGATTGTTCTCATTGAATGCACAATCTGTTGTCACTGATATGCATTGGTTGTGACATTGGACATGGAAATGAAAACACTTGAAAAGCGTCACAGCTGTTTTTCATGGTTACATTAGATGTATGTCATGGTCCTCATGATGCAATTGGTGAAAACTTCATTAAAACTTGTAGGGGATGCTTTGGAGACTAGAGCAAGTATTGTTATCTTTAAACTCGCTGATTTCCTTTTGTAGGAGCATATGCCCTACTTTAGGCTGAGAACGGCCAAGGAGATTCTGAGGTTGAGGGCTGACTGATTTGGGGTTGCAAACGTCATATTAGCAATTTAGTATTTTGGCAAGTCTGCAAATGGCATATCTGACACATTGGACAGATGATAATGATATCTGCATGCCTTGCAAATCGTGGCAGTCCCTTCAGCCTTGACCGAGATTATTTTCATATTAGGAAAGCTATCCTGGTTTGTCTACTTGAATTAGTTTGTTGATCAAAGATTGGAATATACAAGGGATCGCACCGAAGGGCGCTGGCACATGGGCTGAAATATTGAAAGTGGATCTTCGACATATTTTATCTCAGAATCAGAAGGATTATCTTGTGTATGTGCACGGCCCCCCTCCTCCTTTCGGTTCTCTTCTCTAGTTGATTTTCTTCCATCATTCTTTTCGGTTTGGGGTTGTGGGACCTTACCTTTAAAGTTGTTTCCGGAGAGAGAGTTTGTAGTTGTAATCATATAATTATTAGCCTTTTTGTCAGATAACAATACAGACTGAGCTTTTGCACCATCACAAAACTGTTGGGTTGCCTGCATCCAGGATAAACGATTGAAAAAATTGGACATCTTCTTGAAAATAAAAATTTGATACTCCTGGATTTGACCCAGATTTAAATCCCAACTATTTAGGATATCGGTGAGTAGACTTTAATTTCAAAGCATGGAGTTATCATGAAGCTTAACTTGGATCAAGAAACAGCAAGAAAAACAATTTCATAATACAAATTATGCAGATGTCGTTTCACCTTTCCATTTTTTTATTTTTTATTTTTTATTTTTTTATTTTTTCCGTATAACAGAAAATGACATCACAAGACCACAAACCCATGTACTGGGCGACAAGGCAACGAGCAAAAAGTTCGCTCCAAAAACAACATACACACCCAGCGCCAAGAAACATAAACCCTCGTCAATTGCTCCAAATGCCGGAAGCTTCCCAATGCATCAGGTAATTATAATGCTCCTTGCTTCATGCCCAAAAAAATCAAAATAAGGTTGCGTAAGCGAATTATAAACAGAGAATTCAAGTACAGTTGCAATTGCAGAAAATAAAACATAATCAAGAAAAAATGACAGCAAGAAAATTACAAGAAAACACATGCTGCCATCGATGAAGAAGATGATAAAGCGCTGCATTAATGAGGAACCCTCTTCCGACTAAGTATCTCCTGTTCTTTTAATCGATGTTGAAACCTAGCAAGGCGGGCTTGAAGACTGACCAGCCCTGCTGCCTTTCGTGACAGCACAAAGCTCAACTGGGCCACATAGTTGTCAATCAGACTGCCCGGTTGGTCAACTTCAGCCAATAGTTTCATTTCCTAGCACCCAAAAATACAAACAAGTCAACAATTGGAACAAGCAATTTATTCTTCAGCATGAGGAACACAGTTCCATTTCAAAGCACATATAATAGTTTGGTCACAACTGGACCGAGAAACCACATGACAAAATATTCCCTCGTAAGCCAGAGCACCAAGCACGTTAACACACAGAATTTCATTGAAAATTCAAAGTGATTGGAAAATTACTGAAAACATATTCCAGAATCTGATAAAATCAAAAATTGATCTTCACTTACTTCTCGAACAATCTCCATTGTATCCTCAATTTCTTTTCTATGTGCTGCAATGAGGGCCTCTTCCTCCTTGAACAGCCAAGCAATCAGTTTATTAATGTCAAATGAAGGTTAAAGACCAGAATAGACAAACCAAAGTGACAAGAAATGCAAAAAATGTTACCAACCTCAAGTATTTCATTGATATTCCCATCTGAAGGAGGATCATGCTCTTGCGGTAGTGATCCACCAATATTAGTGTTATGGTTTGCTGTACTCTGCAGCCTAGAGTTTGTGATTGAGAGATCAGGAGCAGTGGCATCTTTCTTCGACCAGTTTCCCAGCTTTTCTGGTTTTTCCTCTCTTAACCCTTTTCTACGAGGCGGTGACACCTTCTTCACTTTCTCTTGTGTGTGTGTAGAATTTTGAGGGTATGATGAGTGAGTTTTTTGATTTGTAGGACCACCATATGAATCATTAGTTTCAATCAGCTCTCTAACTATTGACACAGAAGCCAACCCACTTTCCTCAGGGCCATTAGGGGGAAAACTTGGATTTGAACTCGATGGCTGCTTGTCATATTTTGGAGGACTACAGGATGATGTTTCTTTTCCAAAACCCTTCTGGCCATATCCACTGCTTTAGGCTCCTGTCGTTGCTCATAGGCATCATCCACTACAGTAGGAATGGGCCAAGAAGAAGCTGACCAAACATCCTTGTTAGTTACTGGTAAAGTATTTACAGCCTGATCCTTTCTTGGATTTCCACTTTTGGATAGACCCTTAACCCTGTTCATTAAATAAATACCCTTTTTATTCAAGAGATGTAAAAAAAAAAAAAAAACAAAGTAGTGAAACTGCAACTGAAATCTACGTGAAACTCAGATAGGAATGCACAAACCTATCTGCATATCTCAAAGTATTGAGAGTATGTTCACATGACCCTGCATTTGGAGAAATACAAGAAATCATAACTGTCCTAGAATTTCCAACAAATGAATCACGAAGTACTTCCGTGAGCTTGCTTCCACGAAATGGTATATGAATCTGGTCATTGTCCAGAGCACGAATGCACTCTTTGAGAGCCAAAAGGCTCTTATTTATTTCTGCGCCTTCAATCCTGCAGTGACCAAATGGTAGAATTAGGACTGCTCCACCCATCCACCCCTTAAAAAAGACCTTAATTAACAGATTGAACACCTACCACATCAGGCAACCGCAACATGCATGCTCTGGTTTAAGGGATCTCTATACAGATCATACAAATTAATACAATCATGACACAACACTAGCAAAGTGAAGATTAATCCATGAGTAGACAAGTGGTCCTCTTAACGGTGTAATAAGTTTAAACCCCACTTCCCCAACAAAAAAAGAAAACTCTGGTTAAAATAAAGTAAATCATGTCCAATAGATGAGTGATGTATGGTAGTGAGTACTGGACTGCTAAGAAACATGTCCAAAAGATGAGTGTGGTGGATATGAGAATTCTTAGATGAATTTGTGACCACTTTAGGAATGACTGACAAGAATTTAGACATTCAAAGACCTAGAAATAATACAATTAAGACTGGACCAAATCCAAATGGATGGTGAGAAAAGAGGGCAAAGGATGATCTAAGTTGACTTGGAAAATTTTTGTTCAAAAGGATTCCAAAAATTTACACCTCACCTCAATCTCAGTTCATGATAGACCAGATATGGTGAAAAAAGATTCATGCAGCCAACCTCAATTAAATTTGCGATTAAGGCTTTGTTATTGTTTGTTTGTCCATTGTAGAGAGATTCCTGAAGTATTCATTGTTATTATTTCCAAAGGTACCAGAAACTAAGCTAAATACAGGCCTAAGGAACCAAACACAAAAATTTGACCAGTAGGAAATCCTACAGCAGAATCTGTTTCTGCCAAGGCATCCAAATAGTGAGTCTCAAACATACAACGGGAACAAAGCTCTAGAGGGTGTACCTTGTTTGTCGGTCATTGTCCGTTGTATCTGCACCACGTTCACTACCAGCAAGGTCAATAAAAGAAATTTTACCAACCACCTTTCCACTTTTGGAATCATTCCCGTCATTGTTCCTCCTGGAGTCTTTTCCCTCACTATGCTTCTTTATTGCAAGCTGTAAAATAGCATGGGACCTTGAAGATTCCTCATTTGCACCAGTAGATCCAGTACTTCGTGCAGCATTTCCCCTCTCAATATATTCCTTAACAATTTGCACATCAGAAACTTCAAATTCTTGCAGTCCAACGATGCAAACTTGTTGCCGCCCATCTTCTCTCATGCAAAGTTTCCTATTTGAGAACAATAGTCATCCAGCAACCCTTTTTGCAGTTCAGCACTAATGAAACATCACACTCAAACTGATAATACATGTATGAACAACCAACCACAACAACAAATGCAGGGATAACGCACAGTACACAATGGTATGGGGAACAAAGATGAAAAATAATTCATGTTTGCAAGAACGCAGCAAACTACAAAATAAAGATGGAAAAACCAATGACAATTACTCACTTCCTATCACTGAGAAGGTCGAAGAGCTTTCCACCATATATCTCAAAATAGCTAAGCCATAGTTTGAATCTCTGATTTTGGTAAACTGGCTGACGCAACAATCTAACAAGGTCATCTGAGGCCCTAAGTGGCAGTGGTTGCATGGTAAAAGTCTTACCGCTGCCTGAAATGAGATTATAATCATTAATTCAGTTATCTACCATATTTTGCTTGAGAAACAGACAGCACCAAGGGAAAAGGAGAGAAGAATATATGTGAGATAATACACGGATAATGCATAAAAAACTACCACTCTGATCCAAATTCAAAAGGAAAATAAATAAAAGGACAACAAACTTCTGTCACATGTCACAGAGATTCTTTTTGTACCACCTCTTGGGGAATATTAAAGTTATTCCAGCCATTTCTGGGTAGTTTTGATGCATTTTGGCAGCATTCATTGTTTATATGCATGCACCTATCACTGTTACAAATTCCCTTAAATCCTAATTACCCTTGTGAACTAATGATAACAAAGTGGGAACAGAATGCAGGAAGAATGAGTCTGTATCTCTACCTGTCTGACCATATGCAAAACATGTAGCCTTTGTTCGCTGAAAAATGGTAGGAATAATTGGCTCCACAGTCACCCGATAAACCTGTTTAAGAATGAAAAAGAGATTGTGTCTTCAACATATCACTAACCAACTAAGAACCATAAAGGAGTACCTCCAAAATAATTTAAAGAAACCAAGTACATAAATTAATGACCACCTTGAGAACAAAATTTAAGCCAACAAACAAAATCACTCACGTTTGAAGAAAAAGGAGTCTGACATTACCTAAAAGTGTTAAGTATTCATTCCTATAATCAGGACGCATGATGAAGCAGATCTATCACTTTTCACGTCTCACAAGAAGGCTTACCTCATCATTTGTGACATGCTCATCCAGGACAGCATCAAAGTAGAATTCATGTTTCTCAACATAGGCAGTCAAGTCCACCTTTTCATTTAAAAACAAAATCAGTCCTTTTGAGATCAAAGGAGACTCTTTCAAAAAACAAAACATAGAACGCACTACCACATCAGTGTCAAATTGCAGTTTTAATCTTCATGAGTATTTTTTATTCAAATTGTGAAGACTTTCTGAGATAACAGTAAACAGACCTTTAGTTTGGGCTCATGGACAGTTAATGAATTCTCATCTACAGTCACAATATCATCCTCCTTTCGAGTGATCTCTTTCCTGTTTAAAGGCCTTTTGCGTACCTAAGATGAAGATGATATAAAAGCTTATGATGAAACTTTCCAGCACTTTCTTTCAATGAAGCAAATAAGCTAGTCTTAAATCAGATAGAACAAAGACAAAGGGCATTAATAAGGCACTGTGAAGAACCAAAAAGTTATATAACATTATGAAATGTTTTTAATCACTATAACTAGCAAACACACAGGAAACAATCCAAGAATTAAAAATAGCAACTCCAGCAGTAGACTAATAAAAAATTTTAGATTATATCTAAACACAAGCAATCCAAATTAAAAAGGACTTGCAACTTAAAAATGCCTCTACAAACATGCACACAAGCACACATCAGAACTTGCACACAAATGTCTAGAATCAAAAAGGAAGTTTTTTTTTGGGAAGGGTGGTTGGGAGGGGGAGGGGGGGAAAGAGAGGGTATATTGGTAAAACCAACTCACCACAACTTTAATTTTTGCCACATTGGTTTCCCTTGTACTGTTTTCTTTTTCACTTGCAGGAACTGGAATTGAGGCATCTGTATCAGCTTGCTCGTTTTGTACTCTGCCAGTAATGACATCAAAGCCACCTTCACCACCTTTGGAGAGAGCTGGCATGAATGGCGATGGCTCAAAAGGCTCTGAAATGACATGCTGTCACAAACATGATGGCAACATTTTGATTAACATATGGAAACAAATAATGAAAAAAAAAATTCCATTTGAGCAGGTATATACTCCCTAACATATCAACAAATCCATCCTGATTACATAAATGCCGTAACCAACTCAGTATGGGCTGAAATGGGCAAAGCTCAAAAAGCAGAAAGAAAAAAACAAAAGATCAGAATCCTTTAGGCATCATTACAATCCACAGGTGTTATGAACCCAATTTCAAAGTTAAGAACTAAATAACTTATTGGGTAATGAGGCTGTGATACCATCTCTTTAAGGGAAGTATTATAAGTACAGGCTGACACATGCTATGCAAGAGTGGAATGAATTAAAACAATATTAAAGTCACCAAAACACAGATTAGATCCTCAGCTAAACTTATTTTCACCTCTAGTTTTGGATGTTATTAGCATTTACTGTAACAAGCATGCACATGAGGGACATGAAGGAGAAGCATCCAACAACCCTAACTACCATCAAGCACATTGACTCAACATCAGGCCTAAAACATAACAAGGCAATACCAAAAGAGGAAAACAGCTTTAGATTGCAAAAAGCAGTCAAATCGAAAAAAAAGTTTCTTATAGTGCAAAATTGAATCTACTTCTTATGAGGAACCACACCTCAGATAAAAGCTCAGTGTCATCCATGGCGTGGAGATCTAAAAGGCCAGCTCCAAAGTCCCCCTTGAAATCCGGGGAATAGAAGCCATCCAATGCAGCCATGCCAGCCGAAGTTTGCCCAGTGGGCGTGTAAGGCTCAGAACCAGATTCTCCACCAAAATTGAGATTTCTCATTAACTTGAAAAGCCTCTGCTTCTCCTCCACAGACTGTGCTCCATAATTCTTGGACAAAGAAATGAAAAAAGTTAGTAAAGCATAAAGCTCCTCAAGTAAAAGTGCAATCTTTAAATCAAATCTTCAAAAAAGAAAAAAAAAAGCATAAAGGAAAATAAAAAATTACTAGTCAGAGATACAACCAGAAATTAAAAAGGGATCAAACTGACCTACCAACCTTTGAATATCAAGTCACTCAAATGAGCAATCAAAGTTTAGTGCCTTGTTCACACGATCATCAAAACTTACCGTCCAGTCATCTACACTAACAAAGAATAATGTAACAACTCCATTCAAACAAAATAGTTTGCAAACTTGGACTGTGTCAAAAGATTTGAAAAGAAATTGTTTCGCTTGGAAGCAGCCTTCACGTTAAACTACTTAGATAACAAAATTCATCAATAAGCATAACCAAATGACAAGCGTGTCTTAGCAACGGCCAAAACTCCTGCTGGCATTCCACCCAAAACAATAAATAACAAAATGCAAGCTAAAAGGTAACTTGAAAAAACCCAAAAACCTCTACCTGCACCAAGAGATTGGGAAGAAGGCGCTGGTCGATGCCCGTGGAAGCCAAGGGAGAGGCCAGATGCTGCAAGCCGGCGGACTGGAGCCACCGAGCCATGACTGCATCGCCAGCATCGCTTGCCGTGCCGGTATTATGCATGGACCCACCGCCGGCATGATCATAGAGCGCGGTTGCGGCGGCGGCAGCATTGGTCTGCTGCATCTGGCCGCCAACGTGGCGCTGCGATCGCCTTTGCGGAGCCAATTTTCAAGATCTAATTTATCACCGCTAGCAACAGCAAAACACACAGAATTAGAAACTTCCCAAAAGAAAAAAGAAACCACAATTCCTAAATGCAATAGGCCTCGCGCTCTAAAGAATCGGATCAAGAATGAAACTCACGAGGAGGAGAAAATTAAAACCGAAACAGAACATGAAAGCGAGCGCAGTCCTCCAAACCGGAATCCTAGCCCGAATCCACAACTTCCTCAAAACCCGACCGAATCCAATCCACAATTTCAAACCTAGTGGCGGAAATTGAAAATCCTTACGATCACTGCACGCATTCAATGTATGTCTGTAAAGAAAGGAATTACTGGAAGGAGCCGAAAAGCAATAATCTTGATCGAGATCGATGCGAGTCAGATCTGAAACAGAGTCAAACCCTAGAAATTGCTTGCCGTGAAGTAAAAGAACGAGAGGGCGCCGCTTGCTTGAATTTTTCTGTCTCTTTGCGTTCGAAATGGCAAGATTGTTGACATAATAGCAGAGGGCTCAACGGCAATGAGAGATGAAGAGTGTATTTTTTTTTTCTTCTTTTAAATTTAATTAGCCCTTCCTTTCTTTTTGCTTTTGCGTACAACAGAGTTTTCTGAGATTTATATAAGGAAATACATTATTATTATTATTATTATTATTATTAAAAAAGAAAAGGAAAAAGAGAATTGATTAATTGAGAGCGTCGTCAGACTAACATTGTGTTTTATATAGATATGTATATATATTTTTAACTTTATGGTTCAACTTAATCAGATATTTACAATTTTCTTACTTTTCTTTATTTGAAGGGGATAGTAAGATTATGCAAAATGCTTTCACATGATTATTGTTGCATTAAATTTTTGTTGTCATTATTTGAAGGGGATCGAAATGCAATTCGGTATATATGACCGACCACTCAATCTAAGTCTCGATTTGCCGGTTTGCGATTCTCGTTGGCATGTGAACACCTTCGCACATTCTGCATGGTAAGGAAGCAATTTCTTGTTGAAATATGAATATTCCTCCCGTGGGGGACGGCCATTCGCTGTTGTTAAAATAATATCACTTATCCCCTGGTGGACAACTTAGAAATTGCGTTGAATCAAAGACACCGAGAGAGATGATGCAAATTCCGCCCAACGACAATTGTTAGGACGGCAACAGTTGCGGTGAATTTTGCCAAATCTACAATTATAAATTTGTAGAACTGGAATCTAATTTTTCTTTTTGACAAAAATAAAAAGAGGTAAAAAGGAAAGAAAGTTAAATCCGAAAATTGAATGGCGGGGGTTCGATTTTGTTTGTTTAGATTGGCCTGCAAACAAAATCATCCCACGAGAATCTTTGCATTGGATTCCGAGTCATTTGTCGTAGCTGCTGCAAATGTTTCGTTTTGAAGTGGAGCATATCGCATGTTGTACTGATTTTGTCACGACATGTTATCTTCTCTCCAGGCAATATAACGTTTATAGGGTTAAAACTTTTCTTTTTTTTTTTAATGTAAGATTTCGATAATTTTTTTTATTAAATTTATTAACGTCTGTATCGTGAACGAGAATCCTTTATCTACTCTCAATCCTAAACTACTTGATAATAAATATTAAATTTAAATCAAATAGATTTTAATACTATTTATTATTGGTTATTATTTAAAATAAAAAATAAAAAGTAACGAAAATGTAGACTGTTACAATATATAATGTATACAAAGTTCAAAACTCCTTCTTTTGAGGTGAAATTCTGTCATGTCGTCGTTTATATCCTTCGGCTATGTGGCGCTGAAATACATTCTTTTTTCATTCAATTGTGGCTTGCCTTTTTCTTTTTTTTGGTCAAACAGGTGGCTCGCTCGCTTGATGTCATTCCAGGCTAAATATAATTGAACCCTAGCCATGGATTCTTGCATGTTAAGAACGTGTTTCAATTTGAGAATTTGTATTTTTAAGTCAAACGCAAATGCAAACATGGGTTCTTTAGACGGGTAAATCCCAAAATACTCACAGCTCCCCCTTGCTATCAGTAAAATATACCCCAAGCGAAACTTTCAACAAGACCAGGAATTTCCAAACCTTCCGCACCGAATCTGCTAGCTGAGTTGTCAATAATGAATCCTACCAGCATCTTCAGAGGTCAAGTCTCGCAGCTCGCAGCTCTCCGAATCGAAGAGCTGAGATCTCAATCTATATCATAAGCAAGCGCCCAATAATTATTGGCCCAAATTGTTCGGTTAATCTATCTGCCACTTTATTTAAGTGAAATATGACGTCCACATGGTGCATGTGTAATGAGCAAGGTCAGTGGGGGCAAAATATTACAAGAACAACATGAGCAATGATGAAGACAGCGCTATCAGTACTTAAAAAAAGGGGAAAAAAAAAAGAAAAAGAAAAGTTGCACTATGTTTAATAAAATGTTATTTTCGAGTGTTTATTTCTTAGAATAAATAATTATTTTGCTAAAAGCTTTCACTGATTAAACATCGATATGAAGTACACCTCAATAAAACAAAAAAACATAGATATGAAATAAATTAATAGTAACAAGGTCTTAATAGAATTTAAGAAAAAAAATAGCATACTAAATTATATTGAACTAATGTTTAATAAACCATTATGTATATTGGTTAATTAAAATATGGCCAGCCTGTTTTAAGGGATTTGTTGTTGTGGTCATTGTGGGTCATATGAACAGAAAACACTGGTGGTGGACATCAGAGTGGGCAGACCGTTTCCACCGTCAGCCTAACCTATCATACCTTACAATACACTTCTTTTCTGGCTAAAGCCTTGCTTTAGGTTAAAGTATGTAAGATTGAGATCCAACAATTTTATGGAGTCAAGTTGAATTAAAGTTTGACGATTACTAGACATAATTTGCTTTTCTGTTCTTTCTAGCTGCCACCCATGTTGTTCAAGATGATCGCCAGCAATAATCGAGCCAATCATTAAACGGAATTCTCTTGGACTCTGCTGCAATCAACCCTTTTTTCGCGCTGCTTAATTGCTCAGCCCACATTTACATTTAGCTAGCGATTGGGTCAAATTTTATATAGAGTCACGGCAGTGGACACTGCGAAAACAATGAAGTCTAGGCCCAACGATAACTTTGGGCGCTTAGACCTGTGAAAATAGGCCGATTAAAGAAGCCTGAAGAGCAGAGTCAGAAGGAAGACCAGACTTGATAGCGGACATAGCTTCCATGCATTAAATCGGGTTCTTGTTCTTGCTCCAAATCATCCATTAGAGCTCATCATTATTCACGCCGAAGCCATTCCCACTTCTGTTTTCGGACTCGCTGGACCCTGGCATAGCCATTTTATTATTTTTCAAATAAAACGTTGCAAATCATAACTTCTCAGGCACTCGTGCTTTAGTTGTAGCAGTGAAATGTTTGATTCGTAACTTCTCCATCGTTCTCTTCTGAACCGAATGAAAATTTTCAGTAAAACATGCAATAAATATTGGATTATTTGTCAAGCAAAAGCATTGATATCCATAAGATTATATATATTAAAAAAAAAAAAAAAAGGGGCATGTCACAGGCAAATCAACAATTAAACCAAAAGAGGCACCTGAGTCAACCAAAATACAAAAGATAGATACGGGGATGCATGCAATATAAATCTAGGGCTAAGTTAAGCAATTCTGCTTCAGAGACAGCAGCTATCCTCACACCTCGGCATTTGATCTCCTTCATGGCATAAGCAAAGTACAAAAGAGTTGGGTCAGTGGCACCATCCTTGTAGCAAGTGAACACCAAAGTGCTATCGTCTTTCATGTTCTGCCCCAGAAAGCTGCATTAAGAATCAAGTTTATAAGAATATCGATGAATGGCTAAAACAGTACGTGCATCCACAAAATGAACTGGGCAAAAAACAGTACATGTTCTTTATTTCCTTAGATTCGCCAGAATCTGGAATAAGCAAATCTAAACAATGAATCTTTTATTTCCCTCGTGTAATCCACTCAAAACGATCAATTTCTTTTTTTTTTTTTTTCCAAAACCCTAATTTCCCATCATACATTCACTGAAATCACAAGAGGTTTCGTCCCCTACGCTGATGAGCACCGTCTATGGCAAGAAATATGGGTTTGTTTAATTTAATTATCTCTAATTATTGATACGGTTTATTATTATTTTTTTACTGGTGTTATTGTTATCGATGAATATAAAATTAATACGCCCACTGTTGTTAAATAGTAGAATGATTAATCAAGAAAATTTAGTTAAAATGAATATATATATATATATATATGTGATGTCTTAACTTTTAAAATTAGTATATATATATTTAATACCGTCCTACGTCGTGTCTAGTTGAAATAATCAAACCCGAAAACTAAACGGGCAAAACGAAGACGTAAAAGAACAAAGAAAAGCGGGAAAGCCAAAATTCAAAAGAAAATTGAGGCGGTGGGGTTGGGCGGACCGGTGTGCACAAGTGAAGGACGCTTCCGCTGCTCCCCGCCGGATTGGAGAAACCTCAAATCCTCAGTAATGGAGGATGCGATTTCAAGAATCATCGCAGACCTCGAAGGAACCGACATCAACGACGACCACTCGGCAGTGGCGGCGGCAATGCCACTGATTTCTCTCTCGACTCTAGAGGATCTCCAGTCGCTTCTAGATTACAATGATCCACAATTTCTAGACCATTTCTTCTTCGATCTTTCCACCAAATCCCTCTCCCCTTCCTCTCTCCTCCTTCCCCTAACTGCCGCCATGGACTCCGGGCCCGTCCACCTTTCTCTATTAGCCTCCAAAGCTTACCTCTCTCTGTTGCTCTTCCCTAATTCTCCTGTTTTTACCTTTTTCACCCCCATGGCTTTCCTGTCCCTCCTCCGCTCCCTCCACCGCTCCCTCAAGCGGGACGCTCGTAGAGGGGAGAGCTCTTCGTCCGGTTCCCGCGTTGTCCAGGCAAAGAAAAGGAGAGGAAGGCCAAGAAATAAAAAGGATAGAAACGAGTGTGATAGTGGTGAAGATTGTGGGAGTGGAGAGCTTGAGAAGTTTGATATTACAGTGTTTTTTTGTGTTCTTGAGAGGTTGGGGTTGGTCTTGGATTTGATTCACCTCTGTAGATTTCCTGATTGTTTGAAGTCGATGGTTCAAAATGTTGTTGAAATTCAGTTTTTGGGTATTGAATTGTTTGGTAATGCTGGGAATTTTACTAGACTGAAGGAATTGTGTTCGAGGGTTTTGTGTCAATTGTTGAAGCCTGAGCATGGAGAGGAAGGGAAGACGGCATCTGAGGTGTTGAAGTCGTTGACACCATTAATTTTGGCAGCTAAATCTCCGTCGAGGAATTTTGCGCTGGGATTTGTGAAGGATTTGATAATGGGTGTGGCTAAGACAAGTGATGGTGTTAAAAGAGCCATTATGAAATTGCCACGCTATTTGGCACAAAAGGCGCAGGAGAAGGCAGAGCCAAGGGGTCTGGCTGTGGAGGCAATAATGGAGGTTGTTAAGGCTATGGATATAAATGATCAGATCGAATTTGCAGGATATGTGGTCAAAATGACCCAAGGGAAGGCTAATCTTAGGCTTCTTGGGGTGGATTTGATCTTGAATATAATGATGTTATTGGAAGATCCACTTGGGTTGAATATGGGCTGCGAAGTGCGGGACTCATGGGGTTTTTATTGTTTAGAGTCATTGATTCAGCGCTGCTCGATTCAAGTGCTGGAATTCGAGCTCGTGCACTGTCAAATATGGCTCAGTTGGTGGGGTTTCTCTCCAGTGATGATGCAAATAGTGCGGTCATAAAGGAAGCAATGGGATTTGAAGAGGTAAGGAGGGAAAGAGTGGAAGGTGGGGTGAATGATATGCTAAGGAAAAGGTGTATGGATGAGAAGGCAAATGTTAGAAGGGCTGCACTTCTTTTAGTTAGCAAGTTGATTGCTCTTTTAGGTGGCAATTTTGATGGTGTTGTCCTCAAGACCATGGGAATGGCTTGCTCAGATCCCCTTGTGAGCATTCGTAAAGCTGCAATTTCAGCTCTTTCAGAGGTTAGCTTGGTCTTGTGCTTAATCCAATATTTTGCAATTTAGCCAGTGTTTGTCCTGCTGAAATGAGTATGACATTATGCTTATTGCCTGTAAATCTCTTATAATGTACTGCGGATGTGAAAATTATGTTTTTGCAGTAGTTCACACACTTTGATGCTGATCCACATTAAAATGCCGCTAGAAATGTGCTAGAGTTGCCTTATATATTTTTACTGAAATTTCACGTTTCTACTTTCTGTCTATAAGATGTGAAAAGGATAGTGGATGCCAAGCTGTGCTGTGACTGCATTGGGTGGAAATTGCACGATTTGTGTTCTTCCCAAACTCATACGAGATCTTATCTTTATGTGACTTCCAATCACAAGCTTCAGACTTCAGTCTTTAACGTTAATCTTGATCCATCATCGTGCTTTATGTATTGTATTACATTTACAAAATTTTTCGGCCACAACTCACAAAGCCTTTCTTTTTCTTGATTCGGCAGTAGTTTCTGGGAATATGTAGGCTACGTAGATTAGGTTTCACATTATCTGATATGCTGTGAAGGACAGGTGTCGCATATCTCTGCCCAAGTTGGTGTGCCTGCCCTGATATTTTTCCATTCCTTTGAAGTCCTTGTGTCCGTGAGAAAAATTCTTCTTACGTTGTATCATAGCCGATAATTGCAGGCATTCAGAAAATTTCCAGATGAAAGTGTAATGATAGAGTGGCTACGTTCCGTTCCACGTTTGATAACTGACAACGAATCTAGCATTCAAGAAGAATGTGAGAACCTGTTTCTGGAACTGGTTCTAGAGCGCATTTCTGGAGCAGGATCTGCTAGTGCACCGTGCAATGAAATCCCTCTTGCAGACTCTAATATGAAAGAAAAAGGTGTAGAAATGGAAATCAATTCAAAATTCCCTGAAGTTTTAATTCTCTTGAAAGAGATCTGTAATGGAGAGGTGACACCTTGGGTGAAGAAAATCTGCACAAGCCTAGGTAAGAAGAAAAGACTGAAGCCCAAATTTGCTGCTGCACTACAGAACATTATAAGGACTTCTGAATCTGTTTGGTTGAGTCATTCCATGCCAATAAATAAGTGGACAGCTCCACCTGGTGCTTGGCTTCTTCTATCAGAGGTGTCAGCTTACCTTCCAAAAGCAATCGACTGGGAGTTTCTACATCATCATTGGCAGCTACTTGACAAGCATGGGTTGGACAGTTCAACTAAGAGCCCAAATACAAGCGAATATTTGCATGAAGACGAAGAGGGCATAGAATCTAGTTCTGTTGAATGGGCTGGGGATCGTGTTTCTCTTCTGCAAACAATCTCTAATGTTTCCACAGGACTGCCCCCAGAACCTGCAGCTGAGTTAGCTCATAACTTGCTGAAAAGGATTGAAGAGTTCAAAATGCATTTGACAGAGGTACTTTTACTCCTCTATTGATTGGGGTACTTAAAAGGAGCATGCTCTTTTTTATTTACCTATGCTCAAAAGAATTGAAGAGGTCAAAATGCATTCAACAGAGGTACCTTTACTTGCCTATTGATCAGGGTACTCAAAAAGGGCCATGCTCTTTTTTTCTTTTTAGCTCTTGCTCCATTCTTTGTGATACACTAGTTTCCACTGTACAACTCGGGGAGGTAAAAGGCTCCTAATAATTGCTTGAGTTGCCGTGATTTTCATATACTTCAGGTTTTTTTTTTTCTGTTCCAACCTGAGGTGCGAATCCCTCAGTTGATTGAGGAATTCAACAGGTGCCTGCTTCCAATGTTCTCTTTGTGCTGGATAACGTGTCTTTTGCTGGTCATGCACTATATTTCAAATTGCACTTTTATCATGAAGCTGTCTTGGAAATAAAAGTGTGTCGAAGAGCTTAAAGTTTCCAGACAATATGGACTTCATTCCTCTGGTTTTATTCCTTAAAGTGGTTCCAAGCGATGCTGCATTCTTTTTCATTGTAGTTAATTTTCATCCTCAAAGAAAGTCGTTGATATTTTCAATTGAACTGTTCCCTAATTAGCAGCGTGGAGCTTTGTGAAAATGCTTTATACCCACGATGGGTAATTGAAGTTAAAAGTATGAGCTGTACTGAAAGAAATATTCCTAGATGACATAGGTGACCAACAGTGTCCAGTGTCAAGTTGCTCACTTAGTGTCTTCCTGCTTCATACATTATTAAATTCATCCAACGTGCATGATTCATGATAGGTTAATGCCCATGTGAAAGCACTCCGAACATTATGTAAGTGGAAGGCTTCAAGTGCCAATGAGGCTGATGCCCTTGTGATGAAATGGGTGGAGCAAGTCCTTTCTAAGGCTACTCAAATTTTAGAAAAGTGCGTTACAGGGTATTCAGAAGCAAACAACAAAGATAATTTCTTCACACCACTTAGAAGTGGAAACAGAAGGGGCAAAGGTGCAGCAGCCAATTCCAGATTGCTGTTGGAAGCAGTAACTGCAGTTTACACAATTGGTTGTTTGGTTATCATTTGTCCTTCAGCTGATATGAGTGGCAGTGTTCCTCTGCTACACACCATCATCACTTCAGATGATTCTAGGTCAAAGTCACATAAATTACCTGGTCCTAAAGTCTCCCTGAAGCAAAGAGGGCACTCTTTGTACATTCAAGCATGGTTGTCAATGGGAAAGATTTGCTTAGTGGATGGGAAACTTGCAAAGAGCTATATTCCTCTGTTTGTGCAGGTTTGATAGCTTCAACAGAAATCTTGTTGAATTTACCGAATAAATGTTATCAAATTCATTCTTTTGTTAATGTTTGAAATTGTGTGTGTTGATGTGCAGCCATTCACAATTTCCCAAAGATTGTTTTGGCTAGTCTTTTCTGGCAACATGAAAAATTAAAACAATTAGAATTGTATTGGTGCTTAGCTCTCCTTCCTTTTTTTGCTTGATTCCTGAAAAATTAAGAGCTGTTAGAGAAATGTGTTTCTCCTTTCATGAACAAGAGTTGCCTTATATTGCCAACTATACTACTACCTATGAATTTTCTTATATCACCAGCTCATCTTGATGGCTATTTAACTGTGAATAAAAAATTTGCTTCATTCTGAATCTGTTTTGGGTGCCTCATCTTGCAGGAGCTTGAAAGGAGTGATTGTGCAGCCCTTCGCAACAATCTTGTAGTCATAATGACAGATTTTTGTGTTCGTTATACTGCTCTAGTTGACTGGTGAGACCTGTAAGGAATTGATGGATAAGAATTACCTTTGCATCGTCTTTTTGACTGAAAAATGGGAGTGCTAAACTTTTATTCTAATCAATCATTCTTTAAATCAATAGTTACATATCAAAGATCACCAAGTGCCTCAAAGACCCTTGTGAACTTGTGAGAAGGCAGACATTTATATTGCTTTCCAGGCTGTTACAGGTGTATTTCTATTCATGGGCATTGTGATTTCTTGTACTCGTCATATCCTTTGGAAGTGAATAATCATTATTAAAGGCTGTTTTCTTTTCAATCTATTCTCATGTCCAGAGGGATTACGTGAAGTGGAGAGGAGTACCCTTTCTTAGATTTCTTTTGTCTCTTGTTGATGAATCAGAAAAGATTAGACAACTTGCTGACTTCCTCTTTGGGAATATATTAAAAGGTTAGCAAGTTTGACAAGTCACCCATCAATTAAGTCGGTAACAATTCCTGGGTTTTGACTGATGCACATCACCTGTGTGCAGCGAAGGCACCACTTCTAGCTTATAACAGCTTCGTTGAAGCTGTTTATGTTCTTAATAACTGCAACACCCACAGTGGACATGGCAGTGCTAAGAATGTAAGGACAGATAACGGACAGTTTTCCATCAGGTGGGTGACTTTTATGTTGTCCTGCTTTGAGAAAAGAAGGTCGATGGAAATAGAGTGAGAAAGAGGCTTTTTAAAGCAGATGAATTGTTATTTTCAGGGGTAATGACGAAAGTTCAAGATCCAAAAGAATGCACATCTATGTTTCCTTACTGAAACAAATGGCTCCAGAGCACCTCGTGGCAACCTTCGCAAAACTATGTGCTGAGATCCTTGCAGCTGCATCGGACGGCATGCTCAACATAGAAGATGCAACAGGACAGGCTGTTCTGCAGGTACCCTTTCTCTGCCTGTCCAAGGACCACGCACTCTAGCTATATTGGTAACTTCAATCCTCAAATCACTTTTCATTCAGGGGGCCTATTACCATTTCCCCAGAATATTGGTCACCTAGTTTTATACTTGGTGGATCTCCTGTTGAAAAGATGGCAGGACTTCTCACATTTACGTTCTTACTGAATTCCATAGCTCGAAGGAACCGTATAAATTTTAGTTTGGTAGGCAAATGTTATTTGCCTATCACTTTGTCTTTGTTGTTTATATTTTTCCCACGAAATCCTCATTCCAAAATTTGGGGAGCAGGACACTTTTCAAGTTCTTTCCTGCAAAGAGATCCGACTTTCATCTGCCCGCGGATCACAGGCTGAAGCAGGAGACATGGAAGAAGAAACTGGAGATGGTGGAGCCTCTGCTTCAGCTGCCAAAGGAAGGGTCATAAATCAAGTACTCAGGAAGGGCATTATCCAGAACACCATTCCCATCTTTATAGAGCTCAAACGGCTACTGGAAAGCAAAAATAGCCCCCTCATTGGTTCCCTGATGGAGTGTCTAAGGATTATTTTAAAGGACTACAAGAATGAGATTGATGACATGCTGGTTGCCGACAGGCAACTCCAGAAAGAGCTCATATATGACATGCAAAAGTACGAAACAGCCAAGGCCAAATCGACAGCTACGGAGGTCGTGGCTGCCTTCCAAAATCCAAGCAGCTTTCTTTCGCCAGCTGGTGTTTCCAAGGCTGCAACTGCAAAACATGCTCAGAATAAGTTGTCTGAAAAGTTGCAAAGCGACTCAAGAGTGGCTTCAGCAATGGCAGATGCGGCTGCAGCAGCTAAAGCCCGGTCCGTGCTTAGAGAGGTTAACAAGGGAGTGTTGTCGCCACCGCTTAGCTCCCTCGGTTTCCCAAAACTCAAGCCGAGTGAACGGGGAAGTGGTGGTAGAAGCGATCGACCCATGCATGTGTTAGAATCTTTGAGAAGAAGACAATCTTTCGAAGATGAAAACTGATTGTTCTGTGGATATTCATTCATCTTACCCATGGCGCCATTCAAGCTCAAAGGCAGCTTTCAGACCTGAGCCTGGAGTGTACGAGTTTCTATTTCATATTATCCGTTTTGTTAGCTATGATCCTTTTTGGCTCATAGCTAGCAGACAACATTTTCTTCATAAAAAAAAAAAAAAGACCAACCTTTTGCCAATTTTGCAAAAAAAAAAAAAAAATTGGTAAGTAAAAGAAATGGGTAAGAGAATTTTATTAATATATTTATTTGAAGTAAAAAGTGGGGGTCATTTTTTCCACTTTCTTATATTTCTCAAAGTACATGATATTAAATTTTTCTTTTTGGAACGAATATTTTAAACGTAGCAACGATCACTGGATAAAAAGAAATGGGTACATTTATGCCCTATGCCCTACGTCATTAAATTCTTTCCTAAATCCTTTTAAGTCAAAAAGAGAGCATTCCCGGTCCGTAGAATTTTGGGTCAATCGGTCAAGATTGGTAACTTGACGAAAACACAAGTGAAAGCCGACCCATATTTGTTCCCGGGATCCGGGGTAGCGAACTTAGAGATTACGTGTCCTTCGGTACTCAATTCTCTTTCAAGTGCCCCACCTCAGGTGATTTTCTTTCACTTTTTTTTTCCTTTTTTTCTTTTTCCTAGTTTTCATCATTGAAAATTCTTGTCTACGATCGGAAAGGGGACTTTAAATTTCCGCTCATATTGGTGAGTCGACTGTAATTTATTTTGTTGCTTCATTGCAATTTTACTGTGTACGGCTTTAATCATCATTTCGTTTTATTTAGTTGTGGTTTTTGTTTATCATTGGCCGTTTTCATTACCATGTTTCTGGGTTTGTTGAATTCACGAGGGTTTATTGTTGATTTTGGATTGGAGATGCTTTTTGGCTTCATTTCTGAAGTTTGTTTATTCAAAATCTGAAGTGGGTGTCACTTGGTAGGAGAGTTAATGGGAAAAAAAGTTATGGATAGCAACAAAGATGAAGCATTGAGATGTGTGAGGACAGCCGAAGAAGCTATTGCATCTGGTAACAAGGAACGGGCATTGAAATTCCTTAAAATTGCTAAACGGCTTAATCAAGGTTTGTCTGTTGATGAACTTTTAGCTGCTTGTGGGAAGCTTGATTCCGGGTCAAATGTGCCCTCTGGTAATGAGAAAGATTCTGTTGGTAATGATGATGATAAGAATAAGGCTGGTTGTGCACAAACAGGTGAGGCTTTAAGTGGGGGGCAGAGTTATGGGAAAGAACAGGTCGAATTGGTTAGAGATATCAGGAGGAAAAATGATTATTATGCAATTCTTCGGCTGGAGAAGGCTTGCTCGGTTGAGGAAATTAGGCGGGCCTATAAGAAATTGTCATTGAAGGTTCACCCAGATAAAAACAAGGCACCGGGATCTGATGAAGCATTCAAGAAAGTGTCCAAGGCATTTAAGTGCCTGAGTGATAGTGACTTGAGGAGGCAATATGACCAGATGGGTTTGGTTGAGGAGTTTGAGCATAAGCAGCGGTACAATGTTAGGAGGCCTAGGAGAAGGAGAAGTGTGCATGACTTTTATGATGATTTTGATCCGGATGAAATATTCAGGTCGTTTTTTGGTCGCTCAGACATGTTTAGGGCACAGCATGTTTATAGGAGTAGGGGGATGGATAGTCAACATGGCCAGGATTTTGATGGAGGAGGGCCCAATCTGATTCTTCTTCTACAGATATTGCCATTCTTGTTGATATTGGTGCTTGCTTATTTGCCCTTTTCGGAGCCCAACTATTCTTTGCATAAGAATTACTCCTATCAGATTCTCAAGACAACTGAGAAACACAGGATAGATTTCTTTGTCAAATCACCAGCATTTGATGAGAATTTTCCTCCGGGAAGCCTTGCTCGAGCCAATATGGAGGATAACGTCATTAAGGATTACAGGAATATGATTTGGCGTCATTGTCGCATAGAAGCCCAGAGACGACACTGGAATAGAAATCTGCCTACTCCCAGCTGTGTTAAAGTACAGAATCTTGGATTGGCATGAGGGTGAGCTAATTTTCCCTGAACACTCATAACTGCAAATTTTCCTTTTTAAAAAAAAATTGTGGTCATTCAATTTGAAATATTTTCTGTTGTCCACTATATTGTTTTCTTGAATAAATTTCTCTCACAGTGTTTTCCTGGCCACTTTCCTATTCAGCATGCCATTGAAAAGTTGTCTGATTTACATACTTCCTTATACTTGCGTGTGGTAGGCTTGCTGATTTTTGTGTCATGTTCACTATGTGGAATTCTTGTTTGTGGTTAATTCCATGGTGGGGCTTTTCACTATCACGTCATTGCAATTAGGGCCATGTTTCAAGTTCATGAATGTTGCCTTTTGGTCAATTCCATTTGTTCAATCTCTTGTTGCAGAATGCGGTTTCCCTACGTGTTCCCCCTTTTTCAATTCATTTACTATTTATTGGCTGCTGCAGATGTATTTGCTTAGGGCGGCTATAGTATGTGTTTTCTCATTTGCAAAATACACTGGCACACAGAAAAGATTCTGCACAAGACTATGTTGATGCGCCCAGATATCCCATGGAAGCTTGCAGACGGAGTCTGATGTTGTGGTCTTATTCCAAGGTTGTTTTCTTGCGAGCTTTTCATGTGCCATTGCTTAGGCAAAAACTTCCAACTCCTGTGCATCATGTTTGATGTTTGGTTTGGAGGCTGAGCGTATGTTCCATAGTGTCCTGTTACTTGGTTTTAAAGAGACACAGTTAGCTCGCTTCTTAAGCAACAATCCTTCACAACGTGTCAGTCCTCTGAATATCAATGCTTCTGTACTTTGGTGTACTTTGTTATGTGTCGTATCTGTGCTTTTGACATGCCAAGATTCAGGTTCGCAAGCATCTATTTTCGATGACGAATTGTCGGTGGAACTTTTCCCTTCGTGCGGTCGCTCTTTAGTTGCAAAGTATGTAAAAAATCCGTGTGGATGGAAGGCTCTTCTTCTAACAGTTTTGGGTCTAGACAGTCTCGCAATGTCAAAACAAAATTGTTTGAATCAAGGTGAAAATGGAAATATTTCTAAAAAGTTCTTTAGAATAGAAGTGCTACGCAATTTGAGTTGTGTCTTTATGACTTGATCAAAATGATAATATTCGCTCTGCTCTCCTCTTCACAAATAAACTCCTATTCAAGCTCGGTGACCCTGTTGCCCGAGTCCTTATAAAATAATGGAATCAAGTATGTACACGAAGCAATAACAATCATGTTCTGGCTGTCCGATTGAACGAAAAAAAGGGTCTTCTCCAAGTGATGAAATTGTCACAGGATGCATCATTCTCCAAAGTTTTTTTTTTTTTTTAATCATCTTTTTTGGAAAACAATTTAAACCACTTGTGAACTGATTATAAACCAAAAATCATATACCTTATCAAGATAGCAAATAATATGAATATGCCGCTTTCTGAATCGTAAGAATATTTTTTGGTGGATTCATTGGTCATCGAGTTAAACTCAATGGTCATTCATTCATATTCTGATTTTAATATTTTTATAAACAAATTTATCACCAAATATTACTGAACCTAAATAAATTTTCTTTAGACTCAATTTCAACGTTTACAATGCTATAATTTAACACTGCATTTTCAACACAAATTCTCATTTATTAAGAGACAGACTATAGTGTAAAAAAAAAAAAAAAACACTAGAATTTAAGTCGATATAAAAAGAAAATATATTAAATTACATTATCACATCGGATGATAACAATTAATTGTTACTGAGCCAATGGGAACGGATCTTTTACACGTACGGACGGACTCCTAATATCTCTAAAGAGCCATATTCGTGGACATGTGATTGGTGAAAAAGATTGACAAAATAAAATTTAGACCGTCCATTACAAATATAAATATAAGTAATCACAGTCAATTACAAATATAAATACAAGTAATCATGATCATCAACAATCTAAATCTCATCACGTCCACCCGCTTCACCAAAATTCCATCTACTTAACAATTTTTTTAACCACAAAATTCACATATTTCACCTTGCACGCCTATACGGACCCACATCTACCGGACCAAAGACACAATCATGGGTCCCCACGTGCTAGTTCAAAAAAGACGGGATTCAAAGTGAAATCGCAAGATTACACCCAATGCCGATGAAGAGGTTCAAACCGAAACCTACCACAAATTTTGACACAGTCAACGACAAAATGGTGAACCACACGCGTGACCGTACGAGCAAGGTTACGTACTGCATACCCACTGTAACCTCATACAGGAGAAACTTCAAAATTAGAAAAGAGCTCAAAATTCATACAAGGACTCAGATCTACATATGAAATAAGAATGAAGCCATACCTTTTTCATTTTTTATTTTGATTAATCATCACCAGAATCATCATTGCGTCCAAAGATGGAAGCGCGATTATAAAGCAAGAGCAAGATCAAAACAAGGAACAAGGCCACCCCAACTGGCGACCCGCTGACTCTGTGAATGGTGTTAGGCTCACCAGTAGAGAAGATGGCAGAGAGGAAGGAGCCACGTTCGGAGGAGAGGAACTGGATGGTCAAGAGAAGAATAATGGGCAAGAGGAGGAGACCCAGTGGACTTAAGAGCTCGGAAATGGCCTCGGTTATGGCTTCCGGGTCACCAAGAATGGTCGGAGCTAGCACCACTATGCACACCACGGCCGCCAGCAGGATTCCATGGGGAGGACCTCGGTGCTGCTGCCTCTCTTCCAACATTTTGCAGCCTGATATTTGTTTTTCTTTTTTTCCGCCTGGTTTTGTGCCTGTAATTTTTCTGTCGTCTGCGAGGTTCTTTCAACTTTTGTTGTTTTGTTGGCTTGTGTGGTGGGTCTAGGACTTTATGGAATGAAACGAGGAAAATCGGTGAGAAATAGCTGCCGCGGTTCTGGAAGGACGCGTTTGTCTGAGACAATGGGGTCTACTTTTTACCCTACAGCGAATACAAAAGTTAAAAGTTTGAGTTTCTGCAATTTTTGGCTCTCGTAAATGGAGTCTTATTTTGTGAGCTGTCTCTCATTATTTTTCAGATCTGAATTACGTTTCAGCTCCTTTTACTGTCAATTATATTATATAATATATATACATATATTCTCTAGGATTCAATAGAAACAAGTTCAAGACAAAGTTGTTTTTGGGAACAATATTAGTCAGAGCGATGCAGCGTTTACGATATCCGTTTTCTTGGATAGTACGTGGCTTTGATCTTACGAATCACAACCTTGAAATAAAACCCCCCCCCCCCCCCGAATTATAACAAATTAGTTAGAGATTATTATATACTAGAAGTCAATGTAGAAGAAGTTAAATAAATAATTAAGTCATGTTTATCATATTTTTAGTATTGAATTAAGAATGAGTGTAGTTTTATATACAAAAATTTGAATATTTTAATTTATTGTGTAATTAATTGAGAAATATTATTAAAATCGTTAATATGATTTGATATATATATATATAATTGTGTTTAATTTTCTGTTAATTGTTGTAAGATATTTTTAAATTAATAAAATTAAAATTTTTGTTTAATTAATTAATTAATAATAATAATAGAATTAATTAAAATTTAACAGGGACCATGATTTTTTTTTCTTTTTTGAAAATAAGATATCCAATCCATCGTAGATGTGATTTGAAAAGACAAAAGCTTTGAATATAATAGTGTAATAAAATAAAATAAAATAAAATAAAATAAAACTTCGAGGTTCGTTGTCACAAATAATACAAGACAGAGGATCACTAGATTTCAATAAGTGTGGATTTGGTGTTATAATAACTAATTTAAAGATTTTACCAATGCTAATCTAGTACGGGTGCCCCCACAGCTTAACCAAACGGAACCAAGGCCCCATGGGAAGGTTGGCGGGAGTCGTGCATCCACTTTCCACCAAATTAACATAAAAAAGGCGTTGCTGGCAAGATCATGCATTCATGGGAGAGTTTCTCCCAACCCACCCCCTCACCCCGACTGGCTCAATCCAAATTTAGTCTGCTTACGTCGGCTCCACGAAATGGTTTTGGACAGTTATTCTAGGATTAGTTGGCTTTGCTTTTACGTTTTGCTCATGTATTTATCTTACTACGATTATTTGTTAATTTACGCAATGAACTTAGACTTTGTGTTAAAAGATTATATATTTTATTAATATGATAAAATATCGCATAATAATTTAAACATATATATATATATATATTATTATAAAGTACGTATTCTTACATAATTACATTATAATTATAGATATTTAAATAATAAATTTTAAATTAAACCACATTTTTTATAGTTTTAATTATCACTTTATCTAAATTAACCCAATGAGCTTGGACAGTCATCAGACCAGTGATTTTAACAGAGGCGAGCCGGTAATGCCTGATCATGTAGTCCACCTGCCATGATAGGACCCCACTAACTAACACGCATTAATCTAGTTGGCTTTCTTGGTTTCGACTCGTTCTGTCTTGTCTGAAAATTCAAGTAAAAATAAAAGAAAGCGAACATGACCCCAATAACATCCAAACAACAAAAAAAGGAGAGAGAGAGAGAGAGAGGGAGAGAGAGAGAGCGATGGAATTTTTGTTGGTTTTCTTCCCTCGTAGGATGGTCTTTCTTTTTCTTTTCTTTTTTTTGACATTTGCATAACCAAAAGCCGTGTATGCTAATGCCAAGAACTTGAACGGGAGCAGCAGTTTTTCTTTTGAATATCAAGTCTACATCAATCATCAGTCATAATTAGTACCAGAGATTGGATTGAAGTTTGCAGAATACAGATTAAAGGCCTATCTCACCGTGAATGGGAAATTGGACACGACTAACTGAACGACTAAAACGCAGACAAGAGGAACGAATCGGAAAATTTTATTAACCAGAAATCCAGTAAAGATTGCATTTTGCAGGGAACTCGTTGATCCAACTCTTTTTTTATTTTATTTTTTTCTTTCTTGACATTTTTCGCTTGTTGCGTGGAAATAGTCGTTGACATTGTTACTAATTTATTATGTATGATCAATTATCCACCGTAATCACATATTGCAAATGAGCACCTACGTTGCCCAGGACACGTGGTGCGTGGTGCCACCCCATGGATTTTTCTCGCGATCCAAGCACACGTTAGGATCATTGGCACAAGACAAGACCCTCATCCTCCCCCGCAAGGCGGACCGGAAAAATTTCGGGTGCGTTGAAGCATCGGTATCAGGTGAACGCAGCAGGGACTGACAAGCAACAACCCCAAGTGAAATGGGAATCGAAATTAGGAGAAAGAAAGGCCAGTAGAACTTAGGAGTGGAAGAATGGAAGAAAGAATGGACATTTACTTCGATTAGTAACCCACTCAAGATAGAGAAAAAGAGCCTTTTCTGATGAGATAAGAAGGCATCAAATCAATTACCAAACATTGCACCTTTTTTTTTTTTTTATCAGATATTAGTTTGAGCATGCAGACATCGTCAAATTAGTGACGTACAGACACTCCCAAGTGTGTTTAGCTTCGACCTAACATGTTTTAAAAAAAACAAAAAATTAATATGTTTCAAAGCTATTGTTGAGTTAAGTAGACATGAAGGAATTAGAATTTGTAGACAATCACACTCTATTTTTTTTTTTTTTTTTGTATTTTTTTAACCATCAGAAATTAAATTAGATCATGGATATGGGACAATAATACAATAGTCATATCCTATGATACGATTCTCACATCTTCACCTTGGAAAAAATAATATTTCTCCTTCCCTCCATTAATTTTGGAGGAAGGTGAAAATAAGAAAGTGCACAAGAGTTGGAGAACTAGGACCGACGTGTCGCACGTGATATGGCGCTAGCAGTTCCATTGATTATTTTTCGGGAAACGACATGCCGTTGTTGGCAACCGAGGGTCACGCGGCATGACCATCACTATTGAGGATTTTATGTAGGCCACCATACTTACACTGCCCCAAAGTCTGGCGTTCTGGAAACGGAGCCCTAGAGACCCCCGAGAGCAGGAAGAGAGTATGCCGGGACCCACGGTGGAGATGGAGCCAGTGGAACCACAGTCGCTGAAGAAGCTCAGTCTCAAATCCCTAAAGCGAGCTCTCGATCTCTTCTCTCCAGTCCACGGCCACTTCGCTCCTCCCGATCCCGAGAGGTCTCTTTCGCATTTGTTTTTATTTGTTTATGTTCGTTTTAGAACCCTAAAATGCTTGTTCGTTCACAATTTTGATTTTAAAGTTAACGGAGCTTCTTTTTTTTTTTTTGCTTATTTTGATTGTGCAGTAAGAGAATTCGGACGAGCCACAAGGTTAGTGGAATCTGAAATCCTCTGTGGAGAATATTGTTCTTATTGCTTATATAATTGGTGGCCTTAAAATTATTATTCGGATCTTCTGAGTTGTTAGATAGGGTTTCTTCTTTTATATTGGATTTTCTTTATCCTTCTTTGGCATAGGCTGGATGTGTACTGGTTTCTTAACTAAGTTTAAATTATTTGTGTAGATAAATTTAGAGTATAAAGGAATTAAAAGCAATTCTGAACTCCCTCGACAAGTTAATTCTACTGCAACAGATCGTGTCCGTCAGCCTTCAGTGCCTTCCGATGTCCTTGCTCTTCCAGGTAGTACCAGTTATCAAGAATTTTCGTTGTTTTGTGTGTTTTATATTTGGGGGGCTGGGGGGGAGGGGTTGGGGGCACGCAAGCCCTCTTATTTGTTTGCTAGCTGTTAACTAGCTTAAAAATGACATCTTTGGATTATATGAGCTATAAGTTCTAGGTTCAAGTCTAAGCGTAGCTGATGCATGATTCTTATGGTGTGACTTACCCTAACTGACATAATGATGTGTTATGTGTATAGAATCTTGTCACTCCTTTTTTCTTCTCCATTAAAACAAGGTTTTACACTCAGGTGATATCAGTAATACATTAGAATTTATGCATGCTTTGTCTGCCTCCATTGGTTTTTATGATACAAATGACATTACTTGTTTCTTGGTTCAAATTGGAAGATGTTTTTTCGATGGGATTGCTTACTAATTTTCTATGGTTTTGTCATATCTTAACACATGTAACTCAGCCAAAATCTGTGCTCAAGATATTACTAATACTGTTATGCAGGTCCAGATGAGTCCAGGGATGCACAGAGGAGTGGGGCTCAAAATGCATTGATCGTTGGTCCATCTCTACAACCAAAGGGATTGTGAGTGTCTCCATCTTCCCTCTATGTTCATATTGCATTCAGTTTTCTGTGGAAAAAATGCACAGAAATGAATAGCCCTTTTTAAATATGTTCTCCTGCTGCATCTGGATTTCCAATTTCTATAATTTTCCCTTCTGAACGTTATTCATTCTCTGACTAGAAATGTCATACTTAAGAATTGATATGATTTGGCTCATTTGTGTTCCTTCCTGTTTCTTAGAGTAATGTATATGAACCGTGAATTATGATCCACACGGTAGTAGGACATTCTGATAAGATGGCTAATTGTTAAATGTGAATTATATCATGATCCTTTGAACTCCCATTGTTCTCATTCCAGTGGCACAATTGATTTGGCCCATTTCTTCTTATGGTGCTAACAACTTTCTTGTTTCCTCTCAGAAACAATATTGGTAACACAGGAAAGAGCACTGCAGTTATTTCTGCTCCTATTTCATCTGAAAGGTTTGTGTTCCTCTATAACTCATTGGTCACTATGATATCTATTCTTTGCATGAGGAGATATGCTTATTATGTATATTTTATCATGCAGAACTGAATTATCAATAATTTTGGACATTAAATTGATTATGTAACTAATGGCATTCGATGGATTCAAAAATACTCTCCCCTTGCCACCCGACCCCCTACAGAAAATCATGTGCACAATCAATCCTTCACCATTATAGACTCGTTTTTTGTTTTACCATGTCTGCACTGCGTGTTTTATCTGACATTATGTGCTCAATCCTGCACATTGTAACCTATTTGGTTTAAATTCCATTGCTTCCCATCATGTAGGAACTACTCAACCTCAGCTATTATGGAAAGAATCCCAAGCAAATGGCCTCGTCCTGCTTGGCATCCTCCATGGAAAAACTACAGGGTAAAGAACCTTCTTTGGGAATTTTGTTAATTATGATTTATTGGTTTGGATTCTAGTTTCTGTTAGAATATAATGGAAAGAATTCCAAGTAAATTCCAATTATTGTTAACTGTTGTCTCATAGTGGTTAGCTTTCTGTTTCTGCTAATATTTAGTAGAACACACATTAATACTGTCATGCTACTTCACCCTGAATGATGGAATTACATGCTCGTAATTTATTGGTTGTAAAATTCCAACTCTTAGTACAATTCTTGGACTTCTGTTAATATGGCTTAAGTGTAACGTCAGATCTTAGAATTTGTGATCTGCTTAAAAGTTATGTTTGTCATCCAAAATTATTTTAAGATAGAGCATGACTCCCACTTGACATTTACAGGCAGCTGCATGAGGTACATGGTGATTTTGGTCTATCATATTTTATCTGTAATGTTTTTTCAGCTTGCCCAAATTAAGAAAATCTCAGTTGTCCAGTTTGATAGTTTTCTAAAATTGAAATTTTTAAGTTGTAGCAAATGTTTTTGCTTCTTCTGTTCCTATTTCATTGTACCATGGTATCCAGCTGTTCATGGGAGCATGCTATAACACAATTACTACATTTTTCTTGTTTAGGTCTGCTATCTTTTTCTTTTTTTTTTAACTCAGCATTTGGAAATGCCTCTTCAGAAGAGGTTTCCAAGAAAATATCTGAGAAGGAAGCCAGAACTCTTTCCTTAGTTTTTGCTGCACTGGCAGTAAACCATTAATTTTGGACATCCCGAAGTGCAAGAGAAGGCCATGAATGAAGCCTATTCCTTTCTTGTTTATTGTTACATGCATGAACCTCTATCTGTGATGTTCTTTGTGGTTGTCTCTTGACATTGTTTTGACTTGCTTGGACACTAATATTGTTTCATCTTGATTTCATTTTTGCTGCATATATGGTTTGCCTTTAATATGCTGGTTCTCTTGCATTAATTGCTTGAATTAAAAGGTATTACTCTAACACAGTATGAATTGATTGTGTAGGTCATCAGTGGGCATTTGGGATGGGTGAGATCTATTGCATTTGATCCTAGTAATACATGGTTCTCTACTGGTTCTGCAGATCGAACCATCAAGGCTAGTACTTTATCCACATTTTTAATTGGAGTGTTGCTTCCTTCTGGGAATGTCACATTAGTTTCTTCAGCAATCATCCCTATCTGAATGTTGGCTTAACAGATATGGGATGTGGCAAGCGGCAGGTTAAAGCTCACTCTGACAGGACACATTGAGCAGATACGAGGTTAGTTGACGATATTGTTTTTTATGCCACCAACTGTCCTTGGCTAATAAATCAATTTAAGGGTTAAAAGGTGGGTCTATTTTAATTTGTAGGGCTAGCAGTCAGCCAGCGGCATACATACTTGTTCTCTGCTGGTGACGATAAGCAGGTGAAATGTTGGGATCTTGAACAGAATAAGGTAAAAACTTTTTTCCTACTTTAATAATGTGTATCTAAGAAGTTATAGTTCTTGAAATTTTTGATATCCTGTTTAGGTTGTTCGATCTTATCATGGTCATTTAAGTGGTGTCTACTGCTTGGCTCTTCACCCTACTATTGATCTTTTGCTTACTGGAGGGCGTGATTCTGTCTGCCGGGTACTGTATTATGTTGATTGCTTCAATCTAAATGTTCATTTTCCAAACAACATTATTTTATATTATATTATTTTGTTTTGTTTTATTCATGCCATCTTCTGATTAGAAGCTTGTAATGTGATGATGATTTCAGGTCTGGGATATCCGCACCAAGGTGCAAGCTTTTGCGCTGTCCGGGCATGAAAATACAGTGTGCTCTGTTTTTACTCGACCAACAGTATGCATTTGTTCCTTGCTGAGTATCTGAAATACTTATGGCTCATGTTGGCTTTCATTTGGGTAGCTATGTGATATGCAACCAAGAAGCTGAAAGTACATATTAAGTTGGCTTATGGTCATGGTTGTGTGGTTTAGTTCCTTTCATGTGGGTCTTGTCATAGGTGCATGTGTTTGCAGGAACTTGTGTGGATTTTTGCATGGTTGATTGAAAATTATTGTTGCTGATTCTAGGATCCACAAGTGGTAACTGGCTCTCATGATACAACCATTAAGTTTTGGGACCTGAGATATGGTAATTACCCCAAGGATTGTCCATTTCTAGTCTGAGACTTTTACTTTTTAGTCTGTTTTTTTTTTTTTTTTAGTTGATTCTTTTACTTGTTATCATTTTATTATGTTTTTTGCAGGTAAGACTATGTTGACTCTGACACATCACAAGAAATCTGTGCGAGCCATGGCATTGCATCCTATAGAGTTCGTAGCTTCTTTTTGTCTCTCTGTTAATTATTTTTACTGTTTGACTTATCATATTGTAATTTTTTTGCATATATTTTGTTTATATTTTCAGGCATTGTTTTGCGTCAGCCTCAGCTGATAATATTAAGAAATTCAGTCTTCCAAAGGGAGAATTCTTACACAATATGCTGTAAGTTTTCAAAATTATTCCCTTAAATATGGTTTAGAAATTCTTGCTTTTTTGCACATAAAGGCACTTTTTCAAAATTGTATCTTTTGCATGGTTGGGGTGGTATGTTGTGGATTTGATCACTGATGCTGCAGTAGATGACCCTAGTTCCTTGAAATTGACTTTAGTTCAAGGAAATAAACCCTTAATTCCTTATAGCAAAATGAGGATATTGAAAATGTGGTTTTGTATATTACCTCTAGTTGTTCTCTCTTATTATGGCTGCCGAAGAAATTGGCTTGCAGTTTCTGTGCCCTATATGCATGTACCCGTTATTTGTTGTAAGCTATTGTGTTTGAAATATCCTCCATGGTTTGGTAATCTAGGTTGTATGAATGATTAGTTGGTTATTCCTTTCATGTTGTCCACCTACTTAAGCCTTTGGCATCCTTTCAGCATACAAGAACACCGAATGGGATTTCTCTCATCTTTGAAAGACTCTTTTGTAGACATGCAAACATAATGGAAGACTTGGGGTTTCTGGTTTGTGTTTGTCATGATGATAGGGTATGTTACTAAATTAAACAAAAACATTCCACCGTTTACATGGTAAGTGAAATTGCTTAAACATCTGGAATGAGCCTTTTAACTTTTTTGTTTTTGGATGTGTTTATCTTTAAAGGGCACTGTACAAGAAGACTCAGCATGCATGTGGTGGTGTTGATAATGTTTGTTAGCCTGTTCAATTATTTTGCAAAGCATGGTCTTGTATTTTATCCTATGAGATTTGGTTTTATGTATGATTCTTTTTTGTTTTTTTTCAAATTTCTTGAGCAGCTCCCAGCAAAAAACAATCATTAATGCAATGGCTATCAATGAGGAAGGTGTGATGGTTACTGGAGGTGAGCATTCTTTTCATAGGGTAATGCTTAGAGTACTGACTTTGCTTTCATTGCTTTTGCTTATTTTTGGCCTGATGGCTTGTATTATTTTTTTGTAGGGTAATGCTTAAGAGTACTAACTTTGCTTTCATTGCTTTTACTTCTTTTTGGCCCGATAGCTTGTATTCAAGTCCTTACTTAAAACTTTGGTCTTAATCTTCACCTCAGCATCCTGACAATTGAAATCAACTGTATGTTATTTGCAAAACATCATTTGGCTTGTGTTGTTCTAAACTTGCCTTTGTGAGGCATGCTGCTGACAGAGAAGAAATGAGGGTTCTGGGTCATAACTTGGCCCATTTTTACCTATTAACATATTTGCTTAATTTTGCCTTGCTTCCTGTTCTGTTTCCACCTGCAAGTTTTGAGGAGTTTGGTTGACACGTAATTGGCTATCTGGAATAGCTAACTACTCACTTCTATCTTGTTCTGGTTTATGGTTAAAAAGGAGATGAGTATTGGAAACTAATGCCCGGTTTTTACTGATTGTGGACACTTCACTATTATTTCAGGTGACAATGGGAGCCTGTGGTTCTGGGATTGGAAGAGTGGCCACAATTTCCAGCAAGCCCAGACAATTGTACAGCCAGGTTTGCCCTTCCCTCAACCTTCACATATAGAAAGTGTCAAAATTACAGGTTGCAATGCAAGAAAAGGCGTTAAACACTTGGATATTTCTATTCAGGCTCATTGGATAGTGAAGCTGGTATCTATGCCCTCTCTTATGATGTAACTGGTTCAAGACTCATTACATGTGAGGCTGACAAGACAATAAAAATGTGGAAAGAAGATGAGAATGCCACTCCAGAAACTCATCCCCTGAACTTCAGGCCACCTAAAGACATCAGGCGATTTTAACAATTTTGGTCGATGTTTTTCCCATCTTTGAGCTATATATTTCTGTGTTGCATAATGTTTTGAGAATGTATCCAGAAGTAGAGAGCACGCAAATCAGCGAGGTGCCTTGGATATAACTATAATCAGAATCAGGGAGCGTCTTTAGCCCATCACCCCTACGGTTCACTTGGCAGATCAAGTAATGAGATGATTCGAATGGATGTAGCATAAATTATAAATGCGGTTGACCTTTACCCCATGTCCGGGCCAGTCATACTTCTTCCTTTGGTTGTTTTTTGCCCGCCTGTTAAATTGCCAATGCTATTTCTTTTTTGACGGGCGTTGGACTATAATGTAGGACGAATTGTTGACATTCAGAATAAGATTTTCTCCCGCGAGTATTCTGCCGCGTGCATTTGCACCGACACTCGTTAGATACTTGAAAGTACTGGACAAATAGAATTCGTGATATTCTGTTTCGTGTCCGGGGGGTTACCTCTGAGCCTATCCGTATCATCATGAGGGAAACGAATACTTTAATTTCGGGCTTATTTCTATGCTCTCGGCTGCTGTGTCAATTTTCCGCGAACGTCATATTAGTTGGGCAAATGGCGAGAAACTGATCGGCTACCGGTGTAAGAGTAGTAGTTCTGCTCACATTCCAAAGTCACCAAGCCATAAAGGGTGTGCAACTGCCATCACCTCGAGAACGAGTGCACGGTGTAATAAAGCGGACAAGCGCACGGTGTCGATAGGACATGCGTCGTTCGATTGTATTTTACTCCCCGTGAAAGTCAAAATCTGGTGTTAGGAACTTGTTCCGTGGTGCGAAATGTTCGCGTTATACTTTGGCGTTCAAATCGAAAATTTTTCATGCATTGAATACTCATCGCACACACGCTCACAGAATCACAAACTTATTCACACAACAAATCTACATCTCTCTTTTGCTTGAAAAGGATCTAAACACCCTCCCTTTTGCTTGAGAACGATTTAAAGGCATCTCAAAGCTTCCTTCAAGAAGGCCTCTATTGTTAGAGATTGAAGGACCTGAAAAACTGGATTTGGAGCTCTTTCACGGGAACAACACAGGCACAACTCAAAGAAAATCGTTTCTTCATTCTTCACCGAAGCTTCGAACTCCACGTGCCGTCTCGAAATCCATCAACCCAATTCATTTCCTTCTTGGCCAGCAAAGACTCGTGTGTTTTCTCATTGGATTCGGCATTGCCGCTCTCTTTTTCCACACATTCCCCATATCACCACCGCCCCAACTCAAACATCCACTTGCAGGCCTGGGTTTCGGGTCTCATTCGAGCAGCATCCAGACCAGGCGGGTGCTTTACCAGACACAGCAAGTGGCAGGGAAACACGCGAAACTGTCTCTAGGTCTGAAAAGGAAGAACTCCAGGATCCTCGTCACAGGTGGGGCCGGGTTTGTCGGAAGCCACCTGGTGGACCGTCTGACGGCGAGGGGTGACAGTGTGATCGTTGTTGATAACTTTTTCACGGGACGCAAAGAGAACTTGTTGCATCATTTTGGTAACCCACGGTTCGAGCTCATTAGGCACGATGTCGTGGAGCCTATTCTACTGGAGGTTGATAAGATCTACCATTTGGCCTGCCCTGCCTCTCCTGTTCATTACAAGTTCAATCCTGTCAAAACTATCATATCCTTTCCGTGTTCTTACGAACTTTTTCCATTTTTCTATATGAAAATGGTAGACATATAATATCATATTTCGTTCACGTAATCGAATTTTGGCCGTGCAGATTCAAGCAATTTATGGGCTGGCCAGTGGGACTCGAATTATCACCAAAACAAAATTATTCGTTTGTAAAAATTATATGTACATAGATTTGTAGAGATGATCATAACACCTTTATTTTTATGTTTGCCTTATATTTGTTTTTTCCTTGGAGTCCTTGATTTGGTTTGGTTCCATGCGTGGTTCACAAGACCAATGTGATGGGGACACTGAACATGCTAGGATTAGCAAAAAAGGGTAGGGGCGCGCTTCCTGCTAACCAGCACTAGTGAAGTCTACGGTGATCCCCTGCAACACCCTCAAGCCGAAACCTACTGGGGCAACGTTAACCCAATTGGTAATGAGACTATGCATACTTTTTCTTCCAGGCTGCGTGATTTTTGCAGCTTAATTGGATGGATGAAACTTGTGACGCCAACTTTTTTCTTTTGTTTTCTTTTCTTTTTGGGTTTCTTTCTGGGGCTCACATGGCAGGTGTCCGGAGCTGCTACGACGAAGGAAAGCGCACTGCAGAGTCTTTGACAATGGACTATCACAGGGGGTTGGGCATAGAGGTTGATTAGAATCACCGATTGGTTTTCAATTATTTTCTTGATGGTCACATTCTTCCATCGATGTGTATATTTGAATTACTTTTATAATCATGACTCATGATATCTCACCCATAGCATTTTTTTATTTTTAATAAAAATACGTTATTATTGAATCTTTTTATACGGTTAATTATTTTATGACATGGGTTATGCATACAAAAAAGTACATACGAACTATAAAGTTAGAGCCTAAACTTACAAATTTTAATTTATTTTAGTTAGAATCGCAGGTAAGGATTGCTCGGATTTTTAACACCTACGGACCGCGCATGTGCATGGACGATGGCCGTGTTGTTAGTAACTTTGTTGCCCAGGTGAGCTTTTCTTTCTTTCTCTTTCTTTCCTCCTTGTTTTTGTCCACACCTTAAGATCAACCGTCTTAATCCATCCATCGCATTGTGCCGGCACAGGCATTGAGGAAGGAGCCGATGACTGTTTATGGTGATGAGAAGCAAACCAGGAGCTTTCAATACGTTTCAGACCTGGTAAATATTTTTCCTCCGAGATTGGATTTGTTTCAAGAGTTTTTATTTTTTATTTTTTTTATCTCCTCCTTGGTATAAAAACTGTATTTCTTGCTCTAAATTTCTTGTAACTTCATATGGTAAAAAAATTGTACTAAATCTAAATTGGATGCCCATTTTAACGAGTTTCTATAAAGCTCTAAAATAATGAATAGGTAGAGGGTCTGATGCGGCTGATGGAAGGTGAACATGTGGGGCCTTTCAATCTCGGCAACCCTGGCGAATTTACCATGCTTCAGCTTGCCGAGGTAATTCTAAGGCCGGGCTTGATCGATGTATGCCTTTTTTTTTTTTTCTTTTCATTTCAATTAAGAAATTTAACAAATCATAAGTTATACCGATATTTTTCTTAATTTTCAAACATTTTACATGTTAAAAAATAATAAAAATGTAAGAGTTTTCGAAAATTTTAACTATGTTCATCGATATATGTCATTTGAAGGTGGTGCAAGAGACAATTGATCCACAAGCAAAGATAGAGTTCAAGCCCAACACAGGGGACGATCCTCATAAGAGGAAGCCTGACATTTCAAGGGCTAAATAGCTGCTGGGCTGGGAGCCCACCGTGTCCCTACGCAAAGGCCTTCCTCTCATGGTTTCTGACTCTCGACAGCGTATATTCGGCCGGCGACTCCATTGACGCCGGTGCTGCCTCCACCACTTTCACTGCTTGAGCTTGCCAATCGCAATACCTTATTTAAGATAGGAATAGGAGTAGCAATTGATTTATTGAGGGAAAATGGGCATAACATAGAATATAGGATTCAAATCTTTTCCAGTATTCATCTCTAATTGTTGTTCGTTTGTCCGCCAATCTTTCAAACAATACAAAATTGGGACTTTTTCTAACAATGAATTTCTCTCCCTTGCTTGTGGTTATTTTATTCTATGTTATGTTGCACTATGGATCGTTTATAGTTTAAAACGAGATCAAGTTTGAATTAATCCAAACTAAACTTCTCTATCTCATTCTAATTAGAAAAAAAATACCTATATGCTAATTAATTCAAGTGGATTAAACATATAATTATTAGTAATTTCTTATGTTAGAAAATATTTCTAAGACTCATAACCATTAAATAGTCATGTATTTAACCACTAAACTAGATTGATTTTTAATTAAAATTCATTAACACTCCTATAAATACTAAAGTTTTACTACTTTTTCATATACACAATTTTTTAACTTTTAATCTCCACCCAAAAATCCCCCACCCCCCACTCTCCTTTTTTAACTGTTGTGGACACGGCTCAAACTTAAAGTGATATTACAAAATTTGGATTCCGTGTAATCAAACCCTTAAAAAATAAATAAATAAAAGAGGAAGCTCTCCCTCAAATTTTTATTTGCCGGTTTGCTTTTTCTGTTTTTCTTTTTTAGTCCAGAGTCTTTTTATTTTTTACATTTTCGACCGCCTGATAATCAAATCTTACAAAGACCAAAAACACTTCTCCTCTCTTGCGTTTTATTATTTTTTTATTTCTATTTTTTATCTCACTGTCTCTCTCCACAGCTGATAATTGCCCCACCCCGTCGTATCTTGTTTCTCCGGCGAAGTCCCGACCGTCAGCTGTAATCCGTACATCACAGATTCTCCTTCTTATTGATTTATTCAAGCCCTAATCGAATCTTCTCCATACTCTCGAAGGTCATCATAACATTTCTCTCACTTTTTTTTTTCTGTTCTTAAACTTCATTTTTACTTCCCATATAATCCTCTTACCTAAGGAGACAAAGTTTCGATTTCAATTTCGAGGTCGCTCGTATCGTTTAATTTTTAGGTGCTATCCTTCTGCTATGCTCTACCTCTCTGTTCGCGTACGAGGAATTTTCGTTTTTTTTTTTTTAATTTCCATAAAAAAACAAGACCTCTGCTAGATAATCTGATTGTGCTTTTGAATTGTAGAACTCTAGCAGGCAAAATGTCGCGGAAAGGTTTGATGGAGCAAGACTTGAGTAAACTGGATGTAAAGAAGTTGACTCCACTCTCTCCCGAGGTTATTTCACGCCAGGCCACCATAAATATTGGTAATTTCCTGCCCTTGGAATGGTTAGTTATATTCCCCCCCCCACCCACCTTTTTTTTTCCTGAAATTTCTGTGTTGGTTGTGCTGTTTTGGAATTTTTGTAGTTTTGGGTTGGATTATTAATTACTGTAAACTGGTTCCTTGGAAATTATCAGGCACCATAGGTCATGTTGCACACGGCAAGTCAACTGTTGTGAAAGCCATATCTGGTGTTCAGGTGAGTTTGTTGTTTTTTTTAACTCAGTCAACTTTTATTTAGAAAAAAAATTTGCCTTTTTTTTTTTGGCGTCTCCAAAGATTGCTCTGTTGCTTGCATAATGACTTACAACTGTTTGCCAGAGTCATTGGCAGACAGTTTTGTATTTTGATTGAACATGAAGGCAATCTTATTGGGATTTGAAGCATTTTTTTTGCTATGTCAACAGCATTAATTGACTTTTCAGCGCTGTGCCGTCTAATGGATTGATTTATTTTTCTGATATAAAGTTTGTTTTTACAAACCATCAAAAGGAATCCTCCCGCAGTTTCGGTGAATAAAATAGCTGTGGTTTTGGTTAGTATTACAGCTAAGCTTTGGTCTGTAGCTGTCATGTGGTTATGGATGGTTGTTTTATTGGGAATGACTCATTGTTATTTTTACTTTGATTGTAGACTGTTCGTTTTAAAAATGAGTTGGAGAGGAATATTACAATTAAGCTTGGATATGCAAATGCAAAAATATACCAGTGTGAAGATGAGCGGTGCCCCCGACCTATGTGTTACAAGTGAGTTACATGTATTTGGGGTTATGGCGTCAGTATTATTCTGGCATTTGATTCTTAATCTGGGAGGTGTTCTCACAGGGCATATGGAAGCGGAAAGGAAGACAGTCCTACGTGCGATGTACCTGGGTTTGAAAACTGCAGGATGAAGTTGTTGAGGCATGTATCTTTTGTCGATTGCCCGGTAAGGTGCTAAAACTGTAATTGTATTTTGAATGATATAGGCACAACACATTATATCTTCTTGTATGGTTTTTATTTATTCAATTGATTCAACTAGAGGTTTTCCTGTCCAGTCTATTAAACAATCATATTACACTTCTACTGGTAATGTGTAGATTTCTTCTGTTTTTTTATTTTTTTGGTGGGAGGAAGGGTTGGATGATTGAAAGAAATAATTGGTTGATCCTATATCCTTTCATAAATTACAAATGGTTATCATTTTGTTTTTGCCTGAAAACTGTCTGTTGTTGCTCATGCTCTCTGTCTTCTTCTTTGTTTTAGGGCCATGATATTCTCATGGCTACCATGCTTAATGGAGCTGCAATCATGGATGGAGCATTACTTCTCATTGCTGCAAATGAGACCTGCCCACAGCCACAAACATCTGAGCATCTTGCTGCTGTGGAAATTATGCGCCTCCAACACATCATAATTCTACAGAACAAAGTTGATCTCATTCAGGAAAATGTGGCCATCAACCAGCACGAAGCTATTCAGAAATTTGTTCAGGTCTGGTACCTAGGGGGTTTTGTTGTAAAATTGTCTTGTTATGTATAAATGAACCGTATGGTTTGTTGTTGATGCAATGCTTTATTAATATTGAAGAAGATTCTTTATGCCATTTCCTTTGCAGGGAACAGTAGCTGATGGTGCACCAGTGGTGCCCATTTCTGCACAGTTGAAGTATAATATTGATGTTGTGTGCGAGTACATTGTGAAAAAGATTCCCATTCCGGAGAGGAACTTTATCTCAGCACCTAATATGATTGTAATTCGCTCTTTTGATGTTAACAAACCTGGGTTTGAGGTTGATGAGATAAGAGGTGGTGTGGCAGGTGGCAGCATCCTCAGGGTATGCATATCCGTCTCTCTCTCTCTTTTTGGTATAGATATGACATACATTTGTAAGTTGCCATTGAGTCCTATCTTTCTCACTGCATGCTGTTATCTGTTGCAGACTTGTACAAGTTATTGGAGTAAATTTCCATGTGAATTCCTGTATTCCATGCTGCCCCCTCCATTGCATATTGACGAGTGTAGTTATAGTTAATGGAAGTGCGTTCTTGCACATGATGGGATGGCTGTGTTCATCTCTCTTCTGCTTTGGTTTTAGTAATGTCCTGATCATCATGGAATTGCAAAAAAATATCAAGACATTAGGGCTTTTACTCTGCTTTTACTCTGTGTGGTCTTGCTTTTGACTTGGTGAGAACTGGTGGTTGAGAACAGTGGGTTTTGGTGGACCTTCAAAACCCGTGATTTAGCTCTTAAATATTACTGTTTCAGTTCAAAATGCTATATTCTTGTGAGATGGTTTGTAAATTAAGCTGACTGGACATGCCCAGGTATTAATGTCTATGACTTCCACATGCAGGGTGTTTTAAAGCTCAATCAGTTTATTGAGGTTCGTCCTGGAATTGTTGTAAAGGAGGCTGGGAATATGAGATGCACACCAATATATACTAGAATAGTTTCATTGTATGCTGAGCAGAATGAGCTACAATTTGCAGTACCAGGCGGTCTCATTGGTGTTGGCACAACCATGGACCCCACTTTGACACGTGCTGATAAGTTGGTTGGTCAAGTGCTTGGTGATGTCGGCTCCCTTCCTGAAGTATTTGTTGAGCTTGAGGTAAGGAGCTACACCAGCAATATTTTCTCTTACCTTTAGTTTCCTGAGTTGGAAAATTGTGATACGCATATTTTGTGTGAATCTTATTCTATTTCTATTACTGCCCTGATTGGTTGGAACTTGTACAGTTGGGTGAAGTTTTATTTTGATTAGGTTGGAAATAATTAGAGCCCCTATTTGTTCTGTATTTCACTACATATGATGCCAACTATTATTAATTAAGCACTTGCAAGGAATTTTCTCAAAACAAGAAACTTTTTTGATTAATTACTCACTTCAAAAAAAAAAAAAAAAAAGAAAATTGGTTTTGATGAGCTGTCTAATTTTTCTCTATTTTTATTTGATAGGCCATATCACTCCCTCTTTTGTTATTTATGTCTGATTCTTTTGTTCAATTCCTATTGAAACGATTTATGCCCCCCCCCCCCAAAAAAAAACTGCAGCTGAAAGCAGAATTACTTATTTTTGTGCAGCATAATTGCAGAAATGTTGAAAACTGTGCTGTTGAATCTGCTTCACAAATTTTGTTTTATCCTATGATACAGGTTAATTTCTTCCTTCTACGAAGACTCATTGGTGTTAGGACAAAGGGTTCAGAGAAGCAGGGAAAAGTCTCGAAGCTGTCAAAGGGAGAGATTCTTATGCTAAACATAGGGTCCATGTCAACGGGTGCGCGAGTTATTGCCGTGAAGAATGATTTGGCGAAGCTGCAACTGGTGTTCCCAGTGTGCACCAGTAAGGGTGAGAAGATTGCACTTAGTCGGCGAGTTGAAAAGCACTGGCGTCTTATTGGATGGGGCATGATTCAAGCTGGAACAACCCTCGACGTTCCACCCGCACCTGCTGAGATCTTTTAACAGTTAAAAGACAGCCGAGGGAAAAGTAATTTGAAAAGGGCAACAGAAGCTTTACCAAGACGTGGGAAGGTAGACAGTTGCTCGGAACAATTCTTTTGTCCGGAGGAGAAGAAAACGATCTGTGAATTGGCTATTTGTTGCTTATGTTTGAAGATTTTGTCATTTGCAAACTTACATGTATCGGTTTCCTACTGAACTAAGAGGGGAAATATGTAATTCCGAGAAGTAGCTCTTCAGATGATTTTTTTTTTCCATCTTCCATCTTCCACGGTTTCCCATTTTTCGTTTTAACAGTAATGCGGAGGATGTTGATTATAGAGTATGTTGGTCTTGTGTCGAATGACAGCAGCTCACAGTGGTTTAATTAAAAAAAAAAAAAATTAATGTGAGTAAAGATGACACGTCAATATAATTAAAAAAAATATGTATATCAACATTTTATCTTTTGACAACGAATTATTTAAGTACTGATTTTATTTTTATCGAATTAATCTTATCTAAAAAAAATAAAAATATGAAAATTATGTGTATATATACATACACATACATACATATATCTATGTACATATGCTAAACAACATCAATTATTCCGCCCATGATATACATATGCTACTAACAATTTTTAACTTGTGCGCATGGAATAATTACGGGCAAATTTTAATCTTGTAAAATTTTATTTCAAATTTTTAACCTCATATGCCAACTACCCCTTAATTTCCACTAGACAAGCCCGTTACATATGGGCTCCGTGAGGCCTGCAGCTGGCCCAAAGGCCCAAACAATGCTTTTGCCTTGCTACTATTTAAGACCCTGACCCTAACCCCGCTCCTCCCTTCTTCTGCCATTGCTGCGGCGTTGCTCCAAAACCCTTTGTTTCGCTGCCAACCGAGGTAGCCACTCTCGTCTATTCTCCGCGATTCGCCCATGTTATTGTCTGCTTCGTTTGTTTTCTTTTGATGTGTGTGAGTGTGTGGCGCAGGTAAGTAAGCGAATCAATCACAAGCGAAAATGAGTAAGGGAGGAGCAGCCGGTGGGGCCAAGGCGAAGAAGAAGGGAGCCGCGTTCACGATCGACTGCTCGAAGCCGGTGGAGGACAAGATCATGGACATCGCCTCACTCGAGAAGTTCCTCCAGGAACGCATCAAAGTCGGCGGCAAAGCCGGCGCTCTCGGCGATTCCATCACCGTCGTCCGCGAGAAGTCCAAGATCATCGTCACCTCCGACTCCTCCTTCTCCAAACGGTAAATACCAAATACCAGAATAAAATTTGACCAAAAAAAACAAAAAGACGTGGCTATCTATTTTTTGTTGTTTTTTTTCCTGCTTTTACAATTGCAAGCTGAACGATTTG
This sequence comes from Ceriops zippeliana, assembly GCA_037897445.1. Taxonomy (NCBI): domain Eukaryota; kingdom Viridiplantae; phylum Streptophyta; class Magnoliopsida; order Malpighiales; family Rhizophoraceae; genus Ceriops; species Ceriops zippeliana. The sequence goes on along the minus strand of JBAPLH010000004.1, from coordinate 2,833,558 downwards.
TGTGCCGTCGTCTGTTTTAATTGGGTAATTTTTTTGGACCGTTGGATTCAAGTGAGAGCATACCCGTAGGGCTTGCATCTTTCTCCACTATGAAATTTCCGGTTTGTGGAAAACGTTCCTTCTGTAATTTATTTATAATACTGTTAAAGAGGCTTTATCATCATTTCTAAGTATAAATTTCAATTTTTCATGAGGTTTAATAGTTGTTGGAGGATTATGATTCCATCGCGTTGCAATAATATGCTACAAATTATTAGGTTCATAATGGTTTGTTTATTTCTTCTTCAATCTAATGCGGATGGGAATTTAGAGGCTATTATTTTCTGTTATGGTAATAGCAATGAGTGTAAATTATCTGAGAATGTTATCTCTGAATCGCTGTGTTAAATCATAAGTTCTTTGGAGTCATTCCCATCATATGATTTCTGGAAAAACAAAGGTTTGGCTGAGTGAATCCCTAAATCATGATTTTGAGTGGTGAAATTTTTGGGGTTATTCCAATCATATGATTTGTGGAAAAAGGAAAGTTGGCTGTGCAATTTGCTGTTATTACTGGCTTTGCTTTACTTTTTAGTTAATATTGTGATCAATTAATTGGATTTCACAGATATCTGAAGTACTTGACAAAGAAGTACTTGAAGAAGCACAATGTGCGAGACTGGCTCCGGGTGATTGCTGCTAACAAGGACCGTAATGTTTATGAACTGAGATACTTTAACATTGCTGAGAATGAAGGCGAAGAAGAAGACTAAACTCACTCCATGTTTTTGCCTTTTCTCTTGTTGGTAGAATCTTCTCTAGATGCATGTCTTTGTCTAGGGTTTGTTTCAAGTGCTTTCAAATTTGAGGATATGAAATTTTGTTAAAACTTTTTTTTTTTTTTTTGTCTCAGCTTCATTTATATTCAACTTAATGATGAACGAGAATGTTCGCCACAACTATATCAGCACTGTTTAGGCTGTTATTGTTAGTGTGTTAGTTAAAGTGGGATCCAGACTTATAAAAGATTATGGATCATGGATCATATTTCTACTGCAATGATTCTCCTGGGTATCTGTTAATTTGCTTGTACTCTGGCATGTCTTGTGCTTCTTTGCTTCTATCTATACTGATGGATGATAGTTTTTTAGACATTGGTTTGTTATCTGATCTTAAAGAACATTATATCCAAGATTTTGAGTAGAAATTTTGAGTAGTATAATCATATAATTGGTAGGCTACACCCATTTCAATTGATTTTCACAGGCTCAGGTATCTCTATTGGATATCTGTGGATTTCATCTGCCCATATGCTTGCTGTATCGGCCTCCACATTGTAAATACACTTCCATACTGCACTGTTGCACGTGAACCCACTGCCAAAGGCAATCTGCCAGACCCTGTCACCTCGCTTCATTTTCCCTTTGGCTTCAATGTAACAGAGCTCATACCAAATGGATGAAGATGAAGTATTTCCAAATCTGTAAAGAGTCATCTGGGATGGCTCATCTTTTTTTCTCAAAACCAGGTTTTTCTGAATTGCCTGAATGACTGATTTTCCTCCAGCGCGTATGCAGAAGTGATCAAGAGCTCTCGAAGTTTGGTATATAAAAGTTTGTCGTGCCCGTAATCCTCATCTTCAGGCAAACTGCTGAAAACACATACCGGAATTGTTCTGAAAATGGCAAAACCATGGGTCCCAGTACTCCAATAATGGCCTTTAATGCATCTGCAGCCACATGAATTATGCTCTTTGATATTGTTACCCCTAATTTGTTTTCCGAGTCCACATCCTGATAAACACAGGAATAAGAGCAGTCAATGTTTGCTTTGTGTGTTCGAACAAGGTGCTGCAGCTCATATTTTGCCACTTTCTTGTCCTGATTTCGGCTATACATCAACATGGCTGCCCCACCCGATCCGAAAAGACAATTGGTTAGCAGCATGGAAGTGTTCCTTCCTGTATACCAGTTGAGACACAGCAATTCCGTGCTCACAATTAAAGCCAGTGAGTTTCTTTGAACCCTCAAAAGGTCTCTAGCCAGACCGACCCGACCGATATGATTCCAGCGCTGCAACCCATGCCAGACAGATTGTAACTCATGATGTTGCTTTTCATCCTCAACTTATTAACTGCCATGGCACTAAGCGAAGGTGTGGGAGCAAACATACTACTATTGCATATCAGGATGTCTATAGCTTTTGGGTGGATGCTGCTTTTCTCTAGTAGATCTCCAATGAGGAAAAGATTACTGTTGAAGCCTCTTTCATGGGAAAGGAGAGTTTTCTCCTAATGGGTATTTGAGCTAGGGAATGAGGGACGCAGGTCTGATCGCTGAACCCTGATTTTTCCAAGATCTTGATTTGAAAGGCAACACTATCAGGATCAAATCGATCGTCAAGAGTAATATGCTCTAGATACATAGACATTGGCACTCGATTGGAATTTGGGGGCTGGTAGCAAGTGAAGTCTAGTAAATAAACGTTGACACTTCTGCTTGCGACATAGACTACAATTAAGGCTGCTAAAGCTAGCACTATAATGTGGCAGGCTGTGACGAGAAAAGGCTCTGGGAGTTCAAGAATGCTTTTTAGTACCATTGCCATTGAATGCCAGTAATGTGGGGGTTTGCTCTTATATTGAGACTTAAATTTCACCGGGCATGTGTTTCATACGTGTCCGCCGGGGCATGACAGGTGAGCAAAATGTGCTTATGGCATCAGACACAGGTTTAGTGCCCGTCTCAAAAGCTGAAGTTTCCACGCAAGAGCTATGTCTAGAGTTTGTGTATTACACGGGATACGTTGTGGATGCACTAGTTCAATTGCAGTACGGAGGAAATGTTGTTTCCAGCACAACGACCAATGAATCCGGAATATTTTCCATTTTGTTAAATCCTCTGAATTTTATTCTTTCATCAGTATTGAATACCTGCAGCTTAAGGGTTAATACAACGTTGTCGAGCTGCAACTCCAGTCTGCCAGCAGTGGGTGCTCTGCTTTCGCCCTTACAGTTCATTGGGATCACTCTTCTTGGACTTTTGAATGTTTCTGATGTCGTTCCTGCTGGATTCCAGTTGGTTGCCTGAAGGTTAACCTAAGAATGAGTAGTGGGATGTTAATTTGAACCTGAACCACTGCAACGCATTATATGAATAAGGTTATCTTTATGTGTACCATGGTGTACGTCCGCAATATCCATAGTCCAAGATGAATGACTTTTGTGCCAAACAGTTAAAAGTAAATTCGACCTTGTCTCCAGCTACTTGTAACTTTGCCATATCTTTTTTTTCTTCATTTCCCTTTTCAGCTTTGGAGAAAACGCCTCTGAAGAAAAACCGGCTAAAGCAATGGAAAAGGAGATTTTCAATACCATTTCATACAAACCAAATATATATATATATATTAGTGGCAAGTTCGACAAAACTATTTCGTCACATTGTAGCTCAGCTGTAGGTGATATATAACTGCAAGTGGATCAGGTAAAAGCAAGAAAATCCACATAAAATGTTTTCATTCCTGACAAGTCACTCCTTTTCTAATCTATTTCATTATTCACCAGTGAACTAATTGCTTCCAAGTGCTCGAGTTTCCTTGCCACTCAAAGCCTCTTGATGTGCCATCTCCTGCTGGGCTTAGAGAGAAAACAGTTATTATTTAAATTGCATCGAATTAAATTTCAATTATTTAGTAATCCAAGTAATGTTTAAAAGGAAAAGCCATGAATTCTGCAGCGTAAGCCTTGATGGATGGAACAAGAAGTTATTCATGGGCTGATGAAGCAAAAATTAAAGAGCTGAAATTATGAACCTGGAAATAAATAAATAAATAAATAAATAAATAATGCTTCACATATAGTATGGCAGGCTCCTCACCCATCATCAGCGTATGAACTGGAAATCCAGACTTTGAGCCACGTTTGCCTTGAGAGTTTCTCCAGTATTGAAAGAGACCAATGAAGCCCATTTCGCAAGGCCCATTTGGGTGAGAGAAACTGCTCGATTATGGCCGAATGGACCTCCTCCTTTTTCTTCTAATTATAAAGTCCTGCCATACTGTGGAGCGACTATCCCTTCTGTTTCTCTCAAATCTCCATTTTCCCTACCCAGTATATTCAGACTTGACCTCCAATTGTTCGCTGAAAAAAGATGTGGAAAAAAAATCAAAATACTTGACCTCCACCTGAAATTTTCGAGTTATCGAATCACAGGTAGCATCCACTCGAAAACCTGTAGATTATTTTTCCTCTCGAAGAGCAAAGCGTAACAACCCTACCTCTATACGCAAACAAAACAGTGTCAAACGCTGTTCAAACGACGAATTTGGAAAAATGTCGTGTAGTGAAAAGATGAGACTTGGCAATCATAACAAGCACCACCGAATACGCAGCCACCATCCACCTGTGTTTGTCGTACAGCCTCTGCAGTCCCCATATTATTTTGTTTTATTTTTTAAGGAAAGAAAATTGGATAAAAAAAAAACAATTTTATGGCTTGCATTATTATTTTCTACTTGAATAGTTTGCAATTTCTTCTGTCTAGCTCAGATAGGTCCAAAACCACTCGGCGGCTAACCCAGGGGAGACAACCAAACTCATGGGTTTCCGGGGGGAGATGGGAGGCTCAAAACCTGTCACATTAAAGTGAGATTTAATGGGGTGCAACCCACTTCCCTGCACACTCTATTTTTCATTAACATTTAACAATTAATCACTAGCCATTTCAATTTTTTTTATAAAAAAAAAAAGATAGAAAAAGGGTATTCTATATTAATAAGAACATCAGAAACTTAGATTTTACACTCGGTAAAATATACTTCGTAAAATGAATGCTGCATTGCTGGTCAAAAGGAAGGGGCGGGGGGTTCTCTTTTTTAGGTTTCCACCAGACACTTTGTCCTGAAAGCAAAAATTAGACCCCACGTGACGTGAGGCCAAACTGCATATAGAACTAAATTAAACTATTGCCATTTGGCCTCTCCCACGATCTAATGAATTCTGTTGCACCTTCCCAACGCCTAAAGAAATGCAATTTCCACGTCTAAGCTCTGTGGGCACCTTGCTGAAAAGTTGAAAAAGCCTGAAGCCTTTGCGGGCCTCAGAGAGTACATGTCCCCAGGACCCACTTATTAATGTTCTGAGCCAATTACAGTGTTCCCAAGACAGCCTTTCTTACTTTGTCTATTTGCTATCGTCCGGTACCTACGAACCCCATCAAGTGCCTGCCGTGCCTTTTTCTTTTTTGTTTTTTGGATTTTTTCTTTTCCGCTTTTTCCGTCGCTTCGAAATTAAATTTTTCTTTTAATCTCCCCTTGAGCCATTCCGCCGTTCATTTTCAGACGTCTAAACTCGATTCAGCTGCCATGTCTGATTACATTTTGAGTATTTATCGCCTATATTATGGTTGAATAGCAAGAATTTCTTCAGCAAAATAATGGCAAATAAGTCCGTAAAAGTCGGATTAAAAGAGGGCGTGTGGATGGGAGAGATTAGCCCCGCTTGGAAAGCAAACAAAATTTTGGTCAATTTTAGATGCAAATGCACCCGTAGTTTTCTCATGAATCGCTAGAATCCAAGGTACAGGAAACCAATATAAAAGTAGAGCTTTGAAAAACTTAATGAAACGGCCCTACAGTAGTTCAAGTAGCTGGCAACTAGGATCGGCCGAAAAAATTTATGGTCTACTCTCTACTATTTGGTACACTGGACAATCAAAACCAACCTAAAATTTACTACCCTCCGCACAATTAAAAGATAGGAAAAGAGTTCCGGGATCTGTGGACGAAAGGACGACAAGTAATTTGAATTGGCAATTGCTCTAATTTACGGTCTACATCAGGCCTCATCTTTTACTTCGTCTATGAATTTTGCATTCCCCGTAGCGGCTCCCATTGAGATAACGTTGTCGAAAGACATATCACCAGGGGGCATTTAACGGCATTATACTTCATAATGGTAGGCTACTAGACACAGCACGTCCGGTGCTTGCAAACTAACAGATCTTTCTAATAGCCAAATAAATAATAAAAAAGAAAAAAAAGAAAACACTTTGCCATACAACCAGAGACAAAATAACAGAACAAAAAGATGGAGAGAAAGAGAATAAATAATACAAATTGCATGCGAAACCATGGCAAATCACGCACACAGCGAAACAGACAGATAAGATTGGTCAAAGATTTCTTCTTCCTCTACACAAAGACTCCCCCGACTTTTAATGGTATTTCATCACCCGTGATGTTCAGCGACACAGACCAAGCGATGTTAAAATAGAATATTTTGCAGATATAACCACAAATACCAAAAGAAACAAAGAGTTGAAAAAAAAAAAAAAGCAGAAGTGTAAATTACCGATGCCTGATGAGCCGACAGCAGGAAAGTTGAACACAGAGTCATCACCAAACGCTATGACCAATGTACCGTGTATTATGGGCTAACAACCCCCAAGATCTTCTCTTTAGCCGCTAACAGCTAACATTGAAGGGATGGCAGCCAAGTTCGGAGTGGTGTTTTTAGCGGAAGCTTGTCTAATGATGTCTCTCTTCCCATCTTTCGAAGAAGGCCTGCTAAAAGCTCTCATTGGGCTAGCAAAAGCCCAACCCCAGCTCCTACTCCTGCCGTTAGAAAGTGCCCCAGCTGTTGTTTTCCCATTCATTTCTTCAGCAGACGATGAAACCCAGTAAGATGACGAGGAGGAAGATGAAGATGAGGAAGTTATGGTAAACCCACCAAAGATACCTCCACACTTGACCCTTTCTTTTATGTTGGAGGTGGCTGCTTCCTTTGGTTTGCCTTCTCTTTGTGATTCCACTCTCCTCAGGGTGCAATCTCCAAAGCCAGTTGATATTCTCTCAAAGAAATCACCAGAAAAGCTTCTGCTTCCGCAACCAACAGATCTAGATCTTGAAACCTTTCTCTCAAATGATGAGGCAGATGCAGTGGCTTGGCCGTTTGGACTATCATCATCCTCCATCACGACATGAATACCTCCTTTCTTGGACAAAGAAGATCCCAGCTGGCACTTCTCCTTTGGCCTCACAATCGACCCATTTGTTGTTGCCGGTGTTGCCATAGGCATAGATGGGACCTTTTCTGTTTTTTTGGTAGCACTAGACTTGGAGGAAGATGAATAAAAGAATGACCAAAACCCACCTCTCTTTTTGGGGCTAGAGTCTTGACTTTCATCAGTAGCAGCATCCAAGAAATGGCTTCTCCCCGATGTCGCAATGGATTTGCTTCTCTTGAAAACAATATCACGGTCTGACGATGATGATGATGCCATCATGCTTTTCTTCTTCTTTTTAGCCAAAAGAAAAGGGATCCTGGTCCTCCTTGTATGATAATCTTGAAAGCGACTGCTATTTGCACCATCATTTCTACCTTTTGTAGATGTGGTACGGACCACAAGTGAAACTGAAGTACCACCACCATTGCTTGTGCCACCGCCAACACCAACACTGCCAATATCGGATCTAAAAGAAGGAGAAGGAGATGAAGAAGAAGAGGCACGAATAGGCAGAGGGAAAGAGGAAGACACCAACTTGCCAAGCTTTTCTTGGAGACAGAAAGCACAAATCCCGCCTGGATTGTTTCTGTAAGGATGGTCACTGCATTGCATTCCATCACCCATGTCTTCCTCACCAACACCCACTCTACCCCCACCACCTCCTTTGATTCCATCCGTCATTGATTCTTGCAAAATAACCTTTTTGATTTCAAGCTCAACTAGCAATCTTTTAATTGATGTTGCTCTTTTTTTTTTATTATTCTTCTTTTTTGATACCTAGAATTGGAGAGGTTTTTTTTTTTTTTTTTAACTAGTCTTATGCTTTTTCTTCAGAGGTGGAGCTAGAGAGATGCACACAAAAGAAAGGGCACATATATGGTCAGAGAGTGCTATTGAGAGTTCAGGAAAAAACAAAAAAAAAAAAAACATACATGGCATTGAAGTGAGAGGGTGAGGAGGAGCACTGGGGAGAGTCCCAGAAGCACGTGGAATCCTGACTCGCCAACATATTTTTTATACTGTGGAATACAAGACGAGTAAAATTCCAACAGAAGAATCTACAAAAGCTAGGATGGTAGAGTAAAATATATATATATTATATTTTTTTTAATCCTATTGGAAGAAAAAGGAAAGCTTCTGCAGTACATGCATAGACTGCATTAGATTCCCCTTCGCTCAATTAAGCCGAAAACTTGTGTATTTTGGCGGCCTGGAAGCTTAGGTGTCAACAACATTGCATCCGTTGCCGCGAGACACCGTCGAAATTGTTAGGCAAAAATCGTTTGCCTCCAAGGCCCTTCGTGGGGGGAAGACTCGGGATGGCTTCGACCCGAGAGATCAAATAGTCAATTAAGTCACCTTCTTTGCGTTGTGAAAAAAAAAAAAAAAAAAGCCCTCATTACTGTGCTGCGTGGATGCAAAGCTCAAATGGAGATGTTATCAGAGGGACCCAGCAGGCATTTTTATGAAGAAAAACCCGAAGGGAATTGGTGTTTTCATTCCTCGTGCCATATGTTTAGCGCGTAAAATTCTTCTTCTTCTTTCTTTTAAAAAAAAAAAAAATTCCTGAGGAAATCTACCACCCAAATAATAATAAATTTGAATATTTTTCTTACACCCATTTATTATGTATTAAATCTAAAATCTAACGCTATGCTCGCTTATAAATTTTTAATTATTTGAAAGGAAATGTTAATTTATACATTCGAATACAAAACAATATATATATATATATATATATATATATCGAAACACTGACAAACTCTCGTGTATGGTCGCGTTTGTGTTGACTATGGACCTTGGCCACCCCAAATCCAACACGAGTGGGGAACAGGTTTTGTGTTCTCGATGACACCAATATTTACTACCATTTCCACGAAAGAAATTGTGCCCACCTCTTGGAAATAGATTTCAGTTGGTGGGTTTTATATTGGAAGTGATAACCTCGTAGAAATGTTGTTTTTTTTTTTTTCTTGAATAAAATTGTCTCTCAACAATAATTAATCTACTCAAATCACAATTCATTGGTTCTAGCCAGTTGTATTTTTCAAATGGGATCCCTACTCTGGTGTTAATGATGGCTTAACACGATTCCTCCATAACCTCACGGCTACAAAATGGAGCTCCACATCGTTCAGATGTACCAAAAAGAAAAAAACAGGGATTTATCTCTATTTGGCCTTCCTTAAAACGAGTGACTCTACTTCTAGCTAAATAAATTTTCGGCTAATAATGACGTTTGGACAAGGAAATGGGAATGCGGTTAAGCTGCTCTCAAGATCCTATGGAATACGAGCAATTCACCTCTTTTTTGAGTTTCATGAAACAAAATTTTGACGCAAGTAAATGTTCTACAAAATAGAAACGCACCGCTAACAACATCATCCATTTACTAAGAAGATGAATGACCTTGGAGAACAAGTTAAGACTTCTTTAGCCCGCGAGATCATATCCCGTGGGTTCGTGCAGGATCTTGTCATATCAACCGTTAGATGCATATGGGGATCTTCAACGTTTTTGTCTTGTTATCTGACTCTGTAAAAAGCTAAAACCAAAGGAGAGCCGCACAATTTTTGCTGGAGTTTATTTTTTATTTTTCATTTGCCTTTTCCCTGGGAGGACTGGTTGGGTCTTTGTTATCTAACAGAATGAGAGGGGGTGGGCTCCGGTACCATCTTTTCGCCGTTGTTTTCATTTCATGAACTTTCCGATGCCCCGTGATGATATGGGGTGCCCTCATTTAGTGAAGAGTCCCCATCCGTGGATTTTTCTTGGTAGTCTCCTTACCCTGTTCCCCTTCCATCGGATAAGACCACTCAACGGTACCAATCAAAGGGCTCAGATGATGTGATTAACCTATTATGTATGGATCGCGTTCACACGTTAATTATGTGGACAACTTTAATTTGTCCATGCACCTATTGAAACCCCATTATAATGTTCAAGAGTCAACACATAAGCCAATAGAAAATCCTTGTTAATTATGCGATGGGGCCACAGATCAGGCTTGGACAACTGTTGAGTGTCGGTTCAACCAAAAAAAAAAAAAAAAGGTTAGTGTTGATTCAAACCAATGTTGTGCAGTTCATGATTTGTTCTTTTAGAATATGCTGTCGTTCGAGTTCCTTTGCCAGTGTGGATAGAGTATGAGAATGCGGTTTTACAGAAAAGGACGAGATTTTGATGTTATTGTTTAGACATTTGTGGGGGACCATCAAACATTACCAAGACACAAACGCAAGATCATGCTAAAGAATGTACAGTTTTATCACTATAATTCTCCCAGCGATTGATTTGTTTAATTGCATGGACAAGTTAGGACGAGCAATTGCCATGAGAGCGGAGGCCGGGCCCACCGTATAACTTAAATTGAATTTCTGGGAACAAAGTGAATTGCCAAATTCTAGTCTTGGATCAATCATCTGGACTCGTAACATACAGTAGAACAGTTACATTTTCCATTGTCGTTTTTAGTTTTAAAAGTCCATCTTAGAGGTTCCGAGTTTAAATAATGGGAATTGAGGTATGAGATGCAGAAAAAGGAAAAGAACTAAAACAAGTAGACTTTTTCACTTATCGCCGCAGGTTCAAATGAACAGGAAAAGACAGCACCGGTGGGCTTGATGGATAAGAAACTAAGATGCCGATTATTATAGGCCCACAAAACTCCTAATTTTGTTGAGGTGCATGTGGCCCATAAAAGAAACAACAAATGGCAGAGCTTTGGGAAAAGCTACAGTTATTCTGAGGCCTAATGGGTCTCCTTCTTATGGCCCCCGGACAGCAGCATAGCTTTTTGAACTAGCCTTCGGAACTCCTTTCTCCTTGATTTTGGAACTCTGGATTGATGATTGATGTGGGGTTTGTACGTGAAAGAAGAAGAAGAAGAAAAGAGAGATAATAGAAACTTCTTTTTATCGTCAATAAAATATCACCCACTTAGCTTGTCTCGCAGCATTGAACGGTATATTTGATATTTTTCCAGTTCCATTAAAAAGAAAGTGACCATGTAGGACGCTCGTGTTAAATTAATTAATATGAGTGGTCCATGTCATTTAAAGTATGACTCAAAATAAAAGACTTAATATGATGGTCGGTTAGGCATAACGGTAATTTGGGTCATCGGGTTTAAAATTCCTCCACTCTCCCTATTAAGAATAAACGTTACAGGAAAGGAATATGTGTATATATATCTTCCCCTATTAAGAATAACCGTTACAGGAAAACGAGTATCTTCTCATTTAAGATAATTATTACAGAAAGAGAGGATCTTCCTATTTAAGGTAACGGTTACAGGAAAGGAAGACGTATATATATATATATATATATATATATATATATATATATGCTATTACAGATCTTTCCGTGAACTTAACCATCAGAGAGAGAAAACGTAAAGAAAAGAAAGAGGAAAGAGTAGGAGAAAAGAGAGAAGTGTTCAGGAACGAAACAGAAGAGGCTTCCCATCTCCACTGCGGGACATCAGCATAATGGACAACGGTATGTTGATTTCAATTACAGTTTTATTGCTAGTATTCGCATAAAGAAAGATCCTGCAATATATGAAATAAGAATTTCATAAAGAGAAATTCTAGAAAAGTCCAACAATTGGTATCAGAGCGGGTCTGCGAATATTGCAATTTGATTTTCTTTATCTCTTTGTGCCGGGTAGTATTTTATTTTATTAGGTTGTATTTTGTTTTTCCTTTGCGTGTAATCAATAATTACAACGCGGGATAAAACAAATATATTGGTTGCCTGGTACGCGGGTCCCACCTGCAGTATGGTGGTGCTCGGGTAGTATTTTATTTTATTAGGTTGTATTTTGTTTTTCCTTTGCGTGTAATCAATAATTACAACGCGGGATAAAACAAATATATTGGTTGCCTGGTACGCAGGTCCCACCTGCAGTATGGTGGTGCTCGGGTAGTATTTTATTTTTATTAGGTTGTATTTTGTTTTTCCTTTGCGTGTAATCAATAATTACAACGCGGGATAAAACAAATATATTGGTTGCCTGGTACGCGGGTCCCACCTGCAGTATGGTGGTGCTCGGGTAGTATTTTATTTTATTAGGTTGTATTTTGTTTTTCCCTTTGCGTGTAATCAATAATTACAACGCGGGATAAAACAAATATATTGGTTGCCTGGTACGCGGGTCCCACCTGCAGTATGGTGGTGCTCTCGGGTAGTATTTTATTTTATTAGGTTGTATTTTGTTTTTCCTTTGCGTGTAATCAATAATTACAACGCGGGATAAAACAAATATATTGGTTGCCTGGTACGCGGGTCCCACCTGCAGTATGGTGGTGCTCAGGTAGTATTTTATTTTATTAGGTTGTATTTTGTTTTTTCCTTGCGTGTAATCAATAATTACAACGCGGAATAAAACAAATATATATTGGTTGCCTGGTATGCGGGTCCCACCTGCAGTATGGTGGTGCTCGGGTAGTAGTATTTTATTTTATTAGGTTGTATTTTATTTTTCCTTTGCATGTAATCAATAATTACAACGCGGGGTAAAACAAATATATTGGTTGCTTGGTATGCGGGTCCCACCTGCAGTATGGTGGTGCTCGGGTCCGAATGAATACCATAAAAAAAAAAAAACTCCCACATAAAAGATAATTTAATCTTCGTAATTGAAGATTATTAAATTCACGTTGATGAGTCAAATATTAAAAGCTTGTTAGTCACCAAAGTGACTTGGCTTTGAATGGATTTGAACAGCTGACTGTGAATTTTAATTGTTCATTTTGGATGCTAATAAAATGTTTTGAAATGAACAATTGTGGTTATTAATTATAAAGTTAGGAGATCATCCAAAGATGGACCATTGCTTATAATTAATGACACTAAAAGGGATTAATTAATATACTAAGTAAACGTGATTGTATATCCAAAGATAACATTCATGTTAATTTTAGTATGATTAATTGATCTATTAAAGTTTATTTAAATTAGCATCATTATTGATTAGAATTATGTATTTGAGGATCACCCAAAGGTGAACTTAAATACATAATTAAAGTTTGTAATGTATCTGAATCCATTAGAGTTTACTCAAAGCATTAACGTATAAATTTGGATTATATTTGCAGCTTCCACCAATGTATTCGCCTTAGGTAATTCAATGGTCAAATTCAATGGGCTGAACTATGCTGAATGGTTTGAGCATATTCAGTTTCATTTGGGTGTATTGGGCCTGGACTTAGCAGTCATTTCGGATGAAAAGCCTGCAGTCATTACAGGGACTAGTACAGAATCTGATAAGTCTTTTTATGAGGCTTGGGTACGGTCCAATAGGCTGAGTTTGAATTTGATGCGAATGACGATAGCTGAAAACGTCAAGCCATCGATGCCTAAGACGGAAAATGCGAGGGAATTTCTGATGAGAATTAAGGAATACTCTCAGTCAGATATAACTGATAAATCCATCGTAGGAACCCTAATGAGTGAGCTGACAACCAAGAAATTTGATTGGTCACAGCCCATTCATGATCATGTGACCAGTATGACTAATCTAGCAACAAGGTTGAAAACAATAGGCATGGATGTGAGTGAATCATTTCTGGTTCAATTCATCATAAACTCACTGCCTCCTGAATTTGGCCAGTTCCAAGTGAATTATAACACTATTAAAGAGAAATGGAACTTTCAAGAAATTAAGGCCATGTTAGTTCAGGAGGAAGGGAGATTAAAGAAGATGAAGGATCACTCCATTCATCTCATCGTTCATAAGGATGCTAGTGGTAGTAGCAGGTCTAAAACCACATAAGAAAGGTAAGAAGAAGGACAAAGACAAAGCCTCTATGAAAGTCACTGGAGGTCAGATCCAGAAGGATCAGAAATGCTTCTTCTGCAAAAAGATGGGTCACTTCAAAAATGATTGCCCAAAAAGAAAGGTTTGGTTCGAAAAGAAAGGTACGTACTGTATATCAGTATGTTTTGAATCAAACATAATTGAAGTGCCCAATAATACTTGGTGGTTAGATTCTGGAGCTACTATTCATGTGTCACATATTATGCAGGGATTCCTTTCAATCCAGCCCATAACAGGAACTGAGAAGTTCCTCTATATGAGAAACAGAATGAAGGCACAAATAGAAGGGATTGGGACGTACAGATTGATCTTGGACACCAAGTGTCATCTGGATCTAGAAAAGTGTCTCTATGCTCCTGAATGTGCTAGAAATTTAGTTTCTGTTGTAAAGTTAGATAAAGAAGGATTTAACCTCAAGATTGGAAATGGTGCATTTTCATTGTATAGACATTCGTACTATTATGGATCGGGTACTTTGATTGATGATTTGTACCGTTTGAATCTTGATGCTATGTATGCTGATTTCATATTTCTTGTTGAGCATGGTATAGGTAACAAACGTAATATGCATGATGAAAGTTCTGCTTTCTTATGGCATCAAAGATTGGGTCATATATCCAAAGAAAGGATATTGAGGTTGATGAAAGGTGATGTCCTGCCTCAATTGGATTTTACTGATTGGGATGTATGTGTTGATTGTATAAAAGGGAAACAAACAAAACATACATCAAAGAACCCAGCCATAAGAAGCAATGAGCCTTTAGAATTGATACACACTGATGTTTGTGGCCCGTTTGATATCCCAACATGGGGTGGTGAGAAATATTTCATCACCTTTATAGATGACTATTCACGATATTGTTACTTATATCTACTGCATGAAAAGTCTCAGTCAGTAAACATCCTAGAGGTGTTTATTAATGAAGTTGAAAGGCAGTTAGATAGAAAAGTAAAAGTGATTAAGTCAGATAGGGGTGGTGAATATTATGGAAAATTCAATGAAAGTGGACAATGTCCTGGTTCATTTGCAAAACTTCTTGAGAGTCGAGGCATATGTGCACAGTATACAATGCCTGGTACACCACAACAGAATGGTGTAGCGGAAAGGCGGAATCGCACACTTATGGACATGGTTAGGAGCATGTTGAATTACAGTACTGTACCCTTATCTTTGTGGATGCATGCATTAAGAACTGCTGCATATCTGCTGAATAGAGTTCCTAGTAAGGCTGTCCCTAAAACTTCTTACGAGTTATGGACAGGAAGGAAACCCAGTTTGAGACACCTTCATGTTTGGGGTTGTTCAGCAGAAGTAAGGATATACAATCCACATGAAGGAAAACTTGATGCAAGAACCATTAGTGGTTACTTCATTGGCTATTCTGAAAAGTCCAAAGGGTATAGGTTTTACTGCCCTAACCATAGTACTAGAATAGTTGAGTCTGGTAATGCTCGGTTCATTGAAAATGGTCAGTTCAGTGGGAGTGGGGAATCACGAAAGGTGGATATTAAAGAATCACAAAATGAATGGTCCACAGTGAGTACTCCTACTCATGTCGGTATTCCCACACCCAGTGTTTCTACTCAAATTGTTATTCCTTATGTTGCATCACAGTCACGTGACATGCAAGGACAACAAATTGATACTCGAAACACTCAAAGTGAACACATAAGAGATGAACCAAGTGACAATATTCAATTTACAAAATGAACAAGTGATACCACAAGAAATGGCATTACGGAGGTCTACAAGACAGAAAAGGCCAGCAGTTTCAAATGATTATGTGGTTTACTCACTTGAGCATGAATCGGAATTGAGCATTGATAAAGATCCAGTCTCATTTAAACAAGCCATGGAATGTAATGATTCTGAAAGGTGGTTCAATGCCATGAAAGAAGAGATGAAATCGATGGATGTAAACCAAGTCTGGGAGCTAGTAGAGTTACCTGAAGGATCAAAACGAGTTGGCTGTAAGTGGGTCTTCAAGACCAAGCGAAACTCGAACGATAACATCGAAAGGTATAAGGCCAGACTTGTAGCCAAAGGTTTCACTCAAAGAGATGGTGTTGACTATAAGGAGACTTTCTCTCCAGTTTCTAAGAAAGACTCTTTTAGAATTATTATGGCATTGGTGGCTCATAATGATCTAGAGCTCCACCAAATGGATGTAAAGACCGCCTTTCTGAATGGTGACTTGGAAGAGGAAGTGTATATGGACCAACCTGAAGGTTTCATCACTACGGGGCAAGAAAATTTGGTGTGTAAATTAAAGAAATCGATATATGGACTGAAACAAGCCTCCCGACAATGGTATATTAAGTTCAATAATACCATTACGTCATACGGTTTTGTAGAAAACACCGTTGATCGGTGTATCTATATGAAGGTCAGTGGGAGCAAGTTCATTATATTAGTCCTATATGTCGATGACATTCTTTTGGCCGCTAATGACATAGGTTTGTTACATAATGTGAAGAAATTTCTCTCTGAAACTTTTGAAATGAAAGATATGAATGAGGCATCCTATGTGATAGGAATAGAAATATTCCGTGATAGATCACAAGGATTGTTAGGATTGTCTCAGAAAGGCTATATCAATAAAGTATTAGAGAGATTTTTAGAATGGAAAATTGCTCAATAGGAATAGTTCCAATTCAGAAAGGGGACAAGTTCAGTGAATTACAATGTCCAAAGAATGATTTGGAACGGAAAGTGATGGAATCAGTTCCCTATGCATCACTGGTTGGAAGCCTGATGTATGCGCAAACATGTACTCGGCCAGACATCAGTTTCGCAGTTGGAATGTTAGGCCGATATCAAAGTAATCCTGGAATAGATCATTGGAAAGCCGGAAAGAAAGTACTTAGGTACTTACAAGGCACCAAAGATTACATGCTTACTTATAAAAGATCAAGTCATCTTGAAGTAGTAGGCTACTCGGATTCAGATTATGCTGGATGTGTAGACTCGAGGAAATCTACATTTGGTTACATGTTTCTCCTGGCTGAAGGAGCAGTTTCCTGGAAAAACGGGAAGCAATCTGTCATTGCTACTTCCACTATGGAGGCTGAATTTGTAGCATGCTTTGAGGCTACTGTTCATGCATTATGGTTGCGGAATTTTATCTTAAGGCTTGGTTTGGTCGACAGTATAGAAAAGCTGTTAAGAATTTTTTGTGACAATTCCGCAGCAATCTCTTCTCTAAGAATGATAGGTATTCTAAAGGTGCGAAACATATGGATTTGAAATACCTATCTGTTAAAGAAGAAGTGCAAAACCAAAGAGTGTCCATTGAGCATATTGGCACTGAGTTGATGGTAGCGGACCCGTTAACTAAAGGTTTGCCACCGAAAACATTTACTGGACATGTTGATCGGATGGGCATTATGGACAGGTCCTTATACACTTGAAAGCCAATATTTATAATGCTCATATCATTGTGACACTCGTGAATTCAATTAAAGTTATGGTTTTGCTTGTGCTCTGTTATCTTTGTTTTAGATGTATACAATTATGGTTTGTGAGATAATTAATAGCATATATGAGAATGACAGTTTAAAGTTTCAATGTTCCTCAGTAAAGTATTATGAATTATGATGATTATGTGATACATGGAAGGAATCATATTGCTATATAAGATGTGTGACCGCCATGATCCAATCATCTTAATTCAATTAAGTGTTGTGATTTGATGATCTTTAAGAATTGTGTGCACTTAATTGTTATTGTTTCATCAAGTCATGACATGGACCAAGTGGGAGATTGTTAAATTAATTAACATGAGTGGTCCATGTCATTTAAAGTATGACTCAAAATAAAAGGCCTAATATGATGGTCGGTTAGGCATAACGGTAATTTGGGTCATCGGGTTTAAAATCCCTCCACTCTCCCTATTAAGAATAAACGTTACAGGAAAGGAATATGTGTATATATATCTTCCCCTATTAAGAATAACCGTTACAGGAAAACGAGTATCTTCTCATTTAAGATAATTATTACAGAAAGAGAGGATCTTCCTATTTAAGGTAACGGTTACAGGAAAGAAAGACGTGTATATATATATATATATATGCTATTACAGACCTTTCCGTGAACTTAACCATCAGAGAGAGAAAACGTAAAGAAAAGAAAGGGGAAAGAGTAGGAGAAAAGAGAGAAGCGTTCAGGAACGAAACAGAAGAGGCTTCCCATCTTCACTGCGGGACATCAGCATAATGTACAATGGTATGTTGATTTTAATTACAATTTTATTGCTAGTATTCGCATAAAGAAAGATCCTGCAATATATGAAATAAGAATTTCATAAAGAGAAATTCTAAAAAAGTCCAACAGCTCGATCTCTACAATATACACACGGAGTGACAAAATGAAAGCTACCAATGTAGTTCCTATGGCAAGTGCGGTCCTGTATATATATATATATATATATGTATCATTTCTCTCGGACATGTTAACTTACGAGTTTACACATTGTTTTATATATATATATGGAAAATCCAAAAAAAAAAAACCCATTAGAAGCGTCCGGGCTCTGTGCTCGGCACTTCTCCGGCGTTTTCTCTCTTCATCTGTTTTCCGCGGGTGTAACATTTCACAATGTACAAAATCATGAATGCAAGTTACCAAATGTCTCTTCAGCTATAACTTGGTTTTTATCTCCTGCTGCGCATGAGATCCGGACTCGGTAATGATGCATAATTAATAAGAAAATAATTTTTTTTAAAAAAAATAAATTAGGGGTCATAAAGTCCCAATCTTTACTCAAAAGGTCCGAGTTCCTCCATTAAAGAAAAGGGAAGAATGGGAGGAGGAATGGCTTGTACTTCACGCTCTTGGTGGTCAATATACTGTTTGCTGAAATCGACACTGTAGAGAACTAGAGTACCCCATCTCAATTAAAGTCCAAACCATACTGATTGGTAGTCTAGTCTGAGTAGATCAATTATCATTTCTCATTTGGAGTCAAGGAAGAGGGTCTGTCGGCGAGTCTTGTGGATCTCTTATCTAAAAAATTAATTAATTTTTTTAGCAAAAATATTTGATGTATAATAAAATTAAGTAAGATGTAACAATTATTATGAAACAAATATGATCATAAATTATATGACAATTATTACATATTTTACATTAAATAATAATCATTGAATATTTTACATTATACATTACTTTGTTATTCATATTATATTTTTTATTAAAAAATAAGAAAAATAAAAACAATTGTATGAAACTTTGCATCTTTGGTGCATGCCTCAAAAGTGATGCGGGAAAATTGCTATTTTTGACATCGTAATTTCATGTATCGTGATATTTTTGAAGATATTATTGGATCTCTTGAATTTTATTGTTGAAATTTTGACGTTGAAGACTATATAGAACTCATACGATTCTTTTCCGTCGATGTCTTTAAACTCTTGATCTCTTCCAACTCTTTATATTGGATATATATATTTTTCAGGGGCAACTATATTGATATTGGTAGACCTGAGGGGTTAAAACAACCGTTACTATTAGTGAATATATATATATATCATACAAAAGGGGTATAGGGGCAATTCGTCCCCTCCAGATTCGCCTCTCGATGTTGGAATGCGATATTTCCGTTGAATATATAGTTGGTGTAAGCTTATCATTTTTTTTCTTTCCTAATTGGAACACATCATTTGAAAACATCATAAATATGTTCATTTCGTAAGTAGAATTAAAATTCTTTGACTAGCTCAATTTGTCGAATTCCTGAAGTTTAGATTTTAGGGTTGAATAGGATAATTTGCTTATTGAAAGAACAAAAAAAAAAGTGCATTACAAAGTTTCTTGCAGGCTTAGAAAGTCGACTTGCCAACTAATAATGTTATACCGCTAGCTGATGCCGCTAGATGAGAAATGGCAGGTAGAAGAAGGAAAATTCATCCTGATTAGAGAACTTCTCTATTGCTTTCCACGTTAAATCGGCTTTCCGGGATCTTATTTACTTAAAAATTTAGAATAATAAAGTGGGGAAAAAAGAGAAAATTCTGATTGCACATGTTAGGCAACTGGAAGAAAGTCCAGTTCAGTTTTCAAATCCAAGCATCCCTCACCAACACCTTAGAAATCTAAAAATTTAAGCCATATAAAAATGTTCTTAATTTTTCCTGCAAATGAACACGTAGATGATCGGAATTTACCATGGCAGTCAAAGGTGAACCATACATACATAACAATGTTCAGGCCAGAATACACGAGCCCTATTGCATCAATCCGTACTTGTCCCTCCAACGCCAACAGAGTGGCCAGTACCGCTGCAGCTAAGAGCCCCACATCCAAGAGTGCAGCCAGAATGAGGGTCTTGGCCTGAAATGCAATCCACAGCACTATTTGTATTGATTAGGTGATTTGAAGTTAAAGCAAGTCCCCATTTGGAGTTATATGCCCTCATCTCTGCTGGTGAATAGATTAGGAATAAAAACTACTTAAGACAGTGTCTGCTAGAATGCCAAAGCCATTAACGGTGGCAACAAGGAAAGCTCCAGGCTTTATGATTCCGTAATAGATCCCCAAGGATGCATTCAATAGTGTGCAAATGCAGGGAAGGCTCTCAAAGTCCTCAGTCGATCTGCTCTTTGTTAGTCTCCAAAGAGATTCCCTGCAAATTAGTGAGATCAACGACATCAGCATCAGAAAATCGAGTTGATACATCGGAGACGAGAAGCTCGAGACCAAGGTGCTTACCCAGGGGGAGAGAAGGACGAACACTGAAATTATACTGCCTGAAACAAGGATGGAAAAAAGGCAACATTAAACTGATATATATCTGCTTTGGAAAACAATGCAGTGAACATAAATCTCTAACATCGTGCGAAAACAACATGACAAATTTTCCTTACCTAAAACCCCAGCAGAGAAAACGAAGGTTTCCATTTTAGGAAAACTACACTGTTAACTGATCAAGAAAGACCGCAGAGGGTTAAGATGGGGATAGATTCAGAAGAAGAAAGAAGGGATTGACGTTACAACAGATCGTAGATTGATTTAAAGAGATCTTTCTCGTCGAGACTAAAGTTGTCATTTTTTTCAAAACTTTTACTCAATGATTTTTTTTTTTTACTCGGTTTTTGCCTAATAACATGTAACAACAGAAAATATAAATCTAAAAAAATTAATATACTGCTCTCCTGTTGTTTCATATATATTACTATATAATAGTGCTCTTATTTTTTTTGCAACTTAATTTAGCACGTTGATCCGTAAAATGGAGAAGACACTCACTTTGCTAATTCGACAGATTATTTATTATTTATTATTTTTGGGCTATGAACATTAAGCAAACAATCCATTAGTTAATACTCTAATGTATGGATGACGGGATGATTTATCAGTAGAAACTGTCGTTAATGTTGTCGAATTTTCTCCCGTCTTTACCCTTTCTGTCACTTGGAGTAAATAGCTAGTTGTTCTTGTTCAATGGGCTAACGCGCCAATTTCATATATAATTCTCTCTTGGATAAGCTTCAGCAAATTGCATTCCTTTTCCAGATATACATCGGGCGAATCCTTTCCCCGAGCGATTTATCTACACGACGATGATAATCAATTAGCCAGAGGACCAAATATTCAAATAACACCAATGATTGTTTTATTTGATTTCGATTAAAGAAAAAGATTGGGGCTCAGAGGTATTATATCTCTGTGATGATCCCTTCAATGAATCCCCCTCGTCTGTGCATGTGAAACGTAACGATTAGTCCAATCTTAAAGAAAGTCCCCAATTCCTCTCCCTCAATAAAGACGTGAATTGCAAAAATGGACAAAAGATCGGAATCTTCCCACTTGGCATTTGCAAAGTAGGAAAGTTGCTGTGTACACAAATTTCGTAAACACAAATAACCAAGAAAAATAGTTCATACTACTTCCAAAATATTGTATACTAAATAAATCATAATTTATATAACATATCAAATTATAACAATATGGTAATATTTATATGAAATTATTTTATGTCACATAGAATATTATTAATATTGCATAAATTAAATACAATATAAATTATTTTTGTGTTTACGAATCTTTACGGTGATGTAAATAAGAATTTGAGTGTCATCTTATACCTGTAAATAATACTTTCTATTGCAACTTATAAATTTAAGAAAAAAAAAATTTGCCCCTGCGTAGCAAGAACTAGGATTATTTCATTATATAAAAAATAAAATAAAAATAAAATACTGGGTGGATTTTATTGTAACCATACTTTGAAATGAAAAAAAAAAAAAGAAGGGAAAGATTTAATGTTATTATAACAAATATTTCATCTTTTCTAGTGTCTTATAATTCAAGAAAGAGCCTTCGGATAAACATTGTTTGAACAGCCTTTGGAGCAATAAGAACTCGCCCAGGTCTGCGCACCCGGTCATCTGGGTTTGCGGGTTTCCAACCACGGCCAATTCGATTGTATGACCCAATCTGGTCGGACCGAGCTGAATGTAATTACTACAATTCTAATAATTTTATGTCGCCCTTTTGCGCTATTTGTCACTTGACTTTTGTTGGGGAGACCCACAAGAAGAGGATCAAAAACCAAAAGAGAGGATCATAAGTTATCAATAAAGCGTAGTAAATTGGGTCATTTTGCATAGGAAACGCTAACATCCATACCCAGGAATCGGGAAATGACTGCTAATCAGGAAATTGGGTCCTTTTCTGAAATAAATGTTATAAATATTCTGCTCAGAGCTGCGTACGTTTCATGCCGCTCACCCATCGGACGAGGAGGTACCAGAAACTTAAATTTCTTAGTAGTATTTTTCGTGGAAAATTATTCTTCATAAGCAAGTTATATTCTCTCCCTTCAGTTCATGATATTCTCACTCCTATGATCCTATACAGATATGATTGATATTCTAAGACGACAATAAATCTGTAGAAATCCACCCTTATATGACATAGCGTTTTGAATGATTATAAGTACTACAATCCAAGACTCATCGCTTAAAAATCATCTTATATTGCACCTTCACACTATTTGCCTCGTCTGGAGTTTCTTCAACTTTGGAATGCATAGGAAAAGACCGCCTGAAAATTTACCAACAAATT
The DNA here is from genome assembly GCA_037897445.1 of Ceriops zippeliana. Classification (NCBI taxonomy): domain Eukaryota; kingdom Viridiplantae; phylum Streptophyta; class Magnoliopsida; order Malpighiales; family Rhizophoraceae; genus Ceriops; species Ceriops zippeliana. Next base: position 2,810,685 of record JBAPLH010000004.1, on the reverse strand, counting down.
TTCTGTGGTTGGCAGTGCCACGATATTAGATTTTAGCCTCACAGCCGAGATTTCCCCTTTTCCACAGGAGCACTCTGCAAGAAGAACAGCGGAAAAATCACCAGAGATGCATATCCATGTTCAAGTTCGGATGTATCAATAGCATGAAGGACTAAACTAGGGGGTCTTTTATATAATGTTGATCATTTATAAAGCGCCTTGTGCCTTAAAGTGACCTACTCGCTGCCCCGCTGACAAAACAATTCGTCCACTGAACCCCGTGACGGTGCATTCACCCAACATTCTAGTCGTAGTGTAAGTAAATGCAAATTGAGATGACTCACCAGTGGAGTATTCTTGGCGGCTCTTTCAGCAAGGAAGGCACAGGGCTTGAAGAATTCTCCATATGACTTTGACCATTCCTCCAATCTTGAATATGTGTATTTTGATCCAAGAGCGTCAGCCCAGAAAATAATACCTCCCCTGATACCAGGAAGGACCTCAATTGATTAAATAATCTGTAGTTCATAAAGAAACCCCTTCAATTCAACAAGTAATAATGAGAAACCTGTATGGAGGAAAACCCATGCCCATAATGGATGCAATGTCAAGGTCTGCAGCTTTGACAGCGATCCCTTCGTCAAGGACCCTACAGGCCTCATTCACAACTGGTAAGAATGTCATCTCCACAATGTCCCTTTCGGACAATTTTGTAAGCTGCACCGAATATAAACCATTAAACGTGTGCACCTGTCACTTTGTGTGTGCGTACACACATGTGAGCACATGTTTGGTTTTCAATTTCTGGGGTTCTTTACAGCAGAAGATTAGTATGTTACTTTCACCTCTCTCCATTAACTGTTCACACGACTGACACAAGTGCAGTGCCATGCTGAAGAAAACAGGTGAATAAAACTTTTAAGATCCATTAAATGGAAGTGCCAAGGACAGACCTTGGGGTCAATGGCAACACCAGAAATGCTTCTTGCCTTCTCAATGTATTTACTTATTTCAGGGTCAGGGTTAGCTTTGCGCTTATCATCATACAAATAGAATCCTTTGCGAGTAGTTTCACCTGAGATAGTTAAATGGTAACAGTAACTAAGCAGGTCCCATTAAAGAATTTCAGCAAAATCAAACTTTTGCACAAATTTGGGTCAAGATGCAATTAGCAGATCACCAAGGGAAGAAAATACCTGCTCTTTTATCTTCTTGCATCAGTGGGACAATCATTGATTTATAAGTCCGTTCAGGAAAATGCTCAAGGTATTGCATGGCAGTTGCAACTGCCACACCAAAACCAACCAAGTCAGCCAACCTGCAAGAATGAATGTTAAGCCTACTTAGAATATAACAAAGCAGACCACACCGATCACTTCAGCAACCAGTATCAAGCTAAGTTAAAATATGTTTTCTCCCCAACTGGAAAAACAACAGTGCATTTTTATAAAGTATCGAGTACCGGAATGGGCCCATTGGCATTCCAAATTTGGTGATTGCCTTATCGATTTGATAAAGGTCTGCCCCACGCTCAACAAGCAACATAGCAGCTTGAGTGTAAGGGAAGAACATTCTATTGACAGCAAAGCCTGTACAATTACCAACAACAACAGGAGTCTTCTTTATCTTCTTTCCAATGTCAAGTAAATCCACAATCACTTGTGGGGATGTTTGCTTGGTACGAACAATCTCCAAGAGAGGCATAACATGAGCAGGGCTGCACCAGGGTCACAGATTGGTTTTATGGAAAAGAAAAGGATTAAAAAAAAAACACTGAAAACTTAATATAATGATAACCAGAACATTTTCCAGAGACACTACCTAAAGAAATGGGCCCCAATGATCCGCCCTTGGGACTTGGTCCTCTCACCGATCAAGTTCAAATCAATTGTGGAAGTGTTACTAGCAAGTATGCAATGTGGTGGGCAACATTTTTCAAGATCAGCAAAAATTTGTTGTTTGAGAGAAGTATTTTCAATGACAGCCTGTAACAAGCATTGAGTAAAGGGAAAAAGGCAAAGAATAAAACTTTTTTTATTACCAAGATGACAAACAAAATGACAACACTTATAGTCCTCAGTTACCTCTATGACCAAGTCCACATCTCCAAAGCTCTTGTAATCAAGGACACCCTTAAGAAGAGAGGTGGTCTTTTCAAACTTTTCCTGAGTCATTTTACCTTTCTTCACTCGGCTTTGCAGATTGGCTGAATGAGAAAAGCAAATTTTCTCACAACCATGTAACTTCCAAAAGTAAAACAAAACAAGAACTCTAAATTCAATACTTAGGATCTACCTCGAACTCTATCAATCCCAGACTGCAAAAACTTTTCATTCACTTCTTTCAGAATCACTGGATAATTACTAAGAATCAATGCAGTTGCGATTCCAGATCCCATAAGTCCCCCACCAAGCACAGCAACCTTATTCACTCGTCTAGGCACAAGACCCAGATCGGTAACCCCAGGGACCTGTTAGACAAATTAAGACTCATCCAAATAACACACAAAAGAGAGGTCTTTGTCCCTTTGAGATGAATTAAATATCTCCTTTCTTTAAATTACAATCTGACTAGTATATCTACACACAAAACAGGGCATTCTAATACTTGAAACTCTCATACTATGAGGTCTGGGGAAGGGCCAAATGTATGCAGACTCACCATTGTTTTCACAAAGAGGCTATCTCTGCATGTCAAACTTGCAAATATATATCTACATGTATATCTACATGTAAACTATGTGAAAAAGCTATATTTCAAACTGAAATTTGAACTCAAATTTACATAGCTAAAAGTTAATAATAATTACTTCCATTTCGGCCCCATGGCACAGCTTTCAAGTTGAATGCCAGATTAACTGAGCTAAAAAGTTCTGAAAGTTATGGATGACACCAAAATAAGGATTGTGTTCAAAAGTTCTGAAAGCCGAATACTTAAAAACACTCAGATATTGAGCCATTTGGTAAAATTCCATTGGAGCAAAAACTTCAGTTTCATTTAGTTAAACCTAGTTTCAATTATGAAAAAAGGAAAAACAGAGTAAAAAACCAGCTCCCAGCTGATCGACAGATTTCCATGTGTGATGAGCTAGTTTGTGTGACCTGAAAGCAGGGAAAAAGAAACAGAAGCAGAAAAAAACAGATGAACGTACATGACCTACTTTTGCAATCCTGTGAATAAATACCCAAAGCAAGCTCCGAGAATATAATTGTTACAGTGCCATGGATTTAGAGCATAAATTAATCCATCATATAAACCCAAAAACTGATCTATCAGTCATAACTGAGATGAATAAGCAGCAGTTCATTGAGTTCAAACCTTAACAGTTCCACGAATAGAAAAGAAGACATGGACCAAGCTCTTGCAGGTGTCGGAATTTAAGAGTTCTTGGAATGATTCAACTTCCTGACAACAAAAGAGACCTCGTCAAAATGGTTTTGCAATAGTAAAATTTAGAACAAGAAGAAAAACAACAGAAACAACTGATGACCTTCCACAGTCCAGCCCGGGGACCAGAAACTATGCCCTCTTCAACAGCATCAATGCAAAATAAAGGATGCTTATAATTAGGCGCCTGTTTCTGGGCTTGTGCTCTTGCAAACTTGAATATCTCCCTTGCATCCCCAAGTGGATCCAACTTGTCAGTCCTGTAGAGACTAATAACCCACGGTCTCCTGCGTTCATAGATATCCAGAGCCCATTTACGTGCAGTGCTCACGAGTTCATTAGCAGAGGCAATAGCATCAACAAGGCCTAACGCATGAGCTTCTTCCCCCTTAATAGGTTTTGATGTCTATTTTTTGGAGAGAGATAGAGACAAAAACATTAATCCAAGATGGAAGCCATGTAAAATCCAGAAACCACAAGGATCAAATAAAAGTAAGACCTTGCTATAACATACCAGCATCATCTCAAGAGCCTTCGAGATACCAACAAGGCGTGGAAGTCTCTGTGTTCCTGAGAAAACTCAGATCCATGAGACCATCAAAAAGGTATTAAAGGAGAGAAAAAAAAAAACTTACTTGAGAAAGAGATCAATATAAAAAAAAGGCATCCCAATCTACAAGGCTTCCAAATTGTAAGGTCTAAGAAAATGTCAGACATATACAATCATACCCCTAATTTTACACGGAGGCTATTTCCATGGCTTGAACCTACCTCAAGGTTACAATGGAATAACCTTACTATTACACCAAAGCTCACCCTCGAGCAAGAGACCAATAGGAATGAAAACATATTTCAGCAGTACCATATCTGTTAAAGAGTCCCTGATGTTTTCTTTTGAAATTACAAGTGAAGATTGGGAATCCAAAGTGCAGAGAAAGAAAACTCTGCAATTCTAAAAATCATTCAAACATGAGAAACATATAAACCTACCAACATACCTCCAAAACCAGGGATTACTCCAAGTTGAAGTTCAGGAAGGCCTAATTGTGCAGTAGAAGTTGAGATACGTGCATGGCATGCCTGGAAGGGCAAATGTTTACATTTATGATCATGAAAAACAAATCAGAAAAGATGAAGAACTCAAAAGTTATAGCACTACATACCATTGCAACCTCTAATCCTCCACCCAAGGCAAGGCCATCAATTGCAGCAACTGCAGGTTTTCCGCCGGCTGAAATACAAAGAAACAAGTTAGAGCATCAATACATCTACATAGCTTCCCCTGATAAAATAAGGAACCAAAAGAATAAATATGTAACCAATGTGTTACCTTCAAAAGCATCAGTTAGAATCTCCACCGATACCTGACCAGGCTTTGGTTGTTCCACTGACAAAAAATAAAAAAGAAAATTGTAATCTAAATATTTAGCAGTTCAATACTGGACCATAACACAAGCGAAACATTGAACAGACCTTTTCCAGCTTGCAGTCCACTAAATCCGGTAATATCAAAGCCACCAGAGAATTTACCCCTGGCTCCTGTTACATCAGCATAATATGTTACCCTTACATTTTACAGTGTCAGTCAACTCTGACATTTGACAACTGACAAGCATTCATGATGCAAAAGTTTTATCAATTTTCCATGATGAATCTTTGAATGTTAACCTGTAACAACAATTGCCTTCACATCATCTCTTCTTAAGGCTTGTTCAAAACTTTCTCTGAAGCTGATCAACACTGAGAGAGAGAGAGGTAAGTCCTGGAATCCCAGCATCAGAAATTGAAATCAACAATGCACATAAAAACAAGCAAGCAAGCATCCGTAATTCAATTTAGAGTAGCCTTAGGAGTGGCTTGAAAATGTCCCAGACTTTTTTGTGAATGATGCCTACATTTATGTTCCTCAGACAAAAGGGGTGTTACAAGTATATTAAGTTGTTCCAGGTGTTTCCAATTGTTAACATAGACCCTAACCAAACTAATAGACTCTTAGCTGGTTAAAGTCGAGGCTTGCCACGAGGACAACAAAAATACATGGCATTTTCACTCGAATGCCTAAGCAAAAATCTGATTTGTGTTCCAAAATTCACACATTAATTTGACCTTGGCAACGTAATTTGTCTTCCGAAACTTTCGATCACGAAGCTAAAACCACGATCCTATCAGTTGAGATAAAACCAGAAAGACGACACTCCAAGCATGTGTTCTGTTCTACCCCAATACATAGTTTAAAAAAAATACATCACTGCAATTGATCAACTTATATGCCTTGATACTCGTCCTATTTTCCTCAGCCAACCACCATTAAGCACACTGAATTCCTAGTAGCATTCACCACGGCACACAAATCTCAATCCAAAAGAAATTTCCATTACGAAAACAAAACAAGTTTAAGAAGCAAACCAACCATATAAAACATAGAATTTAGATTTAACACGAAACAAGGCCACTTGAACCAGAGTCGAAATCTAAGATCTAGCCTCTCTGAGATGAAAGAAAGAAAAATAAAGAAAAGGGTACCATCAGAAGAGAGTGAATTGACTGGAGGATTGATGATGGTGACCAGAGCCACCCCATCAACTCCTACTTCTATGATGGTTCTTCCCTTCACGTTGCTCCCCATCCTCTCTCTCTCTCTCTCTCTCTCTAAGCCTGTTTCTTTCAAAACTTGAAGCTAAATTGGTTTTGCAAATAATATATAGAAATGGGTTTGGGCTTGAGTCTGGCGTAAGAAAGGTAGGCGGCGTGCAGTGGGGTGAACAGTGCCGCTGCGGAGGTTGTACAAGACAACCCGGCTTGGCAGAGGAAGACATTTAATGGCCATGGCGTTTATCGTATACGATAATGTCTTGTATATCCACTTTAATCCTTCAGATGTAAATTGGTCACTTACTCGCAGTTCAAGAGAGTGAATCTCACTCCCCAATTGGAAATCAGTTTTTTTTTTATTTTTTCCTTGATTGTCATAAAAGTAAAAAAATATATATATGTGATTGAAAAATCGACCATTATTTTTGTTTTCCTTTTTGTGGGGGGATTTTCTCCGAAATATTCAATGAGTTTTATATTATCACACAAAAATATATAAAATTATTATGTTTTTTATTGTTTTATCTAATAATTATTTAATAATAACATATTAAATATTGTCATTCTTTTCTGTTAGGTAATGTTTAAATTATAAAAAAAAACATACAATTTAAATTATAGAATTTTTAAAAATAAAAAAACATTGACATATTTCTTTATCTCAATTACACTAATTTTGTAACAAAAAAATTAAAATAAAAAATAATTTTTTGATAACATACTTAGATTTAATATTTATCTATTTTCACTTTTGAATTTACAGTAATTTTTTTCCTTTTTTTTTTTTTTTTTATCTGGGTCATTCAACCCTTCCATTCCAATGCCTATTTATAATGTCTCCTTCCCACCGGATAAAATAAAAGCATTAGGATCGTAGTTCACGCACGAGCGTGTCGTGCGACACAATAAACTCTAATTTTGTCAGGATTTGGCCTCGAAATTCTAAATTTCTACTAAGTTTACAATTATATTTTTTTGAAAATGAAGTAAATAATAAAATTATATATATATATTATTAGTAAAAAATACGTTAATGATTTGAAAAATAAAAAAACATATATATATATTTTATTACTCATATTTACCTCGTCATTTCCTTTTTTATTGTTTATTTTTTGACAGCTATCGCTGGTGGCGTTGTCCTTGGCTGAGGGACAAAGAAATGGAAGACGTGGCCTGTAAAAAATGAGGAACTACAGGCACTAAGTTGAGCTAGAACGCAGGATAGCATTTCCTTAATAACACGGATTAGGATGCAGTATCGTCATCGCCGCTTGTCAATCTCGTGGACCAGTGCCGCAAATAATTATTGGTCGTTGGCCGTTACCAGCCATTGAATTTCATTGAAGTGCAGTGGCCCCACCACAGATCAGCGTTTGGGCCTACCTTTAAAAAAAAAAAAAATTGATACACCATAAATGTTATGTTACGACCGCACCTTTGAGGGTGACGGACGGTTCAACCTTTTTTTTTTTTTTTTTTTTTATAAGATATCAAAGGATCAAAACTATTTTAGACCATTTAACTGTCTTTTTAAGAGCAATTGATTTCTTTTAATATAAAAAAAATATATCTACTAAATATAAAAATTTAAGACTACTAGTTGTTTCTTTCTTGACCTTTATCACCTCATCGAAAATGCCAAATGAATTAAGGTGTCCAATAAAATCTCATTGTATAAATAGGATTATTAATGCTCAAATTGTAATATGTTATGAAAATTTTAAATTTGAAATTAGTATTTAGTTCAAAATGAAAGTAAAATTAGTATAATAATGTAATAGAAAGAAAAGAAAAAAGTTTACGTTGTTGTATACCCTAATGAGCTTTTTAAAAAAATAAAAAAAAATAATGATCCGAGAGTTGGTATCATGTCGAAGTATCGAGTAAGATGAGTGAGATTATTATATTTTTATTCATTTTGTGGAGCCACAGAGTTTCCTACTTTTTTTTTTTTTTTGAAAAAAACCCCACCGCGCACAACAAATGAGCTTTTATTTCCCGCGCAAACTCCCTCCAAGTCCCAAATCTTCCGTAGCCTGTTGTTTGTGAAACCAGAATACGATGGACCAAGTCAAAGAAATGACCCCCATTTCCGCCGCCGCTGCCCCCTTAACGACGGTCCAAGAACCGCCGTCACGTTCGTCGCCCAGCGACACCGAAATTATATGCCTCGCCCAGGAGAACCACCTCCACCCTTATCTCCTCTCGACAACCTCTCACTCCACGCTCCTTGACTATCTCCACGCACGCGCCGCCTCTCCATCTCCTTCCCTCGCCGTCTCCGAATACACGCTATCTCTTCTTTCACTCATATCCATCTCTCCCGACGACCCTTCTCTCTCTTCCCTCCTCTCCTCTCTCCTCTCCAACTACACTTGCCTCTTCCTTTCCCGCCAAATCCCTCGCGATTCCAATTCCCTCAAAACCATCCAATTCCTCACCTCCCTGTTAAATTACGTCCCCGCCAAGGACCTCGAGTCGATTGTTGAGTCAATTTTGCTCGATTTGGGGAAATTAGTGAGCGTAGAGGATACCGAGATACTGGATGTTCTTCCAGGTTGTCTTGGCTTGATCTGCAGCGAGAATGGGAAGGGATCTGTTAATTCTGTTTTAGATAGGGTGAATGAGAGCGAGTGGTCGAAAGGGGTTTTAGTGAAGATGGTTTCCCTTGCTAGGGAATTTGTTGGGTTTCTTGATAAGGAAAGAGGCAGAGAGTTCTTGGAGAAAGTGTTCAAGGGAATGAAAGGAGCGAACCTACAGGACTTGCCTTCACTGGCGTATCAGTTATTGGTTTTGGCATCAAAGGGTTTTTGTAAGAGGGAGGTGATCGGAGGCATTGCAATGTTTTTTGGGTCTGAATTTGGGTCCAAGAAAGCGAGTTCAATTGTTAGGCAAGTTGGAGGGACTGTCCTGCTTCATGTTAATTTTGCTGTGAAGCAGGATCCTTCTCTGTGGCAGGCGGTTATGGGGCTTGTGAAATTGGACCTTAGAGCTTTTAATCATTTTACTGTTGCTATCTTGTTGTCTGTTGCAAGGGTGAGGAGATTCTGTGAGAGTGCCATGGGAATATTAAAAACTGCAGTGCTGACTGCCTACCGGGATTACAGGGTTTCCAAGTAAGGTGTAATTTTTATAAGCGTTCTTTCTTCGGCTTCAATATTCAATTTGGTTTTTGCGGTTAGCGAGAATTAACATGTCCAATAACTTACACTTCTGTACTTATCTGAACTATTTCTGCTTATTCCATCTTGAACAGGTAAAATTCCTGTTTGAATAATCTGTTGTACGAGTTCATTCTTCTGGCAGCATGAAGGAATTAATGAATGCAAATCATGGACTGAATACAATATTTCTTAATTTTATGATGATGATGTTCATATTTTTGTGTTCTGACAAGGATGGATTATCTGATTTCACCTTGTTTTAAATGATAGTTTTTGTTTCGGTAACTTTTTGTTTATATCCTTCAGAGACTGTAACTGGTTACCTCTTGATTTGAAGGAAGAGTATCGGCAGAATGTGCAAATAGTGGAGAAGGCTGTATTAAGAGCGGTTAGTGCCAATGAACCTCCACACCTTCCCGCGCAAATTAATATTTGAAACTAAAGAAGGTATTTATTATTTTATTTGTGTTTAGGTGAATGATAGCAACACTGGAAGGGAGCACATAGTGCCTACAATTGTGCATTTTGGCTTTGTACTACTGGAGTCACTGGAAGGGGGAAACGATGAAGCTGTCTACAGCCCTGATAGTCCGTTAGGCAATGAAGAGCTTGGTATACAGATGCTAAAAACTCTATTTGAGGTCCATGCTATGGCAAGAAATGAGGTTTGTAATATCTGCTTTGAGTAAATGTGCTATATTAACAGCATTTCATATTGCTTTGTGAAAAGCAAAAGAAAATGAATGCTTTTATATATTGAAATATCCATCTTTTTGTTATGTTGTTGGTCATGCTGGCATGCCTTCCTATATATGTGCTTTGTTCAACTTTAATGTAGTATTGTGTTTTATTGAGCTCAGAAATGAATGGGAGTAATGCATTATCAAGCTTCAAATAAAGGCATGTGCCCGCATGGAATAATTCCGTTTTAAACCTTTGAGATTTTTTAAGAAACTCTGATGCTGTTATAATGTCCTCGGTTTCTCATCTCACTTCTGGGGTGAAGAAACTATTACTTTGTGATGCTCTCTGTTCGTAGATGAATGTCCTTAGTCAACTGGTCTCAGGAGAAAGCATACTCCTTGAAAAGATGCCATTATAAGCATTGTAATGTTCTGTAAACATCAAGATCGTAAAGCAAAGACGAACTTTGGATATTATTTATCATCAACACAATTGTAAGAAGTTTGCTAGTGGTTAGTTCCACAAGATTCGTCATACCTAAGGGACTTTTTCTCACTCAATTTCCTTTTTCTTTTGGGATGCTCCTCCAATATGAACTTGGCATCTGTACCTGAATCTGAAAGAGAAGCAAAAATGTTTTAAACTTACACGCGGTCCTGTTCTGTTGAATTGATTGTTTTCAGACCTTTTCTTTTCTTCTTCAGATATCACTGAATCAAACTTACCTTTTCAAAATTTAGTTTCCTCTTTTGCTAGTCAAGTATCTGTGAATCCCAAGAATGTTTTGCTTGGTACTTCCTCTGTGTTTTGTTAAGCAATATGGTATTAATGTCATGCAATATGCAATCATAAGGTTATTGAGCAATGCAAGCTTCGCATCCTTTCTTTGAAGCTAGAGCAGAGCATGACAATTATAAGGTAACTTTACAGCAATTACTGATAAAGATCTTGTTGAACTGTGATGATTGTGGCTTTAAATTTTGATGTGCAGATTGCTTGGTTATCTGGTCCAAACTAATCCTCACCTGATGTTGGAACATATTGCCCGTTTGAAGGAGTTGTTAGATTATTTTGCTTTTATGCCTGGGAAGGTCGCCTCTTATCTTGTTTCTGCTTTGGTGCCTCTCATCAAATTTAGTCATGATCTTCGGGTAAATACATTATTTTTCAGTATGGCTAACGTTCAAAAAACTTTCCTGATGGGACCAATGTTGCCCCTTAGCAGTTCTGTCCAAATACTTACCATTGTCTTCTCTGCTTTGCAATAATGTAGGATTATATTATATTAATTGCACGTAAAGCCATGTTTAGAAGAGAAGATACAGTTCGTCTTGCAGCAACAAATGCCATAATCAATCTTTTACTGGCAGAAAAGCAACCCAATAGAAATTGCTCCTTTTCTTTTCAAGACTCATCAAGCCAAGCAAGTTCCAGCCAGCAGGCAGAGATGCCCTGTGGAACTGGCAGAGGCCTGTTCCAGGAGCTGAGTGATTTGCTGCAGAGATGTCTTTATCAGCCAGTTACTTTCTCATGCATCTTATAATGGTAGTGCTTTTCTTGAGAAAGTCTAGTTTTGTACCATACACTAAGGTAGATGCTGCTGGATTACTTTTTGTAGGCCAAAGTCAAGGAAGTTATGTATCACGGTCTTATGAAGCTTGTGTTGGTCGACCCAGCAACTGGGAGAGTTGTTTTTGATTTTCTTTTGCCTCACTTCATTCGCTTTTTCAAAGAGGTATGCGTTTCGTTGCATGGCCTTGATTCCCTCTGGGCTTGGACCATGAAGTTGTTCTAACTAACCTAAGGTTTTCCACGGAGAGATTTCCACTGTCAGGAAAAGAAAAGTTTTTTCCTTCTACATTTTGACTTTCCCAACTTCATCCTCACCACTGGGCTACCCATCAGTGGTTATATAGAAGGAAAAGTCATAGCCTCATACAGTCTTACTTGAAGTGCATTCATTTTCAAACATGCATATAATTTGTTGAATTTCAAACTTTGTGTTGGATCACCCTGTGTGCAGGATGCAAGGGTCCCACTAAAAATGGATTCTTGTGTAAAATTTGATGGGGGCAAAATTCTTCTTGAAGAGCCTCTCGATTGTCTTCTATCTTGTGTTTCTTGGATTTTACTACTTCAGCCACGGGGTAAAACCGATGATTCAGAACCTTCTTGGGCATGCTTTGGTTTCTCTCTTTCACAAGAGAATGAGGTACCTATATTCACATCCAATTAAATCACTCTAGGTGAAAAGTCAGGAGATCGGAAAGTTTTCTCTCATCATCAGTATTACAATAATGCAGGTAGGAAGAAATCTGTCTGCGGAGTCATTCTCCAATGCTTTGTTGAAGATTAGGAGTGTCCTCAGGAAAGGAAATTTGGAAGGTTTGTGCGGTTTTCTTTTAACATTTTATTTTTTCTTTTTAATGATTGGGGCTTGTTGACATTTTTTGGTCCCTTGCATTTAAATGATTCGAGGAATGGGGTGGGGTTTTTCACTAGTAACAGGCAGAGATTGCAATGTTTAACAGTTCAGTAAAGAATTTTCATTTTCATATCATCTTCATTCTCTTAATGTCAGATCAGACCTGCTTAGTCAGACCAGCAACACCGGCTCTACATCTAATGAAGAGAAGAGAAAATGTCAAGCAGTTATTTTATCTGGAATTGTTGATGTATTCTTGAATTCTATTGCTACTGATATGGAGAAAGCAACAAATGTAAAGAAGATGGATCTTGAAAGAGAACTTCTTGAGTACATTCATCTTCATGAGTTGCTGGAAAAGGATACATGTACAAGGCCCAGCGCTGGTGTCAAAAAGAGTCTAGGAACTACTGCTCTTGATATGACACTTAACAATGATTCTCTTAATTCCGGATTGTCTCAAGAACGAGTGCCTTTCTTGGCAACTTCAAGTCTTCATCAGTTGATGCAAACAGCGCTGAAGCTGTACAATACTGCAGACTCTGATCATGTGCCGACTTCCCAGAACCACAGCCATTTGTCCTCATCCAACAAAATAAAATGCTTTAACATTATTACTTTTGTCTTGAATAGTTCCCTCCAACATATGAAATCTTACCCTGCAAAGGGAAAAGAAGACCCACTGAAGACTTTAATCTATGGGGAAATCAAGTCAATTGGAGCTCCTTTGTTGAAATTAATTTATTTGCTTAAATCAGGGCCAAAATTCACATCAGACCAGAAGAAAAATGAGCCCAAAGGAAAAAAGGATTTTGAGGATAGAAAGGATCATCTCCATTTGGCCTTATTGTGCTTGAAGGAACTGACCAAAGTCAGTTTGCAGAGCCACCAATTGACTGCCTTGGTTGAAGATTTGTTGTCAGTCTCTAGACTTGAGTACGCTCATTTGGATAAGGAACATGAAGGAGCCACTGAAATAAGTGATCAACATATAAGAAACAAACATTTGTTGCTTGTCAAAATTTTGAAGCCACTGTTGTCCGAACTTCTGGCACTATCATTATCCAGTGAAACAGAGGTAAATGTATTAGCGTGTCTCATTATGCACCAGTTTCAGGAGTTGCAGTTTTATGCTGAGCTCAGCTCAATTTTTAAAGATAAACACCTCCTAAGTAGTTTTATTCTCAGGTCCTTTGTGACATGATATTGATAGTTGGACAGAGGCTTCCCTGCAAGTGGAGGAACTTTCATGGAGAGTGGTGCGTTCATGCCTGCAAAAGCAATAACACAAAGAATCCTAAGGTTGCCAAAAGCATGGTTTCACTTGCTATCCGTTTAAGCTCACCTCCAGTTGATTTAACTGCAGCTAAACACTTGGCTGATGAGCTACTACAAGTCATGGGATCCGAGGAAAGCAGTCCATTGGAGGTGTCTGAATCATACCCCATCATAAACCAATCAACAAGCAATGCCATAAGTTCTTGCATGCTTCAATTAATTGCAGTAGTTGTTACTGATATGGATTGGGCCACTAAGAAACTAAAAACATACACTCTGGCAGCCCATAAAGGCATTCATCTTAGTCAGAATGAAGAAAATGCTTCTGGAGTAGCTTTTGAGGATAGTCTTTACTCAAGGGCTCAAGCAGTAGTGGAAGTTTTATCTTCCTTCGTTTTGTTGAAACTCATGGGTAAGCTGGGAGAATTGAACGTTTAGCACTAATTAATATTGGGTGCTTTGTTCAAGTTTCTAATTCATGCATAATTATGCAGACCCCCAAGCAGAGCATCTTCTCAGATTGACTGCAAAATTTTACAAACATCTAGCTCAGATGTCAAGGCTCAGGATTGCTCCTCGGGGATGCAAGCAAATGTTACCTACTCCAACTTTTCAGAAGCTTGTGGAACTTACTTGCAAGAGGCTCACAGTTCCTCTTTACAACTTCGTTGCTGAGATGCAAAGGGTACATTGACATATTACATGACAATTTTACTTCTGCCTTTTCTATTTTCCTCGAGTAATGATCACTTCAAATTTTGTCTGTGGTTCTTGATTCAAAAGGTTCTTGTTGACGGCCTCATCCATTTGTATTGCAGGAACAACAAGAGAATGCTAATAGCAAGGGTATCATCAACAAGATCAAGAGGGAGAATAAATGCATTCCTGATCTAATCTTCCAGATAGAAGATTATGAAAAATATCTCATCCAACTCAGCAAGGTAAGCAAAGTTAATTTGTTGAGGCATGCCAAGCGCAGCACTTCAAGGGATTTTAAGATTCTACGTCAGAGTGAAGAGAATGCACCAAATGATACTGCTGCAGCTGCTGAGGATGGATCGGATGAGGTTTCTGGAGACAACGAACATAATGAATTAGACAAGTCCTTGCCTGGTAGTCCATTAGTTGCTGATGAATATGATTCAAATGGTGATAATGGAGCTGCTCCTCCTGCCGCCAAGAAGGCGAAGAGAGGTAGAGTTGTGCAGGACTCTGAAGATGAGGCATAGGTCACAGGTGCAATCTGTGCTAAAACTCAAAATAGATACTTGTACGAGTTTCTAGTATTGACAAGCCCTGAATGAAAAGGGGAGGAGGTAAACCTTAATCTCGTTCTTTCTGCAAACCATGTCTCAATTGCATGAAGAATGCTTATTCGGTGCATTGCTTTCGTGGTCCGAGCCAGCTGACTTCTGGCTAGGAATTAATTAGGACACCCATTTGATTGCAATTATGAACCAATGTGGACACTGTATAAAAGCATTTCAAGTATCTTTAGCAGTTCTTAAGGTACAATATTAGCAGTACGTGCATTCATTGTTCAAACATGTTCGAGCGTTGCTCCAACATTTCCATTTTGGATATATATTCACTTGGCCTGTAATACTTCCATTTTCATTCAATCGGCCACATGAGTTTATTTATCAAATTAAAGAAAATGAATTTATAAGCGTTTCAAGCTATATTCCTTTTGACTCAATTATCTGCACCAATCTAGTGTTTGCAGAACACGAGCTCTATGTAAGTTAAGTTTGAGGTAATAAAAGAATTTTTTCAAGTTGCAAATTGCTTTCCCAATGTACCAGAAATATTAAGATTCCCTCCCACGTAGCTTCATAATCGCCCATTATGAAGAAGGCTTTGAAATTCGCTTCCTCCATGCCGCCGTCAAAGGTTGCCAGACGAAAGCATCAATAAGGCGGAAATGATGGTTGCCGGTGAGGTGCCCGACGGCGACACGGAAATCTGGTAAACCCACAAATCAAATGAATGTGTGCATGTGTTTTTGTTTGTTTGTTTTTTTGGTACATAGCATCTTTAAGGGCACCGCCGTCTTCTTTCCAGATGATTGCCTTTGCCTATAAAATATAAAAAAATTGCAAGAGAATACAAGGCGTCCTTCAAGGCGAGAGGTTAATTTTTTTATTTTTATTTTACATGGAAGATAAGATCATGGGCAATTTTATTTGTTTATTATTTATTTTTTTGTCCTAGCAATGCTGTCTTGTTTCCTTTACCATTGAGTTTGAAGAGATAAATATTTTATATATAACATAAAAATGATTTTAGGTTCACTGAAATTCTTCACGCATTTTTCCGAGAAAATTAACCCCATCATACCAAATAATATTTATTATAATAAGAGCAAGTTCACGGGACAGACGGAGAGGGAGGAACCCACATACACACTACTGCTTCAGAGTTCGGAAAAGCTGTCTTAAACTTTAATTAAATCGGGAAACCCCCAAAGTACTTCTTAACCTCAAACCAAAGCCGGCGAGAAAGAGGAATTGAAGATGAGTACTGAAGAAGCCAAGAGAAGCCTCACCGGAGGTCTCGTGGTCAAGCCCAACTCCGATGACCGGAAGATCCTGTCGGCGGTTGGGGCAGTCCCGACCGCCAAGAAAATCGTCATTAAGAACGCTGATATGAAAGAAGATATGCAAAAGGAGGCTGTGGACATAGCCATTTCCGTTAGCTCTCTCTCTCTCTCTCTCTCAAATTGTTTTCTATTTGAATGCTGCGATTTGGATGCTCTTTTGGGTATTCTCTGTCTCTCTCTTTTGAACTCTTTTTCATTTCGTAGGATTAATGCTTGATTTGGGCGGGTGGTTTTTGATTCAGGCATTTGAGAAGCACAATGTAGAGAAAGACGTCGCCGAGCATATAAAGAAGGAGTTCGACAAGAAGCACGGACCCACCTGGCATTGCATTGTCGGCCGCAATTTCGGTAATTCCATTTTCACTCTCTCGCTGCTCTGCTTTCCCCCGCCCCCCCCCCCCCCCCCCCCGGGGGGGGGTTCCTTTTTTGTTTGATTTGTGCTCAAGCTTGGTAATTGAGTTAGTTTATTTTCGAGTTTCTAAGTGGGAAAGTGAGCAATTATTGCTTTTGGTTTTTAATAGGTTCGTTACTTCATTAATTGCTAGATGATTAATGCTTTTATATTGTTAAAATTTGGAAAACGTGGATCTAAGCTTAGATTAGACAACTTTCGTTCAGCCTAGTACCCGTTTCTTTATACCTGTAGGTTCTTTCCTTCTTTACCCGGGCATGTTTTTTTTTTTTTGTGAAAATGAAAATTTGAGAGTCACATTTTGTTATTGATAAGTGGATGGATATCACTAGCTACTGGTTATTTTAGATACTGAAAGGCAAAGAGCCAAGAGACTGAATATACCCTGGCCCAATGCTAATCCAAGCCCAGTCCTCTAACCTCATCGAATTCCCATTTCATCATTGAATGCCACCAAGCCTGAATGCCAGTTGGAGTTACAAAAACATTAGATGAGTTTCAGAACACTAGGGAATTGACTTCATAGGAGATGTAACAAACTGCGTTGCGTCAAGAATGCTTGTTAAATGCTTTGTTTTTATGGTTTGAGCCAGCTGACTTCTGGCTAGGAATCAAGGCAGCATTACATTTACAATTATAAGTGGGTTGAGTAATGGACAAAAGCATTTCAAATATGTTAGCAAATGTCAAGGTACAATATAAGCATTATATGAAAATGATTTGCTGCTTCATTTACAATCAAAGAGTATTGCAGTCCTCTGAATCCTAGCTTCCAAATTCCAAGTATTTGGAATGGAAGCTATGATCTGGCCCTGTTGCTCAGCGCCATTTTGATGGTCCCTGCGGCTGAAGGGCTCAACTATTACGAGAACCTGGGACAAGAAATATATCTTGCTTCACTTGAAAACTACATCCTGTCAAGGCTACATTTGGGAATTTAACAATATTTATTTTATGATTCGAATGCTAGATAAATCAAGAAAGAACTGTATAGAATGAAGTTTATGTATGATGCATGTCCATGACACTCTCTGGAACACAGACAATTTGACAAAAAGCCAATTCTAATTAGCAAATAGGATTGGTCTGTGTAATGCAGGAGCAGTTTATATAATGGTATTACCCTTCTGCAAATAGTTCTGCATAGACGTGCCATTGCCTTGTCCCAAAGCCAAGTCACTCCTTGGTCTAGTTGAGCTGAATGTTAGGCTGGTTTGCTTTTCAATTTAAAATTTAACGAACTTTGGCAACATGTTTTCCCATGATTTTGAATAACAAACAGAAGTTTCATATTTCTACTGGAAATATGGAAATTTTAATTGCAACATAGGTCATTGTAAATGTTTTAATTGTAAGAGTACTTTTAAGAGTTTTTGTCATCTTTAGCATGGTCAATCACAGAAAGCACATGGTTTGGAAAAGAGCGTATATAATTTAAGACAATTATTATGAAGTGTGGGGTGGACCTTGTGAATCCACCATCACACCATTGATGGACTTTGATAGGGACAATATTTACTTCTGTGTCCTGCGATCCTCAATGGACATGGTATGGGATTAGCCATAGCAGGGGAAAATGCTTGGCTTCCTAGTATGTGGTTGAGAGTGAACTGGCTGCCAGATGCCCAAAGGCGAATTTGATCCTTGTAAGATGTATGCAATTCAAGTTTCTGGCTTAAAAGGGAGTTTGCATCCGAGGGTTTAAAAAAGGTTTGTTTATCTTTCCGCTCTTCAGGCTTGAAGAAAACACGCTCTTTGGGTCAGCTTTCCCAACTTGATTTACCTTTTCATTCATCATTATTTTACTTATTGTGCCTGGCTGTAGTATCTGTTTCTTCTAACAACTGATAATGTATTAAGATTGTACTCTTTTGCACTTATAATTTCTTAATAAAATTGATCCGGTTTATCAAAAAAAAAAAAAAAAAAAAAACAAAACTAAATCAATCTTTTTCATTTCTTCTCTTTTCTTATTTTTTTTTCCTAAGTAACAGGGTCTTACGTGACACACGAGACAAACCACTTCGTTTACTTCTATTTGGACCAGAAAGCAGTTTTGCTCTTCAAATCTGGATGATGCAATTGTCATGGCCGAGATGGTGGCAAGGAGCTTATGATGATGGCCTTATAGTTAAAAATGTCTGTATGTATCAATTGTAATCCATGGGCATCGCGCAAAACTTTTGGGTCATATCACTTGCCCCTATGGTGTATATTTGGATTGTCTTGTAATGGTTTTGAACGCTGGACCGGAATCAAGTCTTTTGTCTTTGACCCAACTTCGTGTGTCCTTGATATTTTTTTTAAGCATTACTTTGGTTGGTGGATGTCTTTTGTCTGATGCTTCTTCTGCAATGACATTTTCTTTTTCGGTTATTCGGAAATGCAAATACGATGACCTCCTTTGGATTGTGTTTTTCCTTTTTTTGAGAAACGTCAGGTATGTATTCAAATTATTTTTGTTAATATGTATAATTTTTTATTGATATAATTGTGTGATAAAATGTTTTAAATTTTATTTATTTAAATAAAAATAACAATTTATAATAAGTTGGGAAATTTTTTATGTAATATTAAGGCTATTTATATATGTTTATAAGGTCTAAGAGAATTTAGCAATGATATCTTTGAATGCTAACTATTATAAAACTATTATCTTTTTTGGAAAAGTAGTTTATTGGAGCGTGTGATCCCACATTTTTTTGTCTATCATGTAATTAAAAAAAAAAAAACTAAAACATAGCCAATTAATTTTGGTGTTCAAGAAAATTTTGTTCAGAAAGTATTTACCGTGATGTATTTCTCCGTGATTTAGCAGCCATTTATACATTTTCCTAAAATTTAATCTAACCTGTCTAATCTGGATAATCTCCTTCTAATTCAAGCCGAATTCATTTTGGCGGGAATTCTTGTTCAGAAAAGAGTTTTCTGAATTTTTTCTTGTCATGTAATTGTTTTCAAGACCCACCCATCCTCCTTCAAGCAGACGGGAAGGTACTTCAATCATCAGGACACTGTAGGAAATTAGTCATCCTCGGCGAGATGGGCTTTGTTGGGAAAAATTGCAAATTACCAGAAATGAAAAATCACCAAATCAAAACAATTGAAAATAAGAACAAATAAATGAATGAAAAGATCAATCCTCCACTTTGCAAGCAAGAACCCATAAGCATTCCCCTTTTCCTGAGAGGTATTTGCGTCTTTTAGCATCGCATAAGACAAATGGCAAACCTGTTTATTTCAAAAAATTGGGAAACCCTCTTTTTTTTCTCTCTAAGAATACAGTCGTTTGGCCTTTCTGTTTCCAGCTTCCAGAAATGCGTAGGCACCTACCTAATAAGTATGAGATTCTATGGTCTTAACCAACCTTTACTTCTTTTTTTTTTTTTTAAATCTCTTATGCTTCTAAAATTCAATGATTTACTTTTCTTCAACTTCCTAGTTAAATGGGCAACTTTACCCGAAAATGCCAAAGGATTCGACCCCTCCTCTTATGCTTCTAAAGCATGTTTTAGCATGCTTTTCCAACATTGCTTAACGCAACACAATGAAAATTACTAGAGCAACTAATTCGGTGCGTTTGCTAGTTTTATTAGACTACTAATTATACTTCATATTACTGCAGTGGAGGTACCTTGGAAGAAAAATATTCTTCCATTCACCATGTACAATATCGCAAGATTTGCATAAGCGATTCGTTTCTGTTTCTATTAAATTTAAATCATTTTGTAAGTCCTTATCCAATCATCATTTTCCATTTCTGAGAAAGGTAATCCAGTAACAATTTATAATTTGATATTTCACATCAATTAAAGTGTGGGTGGTATGACTCTCATCCAAGACATCTACCAGCCTCCATAGACTCTGCTTTTGAAACAATGGGGAGCCCATGATTTTAATGGTGGTTTTATAGCCCAAATATACAATTTATGGCAGTAGTACTGCCATGTGCTGCAAACAAACAAACTAGGCCTGGTTCATACAACCATGCACCCATTACTCTACTTTGGATTCGATCGTCAGGAAATGCATAGACGGAAACACAAGAAAATTTGGAAGAGAATAAGAAAAGAAATGAAAAAGGACAACCGCTTTTTTGTCGGCTTCCTCGACCATAAATCCTAATTTAATGAATAGGTTGTGAGGGCCACAGCATTGTTCTGAAGTACCAGCCAATGTTAATTCCTTGCAGGCTTATATTGTACCACCTTCGGGTACAATATGTTCCCCGTAGGTGCACCACTCGCTGCACAGTCTTAAGGTATTTCCTCCAAAAATGCTCCAAGGAGACATTATTTCTCCCAATAAGAAGAAAACTCTCTTGAACTTTAAAACTTCCAAAATTTTCACGTACCAATTAATTAATCAGGTTTACTCTAAATACCCTTTTAACCGGTCGTAGTCACTAGCAAAAAAGACAGACCAAACCATGGAAGCCCAACAAATTTGTCCAGGGGCGGGGTACCTCTTTGAAGATGAAAAGACATAGGTGCCATTTTGGCTTCATTCCAGGTAGCAAAAAAGGCAGTAAAGATTAATGTCATTTCGAAAGAGCCCAGCAAGGGAAAAACTGGATAGAAACAAACAGAGCATCCGAAAAACAGATGACAATACACACCAGTACCCTTTTTTTTTTTCTCACTTCATCCCGGCCTCTCCCAACCTTTTTCAGTATGCAAAGCCACCCGCTCGGATCCTGGCGCTTTTGCGGTGGCGAGAAGCGGAAGAGCAAGGAGAAGAAGAGGCAGAAGTTGGTTTGATGGCAGCAAATTAACAGTTTTCATTCCTTAAAGCCTCTTCTTCGTCCCTAGATATCTGCCTGCACCTGCACTCCACGCTACAAAATGCTCTGTCTCCTCTGCGCACACAAGAAAGATACAACCCCCCCCCCCCCAAATCAATTTTTGTACAAAAGAAAATAAACCCATGAAAGATTTCAGCCCAAAAACTCAGTATAACACAAACAGTCGAATGAAAAAGCTAAAAGATCTAAATATTCAATGAAGATGAAGTATGGAGAGTATGGACTTTGGACTTCGTGTGCTTGCTTACTTGTACATGTAGATATCTTTGCCAGGCAAGAGTTTCTGCCTGCAGAGAAAGCATTGTTCAAGAAAAGAAGGCAATGGAAAACATGAGGATGAAGTGCTGCTAGAAGAAGGCGGTCCTAAAGGGGTGGGTTTGTTTGACATCAGAGCGATCTTGCTGATTATTTGTGGGGTTTTCTTTCTAACATCACCCATTTGGCCCTCCAAGACTATAGTTAAACCTACCATCTCTCATTATAATTCCCTCTTTATAGCAGCTCTCTTCAAGTTAGTACATCTCTCTCAGAAAGACTTCAGCTTGGCCCCTGCTGTGGTGGCCTTAGCGATAAAAGGAGAAGTTTTTGGTTGACTGAAGGACTTAGAAAATAAATAGAGCGGTGAGAGAAAGAAAGGATTGGTAGGTGGGACCATCACAGCAGTGGAGAGCAGTAGACCGATTTGGCTTCTAGTGCCTGTTAACTGCCACGTATCCGTTTTAGTTTCAATTTCATTTTCCCACTATCCTTTTCCACTCTTTTTTGTTTTTTTTTTTATCCCACTCTCTTACAGTCATCACTTCCCCCTTTCGCACGTTGTTCTGTTTCTTTCTCTGTTCATTGTACGATGTGGTTTTGAACTTTGAATGTTTATTTTGCATTTCATTATATAGTTTTGTTCTCAAAATTGCATGTCAGGCGAGTCAGCAACATGGCTTAGATTCTGTTCTTTTTTGCCAGTTTTATGGTCAATATTTCAAAACAATGTACTTCTGGCCGATTCGGACTATACATGATTATTCTCTTATGGGTGCATTTTCCTTGGGCGCTACTGGTTTTCGAACAGCATGCCGTAGCTTGCAATTTCGTTCATTAAAGCAAAGACAAAAAGGGAGACAATTCATTAACTCGAGTAAAATTTAAGGGGGCTTAAATTTATGGAAATAATTAATTATATATAAGACCCCTTATAGAGATAGGCTTAATTGTACCCATTAATCTTGCCCTTGAGAAATAATTTATTAGATAATTGTTAATTAATGTGTGCTTTGAGGCTTAATTAGCATTCAATAGAATGGGTGAATCACAAGAATTGTAAAGAAATAAGGTCTTTTTGGTCCTTCTTCTCCTTCTATGGATGGTTCGGAACATTTCCACATTATGATATGACTTTAAAAGAGTTAGAAAATGGCTAAGAAGAAAACAATAACATTTTTTTTTGTTTGATTAAATTAGGGAATGAGGTATTTTTTATGAGTAAAAGAAAAAGAAAAAGAAGAATATTGTTAAAGCAAAAGTTGAACCACAGACCTACGTGAAGGAGTAGTCGGGAGAAGTACAACGAGAAATTAATGCCAATGGTAAGAAAAAATTCGATTAACAGTAGTTTCCTTCCTCTCCGTCAAACCAGTAAAGCATCAGAAGTAATGAAATAAAAAATGAATTATGCGTTTAATAAGTTGGCAATGATCAATTTTATAGCGAACCATACCGAATGATATATATATATATATATAAATAAATAAAGGAGAAAGGAGAAGTTTCGGCAAAGCTTTTCCATATGGGTGGAGTCCCTTTATCAGCCACCTTAGTTGTATGTTCTTTCTTTTTACAAATTCTATTATTTTATGTGTTATCTATGGCATTGTTGTTGTCAATCGTCCATAAATTGTCGATGATAGTTGATAATATGGATACGTCCAATGAATCCTAAAAATGTTGCTTTCTATCCATTCCCTGCCCCGTCACCGATGGTTTTAGCGGCTGAGTGGTCCGTTTCCTTGAGGTATCCTCTAAACAAATAATCTTGACCTGAGCTACCAAGGAAATACATGGAGTTTCTCTCTCTCTCTCTCTCTCTCTCTCTCTCTCTCTCTCTCTCTCTCTCTCTCTCTCTCTCTCTCTCTCTCTCTCTCTCTCTCTCTCTCTCTCTCTCTCTCTCTTCATTTTTACCTACAAATATTATAATTAATTACATGTGTGATATTGAGTTTATGCCTTTAATTCCGTTAAAAGTTGGTAATTCCCGTCAAAATTAAAAGACTTGTGAGAAAATTTTCTTTAATTTTTTCTTCTGGGTACAAAGCAATCATTTCTTTATTAAGTTAGATTTTAAAATTAAAATTTGGTCAATAAGATGGAGGGTACACTTATTTTTCAACTAGGTTTACCCCAAGTCTACAAACACGCTTTCTTGATTGGAAGGGTTACCTCATGCAACATCTGCAAATCCATATTGCAAAGCTTAATAAAGCCGACATCAGTTTACAGAAGGTCTTTGACCATAAGTGCAAGTTCATGAATGAAGCTTTCATTTCATTTTCGCCCCTATCAGAAATATATATATATATATTTTACATCATAAAGGGATCATTTTTAGAATGTAATTATGATCATGTGGACCAAATTTAGAAGTAAGTCATTGACATTTTACTTAATATTTTTATGAGAATTAATCACTTGAATATTTGAACTTAGCTCACCCCGGTATTCTCTACAATTTAGGCACAGATGATACTAACTTTAATTTCATTGCCAGCAACCATATTGTCTACGTAACTTAACCCGAAAATTAATACGCATGCAGGGATTTAAAACCTGGTCAAATACGTGGCAGAAATACTAACAAGCAGCCACCTTGAGTTGTCCTCATCAACGATTGAGTGTAGTTTAAAGTTCCCCATCCAAGCTAATCCACTAAGAGGTGAAACGATGCACGTCAACTTACGCACGCACAACCTTATTAATTAACTGCTGCACATTAGATTGTCACCACCAAAGTCAAGGATAGAAAAAAAAAAAAAAAAAAGCACAGAACGTGACTAATCTAATGGAATATGAAACCCCATGTAGTGATAAGGCAGCGTGTTTATCTTGAAGTTTACGAAAATTAAAATATCGTGTTATTGAATGCGGGTGTCATTTTATCGCACCTACATAATTTCATTGATCGGAAGGACCTCACAACGTTTTCTAAACCTGAAAAACAGGCCGCCATGAGTTCACGAGCGTTGGTGTGAATTTGCAGGGTGGATTATGTGCTTGCGGTTTGGCCATTTCTATTTCTCAGTTGGAAACGGGGGGACTAAGAGAGGTTTTAAACTTGCTCACGCACTTGGGTAAGCCATTCAAGTCACGGGATAACATATGGGTTGATGGTTTGATCGATTCGGCACGGGCCACACGCCACAAACAGTCAAAACGATCAGACTTGCACTTTTCGTTTGTATTGTCTTCGTCTCAAATTCCCCAAAACATGATCGCTACAATGGTCCATTTGGTCAAATTGTTTTATTATTATTATTTATTTTACTGAATTTTTCTCCTCCATCAATCGTCCTGGAGAAACACTTCAAAGATTAAAAGATTGGACTTTTATCTTAAATGCCAATGTCAAAAGATGAAGAGGAAGAAATATCCATTGTTGGGGTAACGTGTGTTTCGCCTGATTAAAAAAGAAAGATTATATATATATATATATATATAACCATTGATCTTTATTTAAAAACGGGCAGTTGGCAAGGGAATCAAAGCAGCTAATATTTAAAGTAAATTACAAACTTACCGTAAATTCTGTGGTTTATATTTAAGAAATTTGAGTTTTAATTAAAATTATTTGAAGTGGTAATTTGATTAATAATTTAATATATCATTTTTTACATTAAACTAAATTTAAATATTTTTAAAAGAATCATGAGAGATAAGATAAACATTTCGGGAACGTTAAGAGGCTACGAACCTACCGAAGCAAGACTAGCAGTAATTTAATTTTCTCTTAAGTTAACAAGAAAACTCAGAGAAAATACAATAGAACAGTGGATTTTTCTGCAGTTTGGTACGAACTGGGGAGAGCAGGATTGAGTGGCAAGGGCTAGCTAGAGAAGACTGTGTGTTAAAAAGGTAACTAGAAAGTTTTGCCGTACGGTGGCGCCAGAGATTTCTTTTAATAAAGCCGGCGGTGCCACCCCGGAAGGTGGCAACCTTCGCCACCTGTTCAATGGATTACTTCCCCGACGATAGGTAGCGCGCGCCCTTCATTACTTTGGTAATTAATGTATTAAGTAGATAAAAAATTCACGCTCTAATTAAAGTAACAGCATCTGTTACCACGTAAGATTGGAAAATTAAATAGTATTTGATCCAACACTCGTAACGTGACATGGACATGAATTTTGTACATAAATCATAAATTTTCAAGGTGTACTTGACAAGCAAGAGCACGGATTTTCATAAACTGTACTAGTCAAGTCGGATAATATTCGTGCTATTTTCTTTCTCTCTGGATTGATAATCTGACCCCATAAGAAAACTCAAAAATTAATAAACTACACAATGATAAGAAAGGGGGAAATAAAACATTCAATAATTGTTTTTAGTAGGTATAGAGACACATCTTTCTCCATGAATCTCGAGAGTTTTAAGAGGTGCAAAACTGCAGATTGGGGGGGCGGGGATTCCATTTTCATTTTCGGTCGTTGGGCGCAACGATCTCAAACAACGAAGGCCCGACAGGTCAGAATCAATGAATTGACCACCGGGCCTAGGAATGTAATGACTGGGCCCAATTTCTGGTTTCTGGGTCCTAATCGTATTCCCAATGTTTGAAAGGGCAAGGCAAGTTGAAATATCTTCAAATGCACGATCACACTCATGGTTTCGTGTGCAAATCGAAATCCAACCTCGCTGATTTTATTTAACTTATGAAACGGATGTGAGGACACACCACCAAATGGTTTTTATGTGCACGAGTGCGTGGTGAGAAAGCAAGCACCCTTAAGTTAGAAAATCTAATATTTGTTATAACATATAAATCTTTGATCTAACAGTACTCAGAAGCAAGCATACAGTCGTACAATTTGTACCAAATTTATACCTCTCCACTCGTAATTGACAAGGCAGGAGCACGACGACGAGGCTTCTGTACCCTAATCCTTGCCGGACAATGCTCTCGCACCCTTCCCTCAAAATTGGAAATCCCGGTCTGAGAAAAGTCGTGTATAAAACTGCACGGTGATTTTTATATATTTTTGTAAATAAAAAAAAAAAAGGAAAGGAAAATACAGCATAATATTGGGAGAAGAAAAGCAAGGAGGAGCACCGAACGAGGCCACTGTATCGAGTATCGACGACCCAAGTGACCTGAGTACATGACTCACAATGTGGGCCCTACCGGACAGTTTCATGTCATTTCGGGGGCTTGAAGTGACCTGACAGTCATTGGACCTGAGTTTTGGGATCTAACTTCCAACTTACGCGCGGACTTTTTTTCTTTTTAAACGGCATGAAAGGAATTTTAAGGATTATAGAAATCGATTCAGGCCCCAAGAAAGCGTTTAGGCCCAATTATCCAAAAAGGATCTACTTTAGCCTGTACTTCTCTATAAAAGGGCACCGTTCGCCAAGCCCACTTTCATTCCCAGGATCAAAGTCCTGGGCATCATGTATCGGCATGCCAGACCAGCAGCAAATGAGGACCCAGCACCTGTATGACACTAGGCGTCGTAAAAAGCACATTCCAACTCCAAAACCAGATTAAACGCAATCCCTTCGAACATTGCCTGGTCACCTCACTTTTGTTTTTTGGTATAAATTTTCTATCTCATCCCAAGGGATTGAAATGTAAAAGTTTTTTGTTCACAATCAGCGAGACATCAGAAGCCTGTCTAACTCCAGCTAGTTTCTAATACGACCGCATTCAATGTGCCTAGCAAATCCAAGCGTGGCGCCCGGAAATGTACTTAGGCGACCATTATGCCCAACTAGCCTGTCTAACTCCAGGAAGATTGAATTCCTATCCGGAACTTTGGCACTTCTTCGTCACTTCCATCTTTCATCATTGCATTCTTGAACAACTGCTCCAGGAGCAAGAATTCAAGATGCGGTTGGCCTATCTAGTATTATGCCAGCTTAGGGGCTAGGTACAGCTAGCTGTAAGCTGTGGAATAAATTATGGAAAGGAGGAAGGAGAGGAAAAAAGGAAAAAAAAAAAAAAAAACCCAAATGAAAGGTAAGGTATTGTCGACTGCCTAGCACGAGCATCCTAGCAACCCCTAGTAGTTCCCTTATGTGGTAGTCAATGAACGACTACCGCGAACTTTGATACTAGCGTGTATCTTGGAGATTTTTTTTGTTGAACTTTAGGTAACGAAAAGTGGGTTTTTTTGTTTTTTTTGGGGGGATGTTGTATTACTTTAACAGTCATTAAAAACTGACCGTTTCATGGCCATCATGATTAAAGAATTTAAAATTATTTCAATAACCCCAGTCAAGGTCGAACTCATATGTAAAAGTCCCAACGCTTATAGCCGGCATAGATGTATCATATATAGCTAATTTTACATTATAATTTATGCTCAGTAATGTCGTTTAAATTAATAATGGTTTGCCTCTAGTCATAAAGTTTAATGATATATTCACCTCCTCTTAATTTTGACTTAGGGTTCAATTTCTAATTCTAAATAATAATAATAATAATAATAATAATGGTTGGATAGTTAAGGGAGGGATAATAATACTTTTCTTTTTTTTTGTCAATGAAAATATAATTAGTTAAGATCGGTGAAAAGGTTCTGATAAAACCATAATCAAACCCATAATGATCGTAACAAGGAAAAGTATACCGACGCTCACCAAATTCCAAGCTGGCTCACATTTTTCTCCTCTTTCAACTTGAATTATTATTATTTTTTTTTTTGGTGTCGGTGGAGGCTCCTTGCACTGTAAGTCATATATAAGGATTCGCATTTGTTATGGAATAAAGAAGTAAACAACATCTATTAAAACTTTGAACTTTGATATTATCTTTGATTTAAAATTTTAAGACTTGAGTTATTAATTTTTTAATTACATATATATGTGACTTGTTTTTTCTTTCTTCTTCTTCTTTTCTTTTCTTTTTTTTATTTTTATTTTTATGTGAGAATATTTGACTCACACTTGCTACTCAACAGACACAAAATGCAAGACAGTGAAGGATTTTAATTCACAGGCTCTTCCCTTTTTTTTTTTAAAAAAAAAAAATAGTGGAAACATTAAAACAGCGAAGTTCAAATTCGTATTTGTTTACATGGGGACAATAAAACCTACAAACTTCCAATGGCTGCATGCACTTCCTCTCGAGGGTATGCTCGCACGAGGCTCACCCTGTAAAAAGAGTAAGATATATCTAAACTATTATTTTTCATAAAATTTCTATTTAGCCACTTAAACTCATAATTTTCAAGTCACAATTTAGAAACTTTACAGTTATAGCCATTATTCTTCACATAACAATGATTCGCGTGTATGTTTGGGTATTAACTCTTTGTGCCCATGCCCGAAGTTTCGGTTAAAATATTTCTTAGCACCATTGTGGTCTGGTACACACAGTGTTCAAATGTGCGGTTCAATTTCTCCTTTCAATCTGTCCTTCTTCAAACCCCGCATGCGCAACTTTTGGAAATATGGAACCCTTAATTTCGACGAGTATGAATAATTTTAGATATGGTTTGAACTTTGAAGCAAGAAACTGGTGACCAAGCTACGCTGGAACAATGGCGGAGAGAGAAACTGGACGGTGTTTTGTGACTCCAAAGATTCTTTCTTCTCTGTGGTCTTGGGGCGGAACCTTTTGGTATATTGGACGACGTTGCAGTGCACTTTTTGCTCTGGGCAGTATTTGAAATTTGGGTCCATTTCATTACAAGTTCGTTTTTTATTTTGTCCCTTACAACGCCTTGGTTTAAGCCCTGCTTACAATGTCTCTGTGTGTTATCTGTTGGAAATGAGAAAGCTACTCTAAATTTACCCATTATTAAAAGGTTCTTTTCATTCATCTAAAAGGTTACAGGTACGCAGTAAAGTGCAATTTCTTTATACTTCACTCTCTCACATCCCCCCCCCCCCCCCCCGGAGGCCTTCTGTAAGGTAAATTGTTACAAGTGTCACTTCAACGTAAGGCTACTTTGATTTTGCCTTCTAGCTCGAATGGCCATTCGGTAACATTATGTCGACGGATTCCGAACTTTCTCCTCCAGTGAGTGCTGAACAAGGGCGATGCCTGCGTTCTTTGTCTCTTTTTTGGTGGGTAAACATCTGCGCACCTTTTGCTTTTGTCTACAGTATACGCGCACCTCCACGTACATAAATAGTTAAAAAAATGCTAGGGAAAGGATGTCAAGGCAGGCTCGGTCTTTCTTTTTATTTTAAGAGGATTCTCCCATTTTTGTTTTTCTTTCTCCTTCTCCTTTTCCCTCTCTTCTTTTGAAGGTATATAAACGGGAGACTGAACCACAATTGGTCGATGTGCTTTTATTGCCTATAGCTAAAAAATGTACCAAATCAGCACGTTTGCTGCAAGAGAAAAAGGCAGAAATGAATTGGGTCATATTTATGAAGCATCCGCCCAAAGGCAAACTTCTATCATCAAAGCAGTATTTACCTTGTGGACACTTCAACGTCGGATAGGAGTAAATGCATGGAGCTTATACTTCGAAAGGACAAAAGAAATGAAAAGAAGCCTGGTGAATCTCGCACATTAAAATAGCTTATGTGGGTTCCGAACGAAAGAAAATTTTCTAGAAAGTACAAATACCTAGTATGAGGTTTTATCTGCTAATGACAATGATCCTTTTCTGTCTTTTTTTCCCCCTCATTTTTTTTTTCACTTGTCTAGATCAGTTGCTTTCAGAAATTGAACACCTTCTTCCATTAGGAAGTCTGTTCGTCCAGCTTGTGCTAACGAGTCACTCTTACCCATCAAGTCCTTGGCCTTCAACGATTCTCTTTCCCACTCTGTCTTGTAGACTACGGTTAAGACCGAGACGGCGCATGTAATTTGAGCCGTTAGAAGACCATAACATAGACCCACGAAACCTTGTTTCCAAAAAGGCCAAGAATATGGCCACTGGGGCACCCATTAAGTAAAATGAGTAAAAATTGACCCCTGCCCCGATTCCAGGCCTTGCACAACCTCTTAGAATCCCACAACTCGTTGTTTGTGGACAATTTGCTAGCTCACATAGTCCAATTATAGGCAGCACAATCATTGTTACCTCGAGAACTTCACTATCCTGTGTGAAAATTCTCCCCCAGGCTTCTCTCCCCACGGTGATCCACAACATCCCAAAAGCTGCGCTCAATAGGGAGAGTGCTATGGCAACCACCGTCGCCATACGTGCCTTCCTTGGCCTGCCCGCGCCGAGCTCGTTGCCTACCCGAGTTGATACGGTGGCGCTGAGAGCCGTTGGCAATGTGTACATGAGAGAAGTGGTTTGAATTACAATTGCCGATGTGGCTAGAGCAACACGAGGTTTAGATAAGCAACCTGCTAGAATTGTCATGAACTCATACCACCACCACTCTAAGCAAACACCAACGCAGCTTGGTATAGCAAGTCTAAGTAGGATTCCCCATCCCTCTCCCAGTGAAGTCACCAAAGATGGCGACAAAATTGCTCGTGATGGTGATAGTGGTGTGGTCAAGGCGCACGGGTCATCAGGCGCACGAGTAAAATAGAAGTGGAGTAGAAGGAAAAATAGGGTGTTAAAATTGGCGATGAAATTGGAAATCGCGATTCCGGGGACACCAAAAGAAACAGTGAAGGCTAGGAATATGGTGATAAGTAGATGGAGAATAGTAGAGGCCATAGTACACCACAGTACTGGCCATGTAGTTCCTTTACTACGTAAATATATGCGTATTGGATGTAGAAGGCTGTTGGCAATGAGGTCCGGGATGGCAAAGCGGCAATATAAACTCGCAACTCGGGAAATATCAGGATCTTGATGGAGGGTAAGCATAATGGGCTTGAGGTTGAACCACATCAGGCCAATGGGTAGTGAAGCAAGTAGTAACATGATTATTGTTTTTTGTAGAGTAAGCGTTGCCACTGATTGGTTTCTTGATCCGAACGCTTGGCTACAAAGAGGCTCCATCCCCATGGCCAGTCCTGATAGGACTGAGTAGCCTGTGATGTTGGTGAAACCGATGGCCAAGGCGCCGCCGGCGAGCTCCAGGCTCCCTAGTCTCCCCATGCAGACGACTATGACCAAGTTTTTGAGATAACCAACTGAGCCCATGGCCAAAATAGGGAAGCCTATGTCTGCCATCTTCTTTAGTTCCTCCACAACCTAATAGACGAAAAAAAGGGTAATAGAACAATTAATATTAGAGTGATAAGCCTTGCGCAGGGGAGAAGGATCTTCATTTTTTTCCTTTTTAATAACCAAATTTGGTTGCGCTTGAGATCTTATTACCTCTGGCATTGTCGGGTACCTGTGGGAATTTTTTGCCTCAACCATTTTGCCACTAAATTTTTCTTTCTTCTTGTTGCTGCCTCTGTTTTGGTAGTAATTAGAGCAGAGAGAGAGAGAGAGAGAGAGACAGAAGCTATGATAGGCGGGGCTCTCCTTTTGAAGGAGAGAATTGGATCAGAAATTGGTTTTGATATACGGCAGGCTGTGGATGGGAGATTCCAGTTGTTGTATTCAAATCTCGCAAACAAAATATAGAACAATGTAAATTAAAGTCGGGAGTTGGTACCACCACGTTTTCCTTGCAGGCGTGAAAATATATTACTTTTTTTTTTTTCGGAAAGTGCAATATATGTTTTGACGAGTCACTACATTTTTTAAGGAACGCTGTTTTTTTTTTTTTAAAATTATTTCTTTCAAATACAATACATTTTGATTTCTTGCGATCAAAACAGGCAGCGCGGCAGCCCGGACCCACCTAGGACTTCAACCAATGGAATGGGAAAATGCCACTCATGTTATGCTGTACCAATAGTGTGTGTAGCCAATCTCAGATTGAAAAGCGGAGACACATATTAACCATGTGATTTACACTAAGGTAGTGATGCTATGCCCCACTGTTCCAATAAAAAATTCGTCAGTTTTCTAAATCCAACCCAATTGTGATTATATTCTTCCGTCTTTGAATTGTATTGGCAAATACAGGGACAATCTGTGACTAAGAAACATGACTCCCGCTGCCCACGTACATCGCACTTCTGAGAATGGAATCAAGATTCTGACTTCTGAGACACCTGATGCATCTTGATGACAAAAATGCTTTCAGATATTGAGTAAGGCGCGCGATTTTTTATTTTTTTACAGGAGGAGGAGTTATATTAGCGTGTGTATATTTGGTATTTGAAAATAAAACATATTTTACAAAAAGATAAAAAAGATAACTTTCAATGCATAAGTGCCCCTGTTAATTATATAAGCTCTTTCTGCCTTTCTATTTCCCTCAAGATCAACAACCTAATTCATCCAATTGTAAAAAAAAAAAAAAAAAAGAGAGAAAAAGAAAGAAAGAAAAAGATGAACATCCTCATTAAAATAAATCCGAATGTCACAAATCAGCAATAACCCTTAGAACTAATTTTCGAGTCGCACTTAGATGTAACAGTGCACGTGCACCTAGTTACAACTCGCTCCGAGTGACCAAAGGAATCACCTTAATTGTCAATGAGTATTCCAACCGTTGCCCCTACTTTCGATGATCCTGTCCACAAAACGCATTTCAATCAATTTGTTTCTATCCCGTCCAAAGTGAGTTTATATTACAAATTTAGTAGGGTTTTGAGGGGCCCCGGGGGGGGGGGGGGGGAGGAGGAGATGAGATTAATAAATATGCATCCAAAGGTCAAATCTAGATATGATGGTTGGGTGATTCTGTTGGTTTTGGGATCATAAAGGACTGAAATTTTGCATGGAGGAATTGAAACATTAAGATATATAAGTTCCTTTTTTTTTTTTTTTTTTTATCGTCTCCTCTCCCACAATCGGCTCATACTTACAGTTGGAACTTCCTAATGGTTAATCACGTTACGTATCTCATTGTCTCAGCCTAAAAGGTTAATAAAAGTACCCACCAAAATGAGCACCATCGTTCACATTTTGCCGTACACATGAGGCCGCTTACGCGTGTAAAGGATTAGTCGGCCATCGTATTCTTAAAATTTAGTAAGATAAAAGTAGGAAAGTTAAACATGTAAATTTCGTAATATATAAATTCAAGAGATTTTATTAATTAAGAAATAAAAAAAATTGCGTGTGCTTTTTATCGTGAGACAAATCATTTTACCTATAAATTATTGTATTTTTTTGTGTAAGAAATATTTTTATCTATAATTTAATACAATTGTTTATATTCTTAATTACATTTATACAATTTAAAGGTTTTAAAAAATTATCAAAGAGATCGATACTGCCATGACTTTTGGCCTAATTAAACAGATTATATAGATGGAAGATTTTCTTCCTTCATCATGGCCCCCGACTGGCACCCAAAAGCCAAGGAGATTGACTCTTATGTCTTTAATTAAGACGGAAAATGCAAGTCCAGAAATGATGATGGCAAACCAAACCATAAATGGCAAAATGTTTGGGGAGGAGTCAAAGATGTGCTCTGGATAAGCATAGCTTGGTTGTTGAAAGGGCGATGATCACGTGAAGGAGTGGATTTGAGGGCCCACATTCAAATGTATCAAAGCGAACCTAAGGTGTCACATCCCCTAAAAAGGCAAATTTGCCGTCACCTTCACGCTTGCAGCCTAAAAACATGGGAGTTTACCAAACTATTCAAAAGCCGGCCCAACATATTATCTACATTGATGCCCGTCAATTTGTCTGAAAAAAAATATATATCATTAAATAAAAAAACAGAAAGAAAATAAAAAATTTGGCTGGCTCTATAAAATTTTCTTGAGGTATTTATTGTGCTATTTTTTAATTTATTAAATCATAAATCATACAGTAAAAGTAATTTTTTTAATTTTTATTAATTATATATTATTATTTTAATACTAAAAACTAAAGGATCTAAAAGATTTTATTAATTGTGTGAAATTTTTCTCACTTGGATGAAGATTCGATATTAGAATTGGCACAGAAAGGGACCATTTTCATGATATAGATTGGGCCAACTGTGAAAGGCCCATTATGCAGAAGTATCCAAACAAAAATGAAATACAAACAGACCATAACTAAACTCCGCAGCAAAAAGCCATTTTTATTTTTATTATTACCAAAAAAAAAAAACATGTTAATAAATAAACTCAGCTGTTTGCACGGACCACTGCTTCCGAGTTCTGACGAACTTATGGAAACTGACAACTTCCGTCAGTCCTAGGTGGCACTGACTCGAGTCCTTTCAAAGGAAATCAATCTCATTACCTTCACGGCTCCGAAAGCTTCTCCCACGATATAAATTTACCACCAAATCAACACGCCCAAAACAATCAACATCTCTATCTTCTCTGCACTTGATTGGGCCGCGCCCAAATTACGATGATTGTTGTGAGGAGGATTTGGCAGGGAAGGGCCTGGAGCTCCGGTGGCCCACGTTTGCTTCGTCCGTACGCTCCTCCGTCGCCGGCCGCCATCGTGGCTCCGGGGCATCCGTTGCTTGCCGTTACTGCTTCGCGAATGCCTTACTCTGGCTGTGCCTCCGCGCCGTCTTATCTGGCTAAGTACTCCATTAGTGTCAGTAATGAGTAACCTCATTATTTTTGCCTTTGTTATGCAATTCCCCAGCAAAAGAATATTTCAAACATTATGTTCTGATTGTGCAGTTCAATACCCGATATAATAATGTGGTTAGGCTTTGGCTTTCGAGCCAAGCGTTGGCTGATCCTCCGTTGGCTGCTGGGATAGTTGATGTGCCTCTAGCGCAAACTGGTGAAGGAATTGCAGAATGTGAAATTCTAAAGTGGTTTGTCCAAGAAGTTAGTGACTTAATATTGCTCTGTATGTTTGTTTCTTGTTTTGCTAATTGTACTGAATAGTGTTGGTTTAATGGGGTTGGGTAATTCTATTTGATTATGGTTGCTGGCTTTGTTATTGATGTCTGTTATTTAGGATTTTTGCATGGGTGTGCTTGTCTTGATGAATGGAATCTCATCGTGCTTCAAACTGTTAGTCTAAACGTTGACTTTGGTGTTCTTCCTTGCCTGGAAGGGCGACCAAGTTGAAGAATTTCAACCACTTTGTGAAGTTCAGAGCGACAAAGCAACTATTGAGATAACGAGTCGTTACAGGGGGAAAGTTGCCCATCTTCTGTATACTCCTGGAGATATTGTGAAGGTAAGAATTGACGATTTGGATTTAAGACTTGAGCATATTAACATCTAAAGTTTATTCCCATATTGGGTTAAACTGGGAGAAATAGACTTTTGTAGAAAATTATGTCCTTCAACCTACAACGTGTGGAACAATGAATTATGGAAACTTGGGTTTCCAGGCTTGCTTGCCCAGGTTCATGACCAAGCGGGGAAATGGATTGACTGTACAATTTTTGTCAGATATGAACAAGGCATATTATAAAAGGAAATAATTGTTAACTTTTGAATTTTCATGGCATATATCTGTCAGATAAGCATATCTGGAACCATGTTGCAGGTTGGAGAGACTCTTCTAAAACTCGTAGTTGAGGATTCTCAAGTTCCTTCACGGGCTCGAAATGGCATGGATAATAATGAGTTATTTGAGTTTGATATTGAAAAGGAAAAGGCTTTTGGTTCTGACGCGAACCGGAACAAAGTTGGTGGAGTCCTGTCCACGCCAGCAGTCCGGCACCTTGCGAAACAGCATGGTATCAATCTAATTGATATCCAAGGAACTGGTAAAGACGGAAGGGTGCTGAAGGAAGATGTCCTTCGATATGCTGTTGAGATGGGTAGTGTTAAGGATTGCTCTGGCGTTATAAATGCTGACTTTGGGGACCAATGTCTAGAACAACAGAAATACCAATATATGTCAGCTAAACCAGAACTGCAGCAAGAAGATAAGACAGTTCCCCTAAGGTAATACCAGATGGAAATCAAACCGGCCAACTTTTATTTATTTGTTCATTCATGAAAGAAGGGGAGGTTTTTAAAACAGAGTAGATATATGTTGAACTATGTTATTGTACATCTACCCCTTGGCATATCAGGAGGTTTTGTGTACCGTTGATGTAAATTGATTAAAGCCCAACAAAACATGTTCATTTGAAGTGTTTACTTGAGCCTAAACTTTTACTAGAACTTTGTCAAGCAAATTCTTCTGTTTAATTATGATTCTGTAGTCTCATGGGTATGTGCATCTAAAAAATCATACCCCCACAAATTGGTTAATTCTTTTATTTCAAAGTCCATCATAGATGATTGTTTACATATGTGGTTGATATCAAATTAAGTGCCTTTTGATTTTGCAGGGGATTCCAGCGGACAATGGTTAAAACAATGTCTATGGCTGCAAAAATTCCACATTTTCATTATGTGGAAGAGATAATTTGTGATGCATTAATAGAACTTAAAGAGGCTTTCCAAAACAATAACAATGATCCTGGTGTGAAATATTCTTTCCTTCCAGTGTTGATAAAATCACTTTCTATGTCCCTTAGCAAGTATCCCTGGATGAATAGTTGCTTCATTGAGGAGTCAGTAGAAGTCATCTTAAAAGGTTTGTCGATTTTATTTTGCCCTGCAGTTGCAAGTTCTTCATTTTTTTTGGCTGCTTCACTTTGTGGGGATGTGCTAATTATAATATTATTCCAAGAAGCTTGCTCTTTGTTTCCATTGTCAGCATTATTTCTAACTTAGGCAGTGGTTGTAAATGTTTGTGATTATAGGTTCCCATAATATTGGAATAGCCATGGCTACTCCCTATGGGCTGGTTGTGCCCAACATAAAGAATGTTCAGTCCCTTTCCATCTTTGAGGTTAGATTTATGTGACTCTTTGTTTTGTCGTCCTAAAATTGATAGTCTGGTATTGCTTAGAGTAACAAATTCATTGAATTTGACCTTCAATGCCCCACAAAATGGCTGCCGGCATGAATTCTCAGTCTGAAGAGTTCCAGGATGCAATGAAACTTACAATACCATAGTTTTTAGTTTGAAACTAGTATATTAGAGAATCTTTTTGTTGCCTGCTTAGAACTTAAATGGCTCATACATCTATAG
The DNA here is from genome assembly GCA_037897445.1 of Ceriops zippeliana. Lineage (NCBI taxonomy): Eukaryota > Viridiplantae > Streptophyta > Magnoliopsida > Malpighiales > Rhizophoraceae > Ceriops > Ceriops zippeliana. The sequence continues at coordinate 2,773,204 of JBAPLH010000004.1, read as the reverse complement.
AAGAATGAAATAGAGTGTAAGTATTGCTTCTCGAAAATTAATGTTCCTTTTCTCTCAAATTACAGTTTTTACATTCTTGTTTTATTTATAACCTTTGTCTTTTGCATTCTTGGGGATGCAATTTTGTGGATTCAGATAACCAAGGAATTGTCTAGACTACAACAATCGGCACTGGACAATCAGCTTAACCCAGAGGATATAACAGGTGGAACAATAACTCTAAGCAACGTTGGAGCAATCGGTGGAAAGTTTGGTGCCCCCATTGTCAACTTGCCTGAAGTTGCAATCGTTGCCATTGGCCGAATTCAACGAGTTCCTCATTTTGCAGATGATGGAACAGTACATCCGGCATCGGTTATGACAGTAAGTAACTCTGAGAGCATCCTCTTTTTTTTTTTTTTTTCTGATTTAATTATGATTGTAACATTTTATATCGATAGTATCTGGAGGAGGAGATTGGCTTTGCACATACATTTTCATTGTGGCTTTCCACACATAACAGGCATTTCATAATCCTGGGCCGAATTATTATGTTACCCGTGCCTGAAATATAATTTGCTTTTCCAGGTGAATATTGGTGCGGATCATAGGGTTCTGGATGGAGCCACTGTTGCCAGATTTTGCAATTATTGGAAACAGTTCATTGAAAAACCAGAGCTGCTTATGTTGCTCATGAGATGAATGGCTGCAAGATCATGCCTCTGCATCTTCATTTGACTTTCATTTGCTTTTGGCAGAATTGGCAAATAATATTTTAAGCGAGGTGTAACTTAGTGTCAATAAAATTTAAATTGTTTAACAATCAAAAGTTTCAAAATGGTGTACCACAGTGTGTATTTTATATGATAAATATCAACGCCACTTACCCAAAACTTCCTCCAAACTGCTTTTACGCCGCCTGACTTACTTTTGTTCTGTTTCTTTTTCCCCGTGTTGCAACAACCCAATGGCGTCTTTGATTAGTTGTTCGTCCAGAGAACAAGTGGTTATACACAATGCTACGTATCCGATTGCATTGTTGTAATATCCAACATGAAGTTCTTTGATAATCAAGTTACAGTATAAATATTAGTTACCAAGTTGCCATAATTCAAGTTTGTCCACTGTAGACCTTCGTAGCCATGCGTCCCCAAGGCCTGCCCTCCGCGACCTTCCTGGAAACGTCATGCTTCTGGGCTCAAACCATCCCCCATAAACTTGGGGCGACTGACTTAGCCCCCACCCACTCTAAAATTTTGGTCAAATTTGATACCGGACCAGACCCATCTCCAAAATACATCACCAATCCATCTGCCAAGAAGGTGGTTCACTGCTTCTTCTTTTTTTTTTTACATTTTTCATGTTTTTAAAATTTATAATTCGAATCTTAGTCGCTGTTAATTAAATAAAAAAAATCATGGGAGGATTATGAAATGTCACCTGCAATTAAGCCCCCGAGCAATCGTCCTTTTTAAAAAAATAATGGAAAAAATAATTATTTTATTATTTTAAATATTTATTTAATTAATTTCACTCTAAATTAATAAATAGTAAATACATGAATAAAGACAATTGACGGTCCAACTTTTGTGTCTGTAAGCAGAATCAAAGAGGAGTGGAAGTGAGATCGCCGTTTTGTTTGAGAAAACAAGTAAGAGAAATGGCGATGGCATCTTCCGGCGTACAGCGGCTACTCCAAGTCGGCACAAAAATCGTGGCCGTCGGCCGTAATTACGCCGCTCACGCCAAAGAGCTCGGCAACGCCGTCCCGAAGGTAAAACGCTCTTTCTTTCATTTTCTCTAATTACAATCAATTGTCTCGTCAAGGTTTTTTTTTTTTTTTGTCTTTTAAATCTCGATTAGACCTCGATTTCCATTTTTCTAGGAGCCGGTGTTGTTCCTAAAACCAACGTCGTCTTACTTGGAAAACGGCGGCACGATCGAAATCCCGCACCCTCTGGAGTCGCTGGATCATGAAGTGGAGCTCGCCGTCGTCGTCGGCCAGAAAGCTCGCGACGTGTCTGAGGCCGCTGCCTTGGATTATGTTGGAGGTACGGTGCATTACTATTATTACTCTTCCAATATTATCTTTGTGCTTAATCGTACTTTCAAGGACAAAAAAAAAAAAAAGCAAAAAGAAAGGCGAGGAATATAAACAATTAGCTTCTTTTTTTTTTTTTTTTTGATAACGTTCTAGGCTATGCTCTTGCTTTGGATATGACTGCAAGGGAAATCCAAGCTTCTGCAAAGGTAAATAATATTTTTAATAAATTGAAAAAAAAATGTATTGTGGGCATTACGAGTTTTCGGTGTCGTGTAGTCTTAGTGTTTTTTTTTTTTTAATGTCTTTTTCTGTTCTGCTGTTTTTCAGTCTGCAGGGCTTCCATGGACTGTTGCCAAGGGGCAGGACACTTTCACGCCGATTAGTTCAGTTGTGAGAAATGCAATGCCTTATGTTTTTCCTTAGTCTTTTCTTTTTTCTGAGTATATCATGTTTATGATAATCTTCAATCATCGCAGAGCAGAAATTGTGCTGAAATATTTATGGGGCACTCAAGAAAACTAGCAAAAATTGTGTATAGAATTGGATTGGATCTTCTAGGCACTAATGCCGGATGAGCTTCATTTGTATTCTTTGTTGCCAGCTTCTTGTACTATTTATGAATCTGACATCTTTGAAATTAAGATATTTACCCACCTGTACTGTTTTATCATTTCAGCAGTTGTTACTAATTGGTAGTTAGACAACTTTCTTTTGTCTTTGATTCTTTTCTGTGGGAAAGCGTATTCTTGTTTACTACATCCTTGATGAGGCTCTAATGTTCAGCTCTTTGAAAACATTTGTGCAGCTTTCCAAGTCAATCGTGCCTGACCCTGACAACTTGGAACTTTGGCTAAAGGTCTCAAAATCATCACTTTTTTGTTTTTCTAACTCTTTCACTTTCTTGTGGGTTGTCTGACCTTGTTGATATCTTTGGGTCTGTTTTGATGGCAATACAGGTAGATGGAGAAGAACGGCAGAAAGGCCCCACCAAGGATATGATTTTTAAGGTTCCTTACCTCATTGGCTACATAAGTTCCATGATGACGCTCTTTGAAGGAGATGTTATATTAACAGGTACTACAGGGGGGACACCCCCCTTCCCAGCAGAGCCCCCCCCCCCCCCCCCCCCCCCCGTGCAAAAAAAAAAACTGTTATTGGTTTATTAGCTACCACAAAAGTATGTGGTTGTCATATAACCAAAAAAAAAGAAAGAAAAGAGTTTTCTGCAGTCAAGGAAACAGCAATGTTGTCCTTCCTGTAGGAATTCACTAGATGTCCCATTTAGATTCCTTTCTTCCTTTCTTCCTTCCTTCCTAGACATGATTTCGTGTGCTCAGTGGTCAATTGTAATAGCAGACACTTGTGGTAGACAATCCATCCATTTTTTGGTACATACAAGACCTAGTTCTCATGTTCTACGTGCTAGTGGCCTATCTACATTGCCTACTACATCGATCAAATTGCATGTAAGGTCCTGTATGTTAGGAATGCCCCCCCATCTCTCTCTCTCACTCTCTCTATCTCTCAGAGTATTCTATTTGGATCTTTTAAGCTAACTTTTTGGCTGAACAAATTGTACCTTCTAACACTAATTTGCTCTCTCCATTGATGTTGATTTGATTCATTTTGTAAGTTGAGTCTTGTGAAAGTGAAAGTACTTTGCATTAATATGAGTCTTCTAATTTTCTTGAGTCTATTGAGATAACCCCGAACCTGTGGCTTGATGATACAATTGCCACCATTTAATGAGAGATTTTGAGCAATTCTGTCCTAGTTTAAAATGTGACCTGGGCCTGAAAAGTAATAACTTTGCTTTATATCCGACTGTACAGGCACTCCACAAGGTGTTGGCCCTGTTAAAGCGGGTCAAAAGATAACTGCCGGCATTACGGATACACTGGATGTTCACTTTAATGTTGAGAAACGCCGACGGTCAGGAAGCTGTTGAGCATACCAATATGCTCTTTTCTCAGTCTTTTTCCTTGACCAACAGTCGATCAAAATTTAGCTTCCGGTTCAAGAAATTGACATGAAGATCAATGCAGCTCCTCGAGGCGTTGCCATATCAGAGTCGTTTACACCGTATAAATGTGTTCAATTTTCAGAGAATGAATTGTTGTAATATACCAGGAAATTCGTCGCTATGGAATTTGGTCATAAATATTCTCATTTTTGGTCTTATGGTGATAAATATTTTTTGGATGAAATAAGACCAATTTTATAAATGTAGGCCGAGATTTAGTTTGTGGGATGGGAAACCTCAGCCCACCTTGTTATTATCATTATCAGCATTGGCCAGTGCCGAGATTGCACCTTTCTTGTCATTCGATGCTTTTTGGAGAATTTTCTTGGTCCAAATTGCCGCCAAGTCAGAAGCAAGATGCTTGATTGCCTTGTTAAGATGTTCTCTCGATGGTCGCATATGCTTCCCAATATCGGCGGGGACAATAAGCTCTGACGTGACAGGAACGGACTTGCGCTGGTACAAAGCATCCAGGCGGCGCATCTCCTACGCCTCCCTATCTGCAGCCGCCGCTTTCTTTACCACATTGAGCAACTCCAAAACTCTTTCTCCATCTCTGTGGCCAACCTTTTTACTTCCTTTCCTGATTTCTCCGGAGCTTGAGTTGATTGTTTTAAAACTTCATAAAGACGATGTGTAAAAGCATTAAACGATCATGTATTTGACTCCAAAGTAACCAAGCAACGTGGATTAGTGGATTAATAAACTACTCTATCAGAAATCCGATTAACAGAAGGCGCGTTTTATGGGTGCGAAAGCGACATTGTAATAAATTAGTAGAAACATTGGAGAGAAAAGCGGGCGAACAGGCCTTGAATGCGACGTTTGCTCGTTGTAATTGTTTGCGATACCAAGCACATGGTGGATAATGCCGCCGCTAGTTCTGTTGGAGCTTTGTGACAGCTCCTGTCATCTAGTGAGACCGACCCTTCAGTCCACTTCACAAATTTCCATTTTGTCAATTGGTAGTCTTCGACTCAAGGGGCTCTCCATTCCAATCTCCATCTCCTTGCTTGCCAGGATACAATGTGGGTCATTCCGGAACAGGCCCCCACATGCATATACTGACTCCATCGCTCCAACGGACTTCTGAGATTCTATTTTTGCAGATTCATTCTGGCAAATTCTCATTTCATTTTTACCTTTAAGATGCCTGGCAAAATTTGTGCCAAATGTCTTCAGCAAAACTTTGTCAAAGTTAAAGGGTGTTGACTTGCAAGTACCAACTAGCCGTTGATAATCTGTCGTTACAATTACCCGATTTTAAAATGTTTATCCTCACGATGGAAGAGAAATCTGAAGATTTAAAAATTCAAATAGCAAAGAGGACAAAAAAAATTAGGTTCAATTAGGGGAATCGATTCTTTTAGGAAGTTAGATTCTCTTTATTTTAAGTGAGTTAATTCTTTTGAAAGGGAGGTCTGACTTTCTTCCGGTTGATGACTACTTGTCCTTAACTTTTATTCATAAACATGATTGTTACATGCGTGGTGTAGTACTTTTATGCACACCTAAGATCCACCAAAAGTTTGGGAACTAATAATCATACTTTAAGCTTACCATCTATCAGGGTGATTGAAAAGTGAGTCCAAAAAACGAGTAATTGGAAAACAAATGCGCTCAAAAAAAGGTAATTGAAATGTAAATAATAGAGAAAACAAAGAGAAAGTGACATAATATGGTCGAGCCACCGAATTCCCTGAGTTTGCAGAAATCAATGAAGTGACCAACAAATCAGCAAATAAAGGAGGATCCAGCCATCCACCAAAAGGAGATCAAGCACTCCATTTCAATTTGCACAAACTGAACATTATTTGGATCAAGAGGCAAACCCAAAACGATGATAATAATAATAATAATAATGATAATGATAATGATAATGATAGGAATAGGCCAGCCCCGCTAGTAATTAAACATTAATTACCACCCTAAAAAGAAAGAAAAGGCTACGCTTCCGCAACGTAGCCCAAGAAAAAAAAAAAAAAAAGCTTGAACCAAAAGGGGTTTCGTTAATTAAGTAACCAGATATATTGGCACAGGAGAGGTAGAGATTCCCTGCTGCTGCTCCGTGTTAAGGTCCCTGAGATGCAAATAAGGTATCTCCACTTCGCCCTTCCTGGCCGGAGTCACAGTTCCGGCGAGTGGCCCCGACGATGGGCGGCGCCTAGTAGTCCTGTACGGAGTGCTTGACCCACTTGCGCTATCGATTACGTACACTGGCCCTGATATTGATGCCCTGAAAGCTCGAGCTCTGGCTTTATGCACGTCTCCAGCGTCATCATCAAGATTGGCGTGGCTGCTGCGGCTGTGGACCCACTTCTTCCATTTGAAGAAAAGTAAGGCATTTTTCCACCAACGTTTCTTCTTGGAGAGCTTGTGGATTTTTTTGCCAGGGTCTTCTTTTGAGATGGGTTTCTGGAGCTTGAAGTGAAGGGAGTCTATGGACCTGCAGCTTGCTTCTTCTCTCTGGTGCTTTCTTGCTTCCTCCAAGAACTGGCTTCAAAACAACAAATAATATTAAATGGCTCAGTGAAACCATCGAGTAGAAGAAGAACAGACCGAGAAAATGGGAATACACAGTAGAAACCGAGAGAGAGACCTGAAAATAATCGATTTGTGGGTCAAAGCCGTAGTCACTGAAGTGTTGAGGCTCTGGCATTGGAAAAATTGGAGATTTGTTTGACATTCTCCTTTTCCTTCCTTCCCCCTTTAATTGCCACTCAACTCTAAAAGTGGCTCTTCTTCCTTGGATTTTTTTAGCTAGAAGAAAGAGAACTGTCACACTTTCCACTGCTTTTAAAGGAGGGAAGAGAAAAAGGGCAAGGAAGTTTAGAGACAGGAGAAAGGCAATACGGTGGTGGTTTTTTTGGACGGGGGGGGGGGGGGGGGGGGGGGGGGAGGGGGACTATGACCGTTGGAGAGTAGCCAATAGCCAATCCACGTCCCTGTAAGTTATCTTCTTTCCCATTAATTTCGCCCCACTTTTGTTTTTGTCCGTCTTTTAACAATTTGTACGTCCTTCACTATTGTATACTTGTACAATTTTTAGCAGAGTAAAGTCGAAAAATTCTCGCATTTTTTACGGATATCATCGTTTCATTGCACATGATGGATTAGTAGATACATAAAATTTAATGCAAAAATTAACTTTTCAGATGCCTTGGTTGTTTGGAAGGCACAGGGACTATGGATAATAAATGAAAACGTAATTATGGATATTGCCGTGGAGGACAGGGAACACGGGGCTGAACGAATTTTGTCGCTGGAACTTGAGGGCAAATGGTCGATGCCTTGTAACGTCCGCAAGGATGGGAACCCAAATCAAGACTCGGAAGGGTCAACATTGGCCTATGTATCTCAGGTGTCCCTGTGTTGGAAAAGTCTTCGGAATGGACTGCAACTGTAGCAATCAAAATTGAAGAACGTCAGAGATGGGCGGAAAACTCACGTGACATAACGAGTGCTGATGCTGACTTCTCGTGTCCAGTTGGCGAACATGGTTACGTGGGTTCTTTATTTTAACGATGGAGGGGGTCATGTTCATTAACTAGCCCATTTGTTCGGAGAAGCACTATCCGAATTTTTTTAGTGTAAAACATGGGTTTGGACCCCTAAGAAGGAAGACCTTTGAGTCCAATTACTTAAATATGGCCTTAGCCCAGCTTCTGTACAGATGATGGGTCATTTTGAGGACCATAGTCAATATCTTGTTTTCTCGGGTGATTACCGTCCGCAGTTTAAAAGCCTGGCGTCGGAAGAATGAAATGGAAAATGAGTTCCCTTGGCTAAAATCAATATAAAGATTCAATAAATAATGCAAGACCTGATTGTTTGGTAGAAGCCGAATTATTAAGTAGACATCCACGCGTAAGCAAGCCTGCCTTGGAAGCATCGTATTATTAGACTATTCAATTACTCGGCGTCCACACCTTGCCCCCAAGATTTGACCGTTCGGTGACCAGAAATTGCAATTCTTTTATCAATGTATCCTAACCCTTGGAACATAATTCAGGAGATAGTCCTAACAATTTGTTTGTCCCTGTTTTCTTATCTTTTTAGCTTGCATAGATAATGATATTCATTAAAGGAATTCAATTTATTACAATGGATAAGTAGATAAAGAGATGATTTTTTTTTTTCTTAAAAAAAAAAACATAAGGAATACTTGCTAACTTTCTTGAATTTTTATACTATAACTATCTATTACAATTTTTTTCCGAAATCATTGGAACACTATTCAGGAGATAATCCCTAAAAAATTGTTTGTCTCTATCTTGTTGCCTTTGGCTTAAATAATAACATTCATTCTTGAATTAAATTTATTGCAATAAATAAATAGATAAAGAGAAACATAAGAAATACATGCCAGCCTTATTGAATTTTTAGGCTAATGGCTATCTATCGCTTCGCCGCGTCATCTATTGGTTATGTGGATTCTGGGATTCCTATGCCTGCCAATAGACATAACAAGAGCACTCTTTCCTCTTATCGCGTAAAAAGAGGTCAAATAAAAAGTAAAAAAAAAAAAAAAAAGGAGTAGGAAGGGAAAGAAATCGCTGGAATGACAGTAACAGAACGATGTTCGTTTTACTTAAAAAAACAAAAAAGGAAAAAAGTATTTACAAATAAATGATGCTTTTGTTTTCTTAGAAAACAAAACACATGTTAAATATTTCAATCATCATATTTATTAAAAAAATTAATAATAATGTATTATTTTTAATTAATTTTTTATAACGAAAATTTATCATTAAAATATTATTGAATTCTAATAATAATTTTTACATCTTAATATTAACAAATTTAGAATTTCATCAATATATAATTAAAACTTATATTTATTTTTATTACAATACAAAAAAAAAACTTGAAAAAAAAAAAAGAGATTTGAGCTAAATATCACAGAATTAGGTTTATTTCGTATTAACCTGTACGGTATTTAGATATCTTGGATAACAATTAGACAATATTTTTGGACGGCCGTGACATAGAGGTAGAGATATATCTACCAATGATGCGAACAAATGATAAGTGTGGAATTAATCAAATCAATTTCATCATGATGTTTGAGGAATCTCGCTTTACATACGACGACACGTGTCAAATTTTTAGATACATGCGGACAAGTTATTTGCCTGCAGAGTGCGTGTCTATGTTTACCGAGAATTTAAAAAGAAAAAGAAAAAGTTAATTTTATTTCATAAATAATCTTTTCATGAAATTGCGTACGTGACCAGCACTTCAGAGGAACAGCAAAAGGATAGCCGCGTCTCTCTCTCTCTCTCTCCTACCAAAAAACCATGAAAAACAAAAAAAGAGAAAAAACCCAGAAGTGTACTATGTGAGAGTGAGAGAGAGACAGAAGAGGGGGGTGGGTCCAAGAGGGATATTTCAGACAATTCAGAGGTAATTCCGCGTCAACAATGGCGCGGCGTTCTTTTCTTTTGGACCTCTATCTCGTCCAATTCTCCAACTCAATTTGTGGAATAATTTAAAAAATGTCATTAATATTTGCGGCCGATTCATTTTTAAAAACTTAATCCAAACTACTCCCTACTACTATTATTATTATTATTATCATTATTATTAACAACATCATCGCATAAACAGCGTCGTAGCATTTCAAAGAAACCCTCAAGAACCTTCCTTTATCTCTCTCTCTCTCTCTCTCTCTCTCTCTATATCTACTGAAGCCCTCTCTCTTCTATCTACTCCACTGTGCGTGTTTCTGATTAATTGCAGCCATATTATAAGGCTTCCATACGCAGTGGAAAGAAACCAAAAGCAAGGCCCATATGGACTCGCACGCCGAGCAGAGAGATTCCAACAGTGGATACTGGGGCAAGAGATACGCTTCAAGTGGGAAGATCATGATGACCGCGGTTGTCGTCCTCTTCTTTGTGGTCATTCTCATGTTTTGCTTACACCTCTATGTCCGCTGGTGCCTCCTCCGGCGACGCCGCCGGCTACGTGTTCGTAATCGCCGAACCCACGTTGTCTTTTACGTGGATCCCAGTAACGCCAATGCTGCCCACGTCACCTTACCCAGTGATGGCCTCGACGCCGATGTCTTCACATCGTTGCCGGTGTTCGTTTACTCCTCCGATTCCCACCGGGACCCGATCGAGTGTGCTGTCTGCTTATCCGAATTGGAGGAGAAGGAAATGGGCCGGACGCTGCCCCACTGCAATCACAGCTTCCACATTCGGTGCATCGATATGTGGTTCCAATCTCATTCTACTTGCCCTCTCTGCCGCTGCCCCGTTGAACCCGTGCCCGAAAACCCGGCCCAAGCGGTTCCCCCTGCGGATGTAACCGAAACAAGCGGCGAATGTTCTGATCTGTGTGACACGTGTGGGCACGAAGCAGAACAGATGGCACCTTCCACGTCGTCGTTTGGGGGTCGAAGGAAACCTGCGGAACTCGTGGGTGTCACGATCGACGTCCCCACGACAAATATCGACTTCGAGTCGCCTTCGACTCAGTCGTTGAGATCGCCTATGTATCGCGTTTTGTCATTTAGGAGGATTCTCAGCAGGGAAAGAAAGGGGACCGCATCTCCTTCTTCGGGTAGCGCAGCCACTTGTGGCGGTGGGCCAGCAGCGGCGGAGTCGGATGTCGAGAGAGGCAAAGAGGAGACTCAGGAAACTCGGTGAATAACTCACTGGGTGAGCATACATGCAATGCCGTGTTGCAATTATCCTGTCGGACACTTGAACGGCAACCTTGTGCGGTCCATCTTCATGTAGCGTGAGGATTGGTGGGGCTCACATGTCGCTACCTTGGGTTGCCGCGTTTGACCTTGCCGTGTTTCGTTGCATTATTATATATATATATATATATATTATTTATTTTTATTTTTATTTTTAGGGTGTGTAAGTGTATATATTTATGTTTGCCGTTATTTCCATTTTAATTATAAAAACGACACGGGGGATGTCAGCACTTGTTTTGTTTCGTGGAAACTTAAGGTACTTCATGTTCGGACCAAAGATTGGAAGAATAATATTTAATTGCTTTTATCATTGTTATGCCTTTTTGATGATACTGGAAAGGGCCGCAGCGATACATACAAGCATGAAAAAGCTTTTTATATACAGAAATGCATTACAATTCAACACAACAAAACAAAAAAAATATTTGAATTCTCAAGTATTTTCCTTTGAATTTATTGTCTATGCTCAACAAAACAAAAAGGTTTTTCAAGTCTGGTGTATTTCTTTTTCGATTTCTTTGTTTTTTTTTTTTTTTTTTTGTGGTTTACGCTATTTTCAACAAGACCAAATAATCAGAACCAATAATCCTTTCAGACCAACCATAGCAACAGTAGTAGTAGTAGTGCCAGCAGCAACAACAACGACAACAATTGCAGCACCGCTTTTGCCATCGCGAAAGCAGGACGATAGACTCCCAACAAAAAAAAAAAAAAAAAAAAAACAAAAGATCTGCACAAGGATGCAAACAAGTCGAATAAATTTTCTTATGAGAAACAACGAATCTAATGAATATTTACAATTACAATATTTGATTAGTTTATGTTAGTATAATTCTTTAATAAGAATATAAGTGTCACCGCTACACAGTACACAACAATTTTCATTTACGGTGAAAAGCAATGCAACGGGGACCGGGTCTGGCAGAATAACGGGTGAAATGTAATGGGCCTAATTGCCGGGGGAGGCGGGACCTGTATGGTGTGGGTCCCATCATCCTCCTTTCCCCTGTCCCCACGCGCTTTCCCAATTGGTAATGATTTCTAGCCATCTGTCAAACCAAAAGTGGGGAGAGCTGTTGGGATTGTGACGTAATACCGTACAGCAAGATGTGACCGAGCGCAATTTCAACGGTTCAGATTCGGAGGGCAATTGAACGATGGGACAGTACTTGAACTTCGGAGGCGTGGATCACTAGTAGGAGTATCAGGCTGGAGGATCTATCTGTTTTTGCTTTTAGGGTTAATTAAATATAAATAAATAAATAAATAAATATATATATATAATCTTTTCGGTTCTTTCAAAAATATATCTTTTTTTTTTTTTTTTTCAAATTATCATTAACATTTCCAATCATTCTAAATTTGACGTACTGTGAAATTTATTTAAAAGATTTCGTTAATTCTTTAATACGAAAGTTTAAAATGACATACTTCACACAAAAATGGCATGTGGAAAGATATAAAATTGATGAAAATATCAAAACAGTTCAATAATTATAGCATAAATTTTGTGCCGGTTAGCAATATTTGTGTTTTGACTCTTTTTTATATTTTGAAAAGAAAAGATATCAAATTTACATTCTATAGTGTAACGATTCCATGTAACATCTTGTGCCATTTCAAATCTTCACATCAAATAATTAATAATACTTATTAGTTAGACTTAACAATATAATAAGAGATTTAAATTTAATAGTGAGTTCTTGATATATTTAAAGAAAAAAATAAACTCAAAATATATTTCAAATAATGAAAAGTTAATAGTTGTTTTTGGGGATCAAGCCTTTGGTTTATTGCATTAATCTGTACCCAGATCATTCTACAATCGAAACTTAGTTACAAGGCCTCGTGACTTTGCTGGCAAATCCTATGAAATAAGTTAAAAAGATGCATCTCAAATGTCACCTGATAATTGTCATTACAATGCGAATGATAGGAGCCATTTCACCGGTGACTTTGTTACCCTGCAGAATGCAAATCCAATCGTTCAACCAATCGAGAACTTCTTCTCCTTTTGGCCTCTGGAGTGCATCTCACACCGCTCATCTTCCCAAGCTTTACAGGAAGCTTCAGGCTCGACCGTGATTGCATCATTAATGATCCACCCCGAGATGAGGAATTGACGGTAGAAGATCTTTCGCCTCCACGCCAGTCCATTTCAGGCATGCCACTTTCCTTCCCTACACGTGATTTAGCTCTTTTCCTTGACAAACGAAATTGTGCTTCGTTCCGTCTCTTGTCACGGTCAACAAGCCGAATATGGAAAGGAATCATAGCCGTATAACAGATTGACTCACCATTCACTTCACCTCGATCCAAATCGATGTCTCCATTGTTCACCTGAAAATTCAAAAAATCAAGTGGCAACAGTTAGCCGAATCAAATCTAGTTCATTCCAAATTACTTCAAGGAAGTGTTTTAAGGATTATTGTCAAAATCTAGAAATATCATTACACACTTGAATTTAAACAATGTTAAAGAACGAAGTTGTTAGGTGAAAATATTCTGTGCTATTGAAAAATATTTGACATCCAACAGGAGATAAGTGGCCAATCACTTCCTGCAACACAAATAGGATAAAGGTCCCCTTTTCGTACTATAATTTTTCAACCCTTCGACCCACGAAACTATTTCTCTTTGAGTTTATCAGCAGGCATGCTAGCCTTGAATATCAAACAAGAATTACCAGCTGAAGAAGTGCAGAGAAGGATCGAGCCACTTCATGCTTTTCTAGGCCCATCACAACATTGGCAAAGGACATGGCACTTCCACCATCCACTTCAAGAGAAAGTTTCTGAAGGATTCTTCCACCACATGCGTGAATATCAAATGGAGGGTGTGAATCCTGTCAGAAACAAAATTATCTTCAGTTGGAGCTAGTTGAAGAACAGAGCAAGTCAAATTACACAAGTAAAAGGCAATGGTAGCTATTATTGAATTAAAATTGAAGCTTAAAGATGAAAGTTACTTGCTCTTCCAAGTTGTGCTCGATTTTCTGTCTCCATGATGAAACCCGGGCAGACAAATCAGTCTGCTTTTCAGATTCAGCTATGTTAGCAAGGAGAGCATCCTGCAAGATAGAAAATGGGTAACTGGGCACAAGAATATATCAAGGGACAAGCATAAGTAAGCCCCAAATTAAAGGACTAGTCCAACATGTGTAATTCAAAACTTCTGACAACCATATAAATCTATTTTTTTGGTTTATTTGTGCATGCAAAGATTTCTAATTCAAAGCTTGTTTGTGTATTGTTTTGCAGAGGATTCATAAGGACATATCAAAATCAAGCCACAAACAGGAAGCAAACCACAGCAGACATCAATCAACCTTGCTTCACAGTAGACTGACGGCCACAAAATTAAAACATATGACAAGGCTGGAAACGAAAATGTTCACACCTTACAGCAATTTAGGAGAGTTCTGCCCACAGTTCTAAAAAAAAAAAAAAACAGGTCTATTGTTCAAAAATCCATAAACACAAAAAGATAGCACCTATATGCCCAGGCATCCATGTGTGTGTGTGAGTAAGTGAGTGAGAGAGAGAGGTAGAGAGAGAGAGAGATTTGTCAGACGTATCACAAAGAACAAGTTTTAACCAAGTACCCTTGTTAATAAGATAATATCACACTGATAAGATGATAAATGATGGAAACTTATGCCTACCAGGTGAGAGCGACAAAGATCCTCAAGGCTTACTTGAAAACTTGGACCTCCACGTTCCAAAGATTCATTGGTAAATGGGGTTGTGCTATCATCATGCTAGAAAATCCAAAGATAAGTCTAAGAAATTCCAATAAAATTAGTGGATACAACCATAGAACAACAAGGCTAGTCACCTGTTCACAGTGACAGGGTGAACCTTCATCCATATATATCTTTTCATGCATCTCAGAGTCAAGTTCCTCAAAATGAGGGACTCCACCATCAAATCCATCATCCTTGTCATTCTCACCATTGGCAAAGGCATCACAAGCATTGTGTCCACCATTAGCAAGGGATTGCCTAAGCTGGGAAAGAAACATAAGGCATTAAAAAAAAAAAACGAAAAAAGGAAAAAGAAAAACTAAAAAAAGCATGAAATGAGGTGAAAATTAATAAGTCTTGGACAAATAGATACCTTTTCATACATTGGAGGTGATTGAGACTTTCCATGACTTTCAAATATCTTACATCGTGTTTCCCATATTTTTGTCAGCTCAGGACTAATGGTACCATGTAGTTTTGCAAGTGGAAACAGTTCAGTTATAGAACTCTGCTTAGAGGAAAGAGAGTTTGATACTTTACTTCTAAAAGCTTTCACTGCTTGTTAAGAAAATTTAAAGAAATAAAAATTAGATGCATAATGCTATTAAGGCATAAAAAATACAAGTGAAAGGGACAAGTAATTTAGAAACCTTTTCTAAAAGGTTTCACTTTCAAGTTCCCGGCTTCATGTGGATTTAAAGGCTTCCAAGGATCATCATCATCATCATCTGAATCTGAGTCATCCATATGTGCAGGACCTGAATATCTATTGTCTGTAGCAAAATCATCATTACCATCCACATCATTAACAAAGGCAGGAGATACAGGGCCTATTTCACAATCATTGACCCCAACACCACCATCAACTTTTGGTGATTGATCTGAATTGATGTCCTGGTTCTTTCTAAGAGATGACTTATATGCAGTTCCCCTAGAACGCCTTGTGGAGGACTGAGAGCCTTTGTGAGCAGAGCTGCCCCTGTAAGCACTGTTTTGGCCTTTTCCAATATCATTCTCACCCAAGAACTCGTTTACTGCCACAGCATCGCATGGGTCTAATAGAATAAAATCCCGGTAGAGATCATTAGTGCCTAACTGCAATCATAAATGAATATGTGCATGATTAGAGTACATATGTAGCAAATGCCTCACCATATCAGGGGTGAGGAAATCAAAAGCTTATGTCAATCAAATACCAGATATGACTCTAATTCACCACCATTATCCAAGCAATCACTTTCAAGAACAAGAAGATTTGCTGGAGGTTTAACGAAGTGATAAACAGGTTCATCTTCACTTGTGGAAGTATCCAAGCAATTCCTCGCTTCCACTACAATGAATGAAATATTAGCTAATATTCATATGATAAATTCTCTGAGTACCAGCTTAAACCCACCTGGAATATCATCTGGGCACCAAAACTGGTCATTTTCATCATCAGAAACTGCATGCGAGGCAGCTTGTTCAGGCAAGATTGATGTGTCCTCTGATTGCTCCTGCTGCCTGTTCAGAAATTTAAAAACCAATGAAACAATAACTAATCTAGATGATAGATCAATATGTAAGACATATGTCAAATCCTAATAAAAGATCATGGACACATAATGAAGCAAGCTAAAACATTAACCTTAAAGGCAATAGCACTCTTATCTCATCCATGCCCTCAGAGCACAAAAACCAACAACCAAGATCTTAATAGTGGTACCTCTACTATTTTCGTCTTGTTAGAATATTATTACCTAATCACATCTACATGGCGTCCAAAATATATGATCCCCTTTTTTGGAAGCCAAGTTTACCAGCCATGTGTCAAGGCACATTGACTAAGGTGCCATGAGACTGTACCCTCAAATTATGCAATCTTATATGGCAGTTGTCAAGAGTTTAACCATCATAAATGCCTGATTCATTTCAGTCATGATCACCAAAACTAAGTGACTCAGAATCCAAGGCTTTACTCGATTTGGTCCATCAAACGCCCAACCACCCACACTCACAGCTCCTACCGATAAAGTGTGCAGTATATCGGATTTACAGTCATTCAAAGGCAACACCTTCTTTACTCCATCAAATGCAAAACCAAAGAGTAAAAAGGGTGAAGAAACAGACCAAAAACCAATTAAAAAAAAAACCAAACCTTTTTTGAGAAAGGAAGTCCAGAGCATGCAAAACCAAGTTGTACAAGTACTCAACTTTCCTGCTATATACCTGAGCCGAACCCTGAAGCAGCAAAGCAGCTACATTTCCACAACAGCAACAACAAAGGACCAGATTTTTGGTTCAAGAACAAAAATACCAAACCCCGAAAATAACAAATTTCAATAAATTATTTCTAAAATCTCAAGAACAACAAAACCCCACCTTCAGCGAAATTAACCGTGAGATGGCTATTATCCTCTTCGGTGCCGGTAATTTCACCGGAGCAGATCTTTAAGAGGTATTCCTCCAGCTGCGTGGCGACGTCGACCTCCCAATTGGCTTCAAGGTCACGCTCCGCATGTACTGTGTGGAACTTTCCCGACTCTTCCTTGTGGTTAGTCATTGTAAGAAAAGCGAATTGGGTCTAGAACATTTGTATTGTGAGGATTTCTTGTATTGTGAGGATTTCATTCGGGGACTTGAGAAATTTAGGGTTTGGGATTTGAATGTTGGAAATGGAAGATTGGCATGAAAGACAAAGAGCATTATGGTTCTGATTGGTTGCCTGGAAAATTGAAGAGAAAGTGTGGGAAAATCGAAGAGCTTCTACAAGTTTGGTTGCAGATTGAAGCCACGCACAGGGGGAGAGAAAGAGAGAGAGAGAGAGAGAGAGTTTTCAAAAATGTATGGATAGAGTGTTTTTCCCGCTCGATCACTTCCTTTGCTTTGTGTTTCTGGATTTCTTATGTATTGGGCCGGTCCTAGATATAGCCCAATGATTAGCTTTCGTTGATATTGATTGGGCCTATATGAGACCCATTATGTCTATCATTGTCTAAAACGAAAGCAATCATAAAGCTTTTCCTCTCATCTGAACTTTTTTCAATCAGACTCCCTTTATTTGTAAATCTGTTCACTAATTCACAGACGGAGTATTGAGAATTTAGTAGTAGAGAATCACTTAAATTTTGTAATTCTTAATTTTACATTTAATTTTTACTTCTTATAAATAAAAAAGGAACACGAAAATCAAAATTATAAATTATAAATTTTCTCTAAAAATGTAAAAGAAAAGAAAAGAAAAGAAAAGTGGTTTTTCACTTGGAATGTAAATATTCATGTACTAAACTACTAATTGGAGACGCATTGGCATACATTATGACCAATAATGTAAAATTAGCTACAACAATCTCATTTTGTTCACTCCTTTCTATACTTTGATCATGCCTGAAGTGAACGGCACGCCAGTGGCCGGAATCCATGAATCTCCGCCAATGAACTTCCGACGGTGCAACTATTGGCTTGTTGTGCGGTAAGCTTTCTGATACCTTTCCATGTTACTCGTTGAGTCTGCAGGGCGCCAGGGCCCCTCTTGTTATACGCAGCATAGTACAAAGTGTCAAGACCAAAGTTATCCATCCATGGCAACCACCCTTCTGGGGCAATCAAATCGTCGATCTGAGATTCCATGATAATAGTCTTGGAGAATTTCTTCCATGGGAGGCCGAGATAGGCCTTGTTCTCGAACCTCGCGGGGGTAGTATTCTGGGTCAGCTGTGAAGATGGAGTTGTGGATGACGAAGCCTGTGGCCTGGCCGGACTCGTTCCTTCCGTGGGCCGTGAAGATGCACCTTTGGTTGTCAAATGGCTTCCTGACGACCAATTTGCGGTTCTAGAAGACGGCGGCGGCATCACCGAAGATGAAGTCAATTGTGCCACTGATGGTGCAGTCGCGGTAGAATTGGCGGTGGGAGTGGGCATAAAGGGTGTCCTGGTAGCCATCCATCTGGCAAGTGTAGAAAATGGCCATATCGGATTTAACCTTAAGTGCCACGGCCTGGTGTCCAACTGCTTCTGCCGTGTTCTCAAATCCAATGTCCTTGGCTATGAAGTGGTTTCCACTAATGGCTGAAAGGTAAAAAATCAAAGACGCTAATTATTAAGAGACCTCATGCGAGCTCGCATCCTCTAGATGCATGCATGGGCGATTCCGTAGGTTTGAGTAAAGACCACGATCGCCTAAGATTTTTTTTCTTTTTTTCCCCACAACAGTTGTGAGGTGAACTCAATGGCGGATATGTTAGTATGAATACAAGATAGACAAAATGAGTTAATTGTATTTGCTATCTAATGATGCAAGTTTATGCATAGAATCATTAAATGCAGAGTATACAAAGAATATTTTAGTGTATTAATCTCAATGTGTCAAGCATATATAATATTCACGTAATTAAAATAAGACTCAATTTTGGGTTCACATAGTAGTCCAACGTATATATACAAGGCATATTAATTTAAGGTTAAGATATGTGGACTTACAAACTGTTGCAGTATTGAAAGTTTGGACTCCATCGGCGAAGTTGAGACTTCCACTGATCTTTGTCTTGGTGAGGCCATCTCCGATCATCATAAAATGGGTTAAGCTCCTTGAGATGGTAACTTGCTCCTTATAAACTCCTTCCTTGATGTAAAGCACAAAGGTGGTGTTGCTTTTCTCAGGGATATTGTCCACGGCCTGGCTAATGGTCTTGTATTGCCCACTTCCATCCAATGCCACGACAGCGTCAGCCTTTATAGTTGCCGGAGTGGCTTCAAGGAGGCTCCTTTTCGAGGCAGAGACCCACGTGGCGAATCCACCCTCTTCAGCTTCCATTCGCCTGCGGCCAATTCCTGGAATGATCAGATCTTTTATGATGGAAGAGATGCCAGAGACCATGGCAAGTCCATTGCTAGTCAGCTGACTAGACATCGTCGGGATTTTCTTCATTTTCTGTCCAGCATTGCTTGTCGTGTTCTCGAATCCATCCAAGCAAGTATTTTGCCATCGGGTCCTTGGTGAGTTCCTTCACTGTGGCGGAGTTCTTCATGGCATTTTGCAGCTCCGAGATCGCAACTTGGAATCCAGCCTGGACGAGCTTTTGTGGGTCGGTGGTGTTTCCTGCGACCTTGCTCAAGCTATTTTCGCAGGTTTTTTTTTATAATCAGTTGACTGGCAAATGCTTTTGATCGCCTTACTTGTAGTGGACATCTCTCCAGAAGGGGTACATCTTTGATGAAATGGTTTAAATTTAAACTATACACACAACAAATAATTAAACATGAGTAGAGTCAATGAAAATCCAGTAGATAAACTATCCATGCGATCTATAATCAGCCCTAAGAGCTCGTTTCAATATAAGCTTGATATTTAACTATGCCCCTCGGGCTTAGTTTTGGGAGCTAAGATTGATCAATGATCACATTCTCTATATATAAAATTTGATGAAGGAAAGATAAGAAAAAACAGTTAGTTCAGTTAGAAATTGTGAGGTATGTGCCAACCGACGATCAAGAGTGTTGTCAATCTTGGGCATACAAAATATAGGACTAAACATGTTTGAGGATTGTCTTAGTTTAGAGAGATTTGTTGGTCACGTTCCCTCCTTCTGTTGATCAGATTACTACGGGTGTGGATGGCTCCTCTAAATTTAGCTACCTTACCATTAAGTTAACTTTAGTCCTTGCATTGGATTGGTGAATTTAGTAATAAGCAGAAAAATCCTCACACTGGAAAAACATTTTTGGACTGACGAAAATGGCAAACATTTGCGTACAACTGATTAAATTTTTTTTTTTTTCAAAAAGGGAAATGCTCACTAGACATTTAACTGAAAACGGATGTTGGCGGGAGAGTTCGAGTCACAATGGGGAAATTATAAATTTCGACAGGAAAGTAATCTAGCTTTTGATTTTAGACCTTGTATTTTAGTAAACTGTTTTCTTAACCTGATTTTTCTTCAAATCACAGTAACACAATGCCCTAGAATTATTTAACAATTCAAGCAGTGGGATTTACTATTATATTATTACTTTAAGCTTTTCAAAGCTTAGCTCTCTGCAATTCCAACTTGGCAATCGTACCCAAGTGGACTTCATCTGGACCATCTGCAATCCTCAATGTTCTTGCCGTGGCCCAAAGATGAGCCAAGACAGTGTCAGATGATAAGCCAGCCGCACCATGCACTTGCATTGCCATGTCAAGCACCATAAGCGCCATGTTTGGAGCCGCTACCTGGCTCCACATGGATCCATGAGAGATAATATCAAACAACATTTTTCCTTTGCTCAGGATTTCTGATTATAAAGTGATCAATAAATCAGGCTGGATTCAAATTAGAGAGAAGTTTACCTTGGCCATAGCAATAGTTCCACGGGCCTTTTTGTTTCCAAGCCGATCAAGCTGATCGGCTGCCTCCAGTACCAACAATCTTGCTTTCTCCAGTTCTATCCGACACTGCATGAAACAGTCAATCTGGCTTTATCCGACATGTCACGAGACAATCAACTAAATTCAATCATCTACAACTGTAGTGGAACAGCTAGGTACATCTAATTGAAGGAAATATCAATTGATGGGATACATTTTTTTCTCACTTTTTTTTTTTTGTTTTTGCTAGAAAATGCTCACTAAACTAGATTTATTAATCACAAGTCCAGAAGTTTAAGATATTCCCATAATTTAGAAAATCTCCATTCCTGCATACCCTTCAGGCTTTTCCCTTGAAATGAACAAAACAAATTCTCAAACAAAATATCTAAATGTACCCAGGCAATATCTGATCTAAATGAACCGTGCTCAGCAATCAATTTTCCAAATGCCCTTCTACTCAGAGCCCTTTGAACCATCAGCTGCATGCCCCGTTCTGCAGCCCCTATCAGCCTCATGCAGTGGTGCAATCTTCCTGGGCCCAACCTACCCTGCAGGAACATGAAGTAACCACAGATGGAATTTTCAACAGCAAGGGAGTAAAAACTTCATAAAAACCCTTCTCTTTTTGCTAGGAAAACCAATCGACTGAGTGACATCTAATGAAGCCCACACTTCTAATTAAAAGACAAACTGGCTTTCCTAGCAGATGCAATGGAAAATTAGAGTATTCATCGCCAAACTTATTAAGATGCACTTTTCTAGATCAAAAAGTTACTTGCAAAGTCAAAATCCAACCTTACCTGGGCAATTTCAAATCCACGTCCTTCTCCCAGAAGAATATTCTTTGAAGGGACACGCACATTTTCAAAGGAAACCTCAGCATGACCATGAGGTGCATCGTCAAACCCAAAGACCATTAGCGGTCTTTTTATGTGTACACCTGGAGTGTGAATATCCACTAGAATCATGGACTGCTGCTTATGCTTAGCAGCTGTAAAGTCAGTTTTCCCCTGCAAATTGTTCCATTCACCTTCTTTAGACACACGTACAGTTATAGAACTGCTAAGGATGTGGCATACTAGAAGAACTAACCATGACTATAAGAAGTCTACACCTTGGATCCATTGCTCCACTTGTCCACCACTTGTTTCCATTGATAATATACGAGTCCCCTTCTCTGAACAAGAAGAAGAAATACAGTTGAGGATGGCTGAGATTCAGACTATTTTGCACCTATTACATAAAAGAATAGAATACTGCTCAAGTATCAAAAGGAATGTTGCTCAAAAAGCTCAGAAGCATACTTCTAAATATAATCATGTATAGCCAGTTGGTTTCAACAGGCAATGGAATAACATGGAAAATTTTTATTCTGTATAAACCTATTAAAAAAAAAAAACAGAATGGAAGATTACTTGTACAACTGTTGGATAGTCCATTTTTCAACAGAACTATATATGCAACACCTTGACAACATGTTTTAAAAGGTCCAGTTGGTTTCCTTCCTAAAAACTTCATACCAAACACAAAAATGACATCAGAAACAGAATCCTATTTCCTCTAGAATGAGATACCTACACCATTGATTAAACCCAGACCCACTTTTCAATGTGCTACCTTTTGATGGAACACTCAATGTTTGTTGCATCAGATGATGCAACCTGAGGTTCTGTCATTGCAAAGCCAGAACGAATCTTTCCTTGAAGCAGCGGAACAAGCCATTCAAGTAGTTGTTCTTTGTTTCCATAGCGCAACAATACCTGTTATAGATAGGAAGTGTCATTGCCTGGTCCAGGCAAGCATGCACAGAGACACTAAACATGTAATTCAACAAAATCAAAACTATCATGTTATTTGTAGATTTTGGAAAAGTTTCATATGCATATCCATTCAGGTATATTAACTTGATTACATGTTGAATGAACACAAGGTTTGGAGTAGCCCACACAGTTTTTGGCCTCTAAAATGGAAGAAAAAGCCCGATGTGGCAATCATACAAATAAATATTCTGAATCCCTGGAAAAAATGAAGCTAATAGACTAATACTTACCTCCATATTTCCAGTGTCAGGCGCACCACAGTTAAAAATCTGTGGGGCCCAAATAGAACGACCCATTATCTCACAAAGGTAACCATATTCAAGGTTTGAGAGGCCAGCACCAAATAACTGATCCTGTGCACCAGTGGAGGCTGCATGGTTACTTCCATCAAGAATTAGTTTTCTAGCTCTTTCAGCACTATCAAACTGCAAGAAAACACAAAACCATAGGAGTGTCATGATGCTAATTGGAACAGTATTTTACAGCATTAAAAGTACTGTCAGGTTAGAGAGAAATAAAGCACAGTGGTATAGAATCAAATTACAGTTATCCATAAGTTCCATAATCCTTCTTTTCTAGCCAGCTCTTTCAACCTCTCCTCCTCTGAGTGTACAGTCCAGCGTGAAGAAGACTGAGCAAGTTTGTAAAACTCATTTTCCATCGGGTGAATATGGTCTTCCATAAACTTAATTAATCTGTCCCTCAGTTCCACCACCTTCTTGCTAAGAACAAATTTTCCACTTCCTTCTGCAAGCCCTTGACTCTCACCTTGATAATGTTTCATATGATCTTGTGCAACTGGAATTGTTAAGAAAAAACATTCATTGCAGGCAATAGCTTTGGGCATATACAACGTACCAAAACCTGATGCTAAAATTATATCTAAATGAAACCTTTCAAAAGCATTTAAGTTAAACGTGCAAGACTTGAAAAGAAGGATAAAATAGGTCAAAAATATTGTGAATGGTGGAGCTACCAGATGGAGGGTATTCAGGAAGCACAGTGCATCTTCCAATAAAAGCCCACGCAAAGTCTATAAGAATGTTAACCAGATTTCCAATGTTGCGAGCACGCTCACCTCCTGAAGCATTGCCCTGTAAAATTATGGTGGCAAAATATTATGGTCTACCTGTCTTCCAAGATGTGGTTTTCTAGCACGGTTAGCACCAAAATATCAAACTTTCTGTTTTAGATTACCATAATCCATCGACTATGTACCCCTGCATAGATTGATGCACCACGAAACATAGCAAATGCAACATAGAACTTCCACTGGTTGGCAGGCCAAGGTTTGCCCTATATTGCAAAATTCAAGTATGAAACAAAAGGGGGGGAAAATCTTCATTAGCTTGGATGGATGTTCAAAATATATCTACTGTAAACATCTATATTACCAAGAAACAGGGACAAGAATGACATAAAATATTCACAATTAAAGGCAAACAGAAACGGAATCAATTTCAACCTGCCTTCGGAGCATAGAAACATGTTCAACTGGATGGAAATATAAAGGAGAATGTTTTCCAGGGGACAGGGGATGAATAAAATAGAGATTTGCAATTGAAGCTTTGTGTGGCCACAAAATTTCCATTAAGTAGAAGGGTAAATTCTATCAACAATGATTAGATCAGTGATGTTTATTTAAAGAGTAAGTGGCAGAGAACATACGACATAAATGATTACAAGACTCAAATAGTCATTATTTTATGGTAGCTTCCTCATAATTTATTTCCTCGCATAAGTACTAAAATATCAATTATGTGAAAACCCAACACCATAAAAGCAAAGCTTAACAGGTCTTACAGAAGCAGAGCAGTATCCGGCAAGATATTCTGCCAGAGATGGAATCCCTTCTGGAATTCCAGTAAGTTCAAGACCTTTACCCATTTGTTCATTGTCAGGGTTAACATCCACAATGTAAGCCTGCAAAGAAACAGGAGAGCAAGAAGATCAAAGCTTTTGCCATGCATGCAAACCCAAAAAAAAGGAAGCCCAGAGAACTGCATAAATCAATAATATAAACATTCAGACTGTAGCAGTGAACAGAACTACATAGAAACATGCACTAAGAAATGAATATAAGTATTTGTTCAATACCATAGTGTTGTAAGCAACATCACTCATCTGGTTTCCAAGAGTGGACAATTCCCAATCAAGAATACCGATCACTCGGTCCTGCACAATACACAATTGTCTCATCAAATCAGCCACCAAAAATTACTGAAGCATTTACAAAATGAATAAATGGTGCCTGTAGTAAGAATCATCTAGAGCAATAATGTTACTGCCCTTCATCTCTTTCACAACAATATGCTTGGTTGCAGTAATTAAAATGAAATATCACATACTTGCATAAATTTGTCAAACATAGAATATGAATGATTAAAACTTTAAAGCCACGGACCTCAACAGGATGAAATACAACATTATCAATGCGAAAATCTCCATGAACAAGGCCAGCAGTTGCTCCCAAAGAATCTTCGGGAGGAATATGTCGCCTTAACCAGTCAGACAGCTCCAACATTTTGGGATTTCTTGGAGACTTCTCATCGCCAGTAGATGCTATGTATTGTTTGGTCCATCTTTCTACCTACACAGGCCTAAAATTCATTAGCAACATTATTAAAGTTTAAGGCAAAACTTCATGCCTCTCAATCTAAACCTGTGATCTGTCCTCAAAATATCCCCCACCAATTGTGATGCTCGATGACTTATTGTTATCAATTGGGAAGCAAGCCTTCTGGAGGGAGAATTGGCACACCTGTCGTTTACAATAGTTTTCTCGCTGTCCATAGTTTCCAAGACCAATAGCATCCACATCAGCAGAATGTAGAGCAGCTAAAGCTCTGGCAGTCTCCTGATATATCTTTTTCCTGCTGTCAGGTGCCACACCCTGATAAGACAGATTTTAGTTCTTCAAACTCATCAAACAGAAAATTTTCAAAGAATATAATCTGGGTTTTTTGCAGACGTGCCCATGCTGGCCAACGCCAGTTCACTACATGTAAAATATCATACCGGTAACTTAGGGTCCGTAAAAATGCGTCCTTCCATGAACTCCATAATGTAGAATTCGGTTCCAATTACACTGCGATCCGTACACAAACAGAAAACTTTAGGAACTGGAACCTGTGTATGTTCACCCAAAGCCCGGAGAACCTGACTCATCACACCGAAAGAATGAATAAAAATCTAAAATGTTTTCTTTTTCAATTTCAGTCGAAATTAAACAAAGCAAATATAATTACATGAAACAATTACACCTTAATATTAGAAAAAAAAGAGCCAATTAATTGAAAAATTACCTTATACTCTCTGTCAACAGCATGGGCACTCTGGAGTAATTTTCCAGGAGGCTTCTTCCTCAAAACGTAGCGTTTCACGGCGTCTGCAGTGCCCATTTCCAACAGAAATGTCGGGTTCGATTGACCATGTCCAAACTAAAAGCAGACGATCGGAAAACAGGAAATAAAAAAAAAGTTTATGTCCTTCACGTAGAAAGTAAAGCTATCATAGCCTAAAAAAGGAAAAAGGTAAAAAAAATAATAAATAAAAAAGCCCAAAAAAAAAGAAGACGAAGAACAAGAAGAAAACCTGCTTGACGGTGAACGAGAAGGGGGAGACAGGGAAGCCGGAGACATTAGCGGAGGCGTAGCGAAGCAACGCCCTGATGTCAAAATAGTGAGCTGCCTGAACTTGTCCCGGCAGATCTAAAGTACTGCTCGCCATATGTTCTAAATCGGAGTCACAATGGCCGTTGGGCAGAGACTTGTATGTATTTCAGGAGACGGCGACAAGTACAATGATTTCCTGTTTTGTCTTTGACCAGTGAAGTCAAAAAGGAGGGAATAAGACAAGGAGCGCCTTGCCCTCATCGTCAGTCATGCGGCTTTACGAAAACCGGAGCGGATTGGATTAGAGATTTGAATTAACAACATGTTTGGATTGCTAGAAAGTCATAGAAAATAATTGGATTGGAAAAAAAGAAAAAGGCGTAAAAGACAATTTTTTTTTTTTGAAAGAAATTAGACATTAAAGATGTGAGAAGATGAGGTGAAAAAGTCATGTGGGCCTCACTATAAATTTTTCTCACCAATTGTGCCAGAATTCGGGCGAAATTGAAGAATTCGGGCCCTCAAACAACGATTTCTTTTATTTTTACTCGTATGGGTCCGTTAAAAAATTTGCCAACTTAATTGCTAAGCTTCTAATATTTGCCTAAACTAAATCACTTAGAAATGCAAGATCTTTAGCAAGTAAGTATTTCTAATTGTCGTTAATTTTTTTCAATTAATGGATTGAATTGATCTCATGTAAGAAAAAAGGATAAATAATAAAATTTTATTAAATTTTAATTGAGGGATATAATTGTTATTTTATATTCATAAATTTTTTATCCCTCTATTTTTTTTTTGCTATATTCAAATAAACTTTTTTTTTTTTTGGTCAAACTATTTCTTTCTCAGCTAATTTTAAGCTTGGAGGTAGGCTAAGGAGAGGCTTATAAATAGGAGAGGCCTTCTCATTTGCATCCCATCCACCAAAGTTTCCATAATCAATACAATTTTTCTTTTTATGTCCTTTACTTAATTTTCCAACTAGCTCTTTTTCCTCGTTTTATCAATTTGGATGAATTCTAAGCTTACTTAGTAACACATTATGTTAAGGCCGCATAATCAATTGAGGTTAAAAAAGTAGAGTCATGACACTAAGCTCAAAGGGGATTAAAGGAAAACATCTAACATGAACCCAACTCAAATATTTCAAAGCAAAACCACCTTATATAAGAATTTGGTGGTAATTTGATATATATTTTTATTTATTTAAGTTAAAATTTTTGTAATAGTATCTTTTCAATTTTAAGGAAATTATAATTAATTCATTATTATATTTTAAATTCAATAACTTATAATGAAAAATATCAATACGTGACTTTTGACTTGAATCTATCGTAACTATGATTGGCATATTTGAGATGCTTTTTTGGTTGAGAAAAAACAAAAGAAATGGGGCACCCAATGACAAAACGCGTCGAGCCAAGCCGACGGGTAAGTGTAATACATTGGAGGACTTGCTTCTGTGGTCCGCACACACACACACACGCTAAACGGCATAATATACAATGTAACTGAATAATTTTGAGTTTTTTTTATATGAATTTCATTTATGAGTGAATTCGATGCGTCATTTATTAAAGATTCTGAAGAAAAAAAATAGAATTCCTAATATTATTTCATAATGTAATAAAAAATAAAGGACTGAATAATTAGTAATTATTAAAAAATTAGATGCAAAGACTGTGACATTAAGAAAAAAAAAATAAACGTTAACCTTTTAATCTCTTTGATTATTTTTGTAGTCGATCGTCTCAAGAAAGGAAATGGTGAAATTTTTGTCTTCCTATTTGTCTTTGAAATTCAATTGTTTATTAATTAAATATATAGTAATAGGGTCCAAAAGTATCTAAAGTACAAAGAGCACAAAGCTTTGGTGCCCGTGGATGGCTCAATGGAATGAGCGTTGTTAAGATATTTTCCATTCATCTCTCTTGAGAGAGCTTCTTGGGAACTATTATAGGTCTACGTCTCATGGCTTAGGAGGGAGGCATACGCAACTTTCCTCCCAAGTACTCACGTCATTGCCATTATGTCATCGTTATTAAGTGTCATTGAAGTTAAAGCCGAATTGGAACATTAATGAAGCATCCAAACCAATATTCAAAAGCAAAATATCATCGAGGAATCGGATTCATTGAAGAGTGACTTCTAAGACCATCACAGTCCACACAAATGGATTGAATTCCACTTGTTCGAGAGAAACTCGACCTTAGAAAAGCTTTTTTTTTTGTAGACATCAATCTTGGAAAGTGGAAAGTGATCGAATTTCTGGTACCCCATAAAGTAATCTTTATTCCTTCCCCCGATTACTAACTCATTTTAGAACTAGACACTAGAAAGATTGGTTCGGTGCATGAACCATGAGAAAAAAAAAAGTAAAAAAAAAAAAACCCGACTTTGTTGTGATATGTAAGTTATAATACACCAAGGCATCATTGGGATATATCATGAACCTAATGAGAACGAAAGTTTTCAATCTACCGCAATGTAGGTCAAATCAGTGCATATTCACTGTATTTAACAAATTTTTATTACTGCTCAATTTGGCTAAAATCAAAGTGGAATGTTAAAATTGTTGAGAACAAATTAAATACATTTCATAATATGGGTTACCTTCATTTGACTTGAAGGGTTGATTGCAGTTTTGTTTTTTTTTTTTTTTTTTTTGGGTAGTTCAAAAATTTTAAAAACTAAATCCAACTACTTTATAATATTAAAGTTCAAAATTATTTTATACAAATATAAACTACACATTAAGACTCGCTGACACCCGACATAATGAAAGACATGTTGTTCATATAATTTTCTTCTAAAGAATAATCTAAGAGAACAGTCAATCATCCAACAAATGAGATAAATTGAGTTGATTCAAGTTTCAGCATGCCAAAATTTTTCAGCTTGTTTGTAGTCCCAAAAATCAAGGCATTTCGCTCATTTCTTGGTAAATAAGGCATTTCACTATTTCAGTGACATCCTATACATTGACGAGCCAACTCAAAAGTTAGTTTGGAGTCCTCCTATACATTTCACTATCCTCTCTGCCATGTCCATGACAATATATAGATTCCACAGGATAGCTTATTCCAACAGGATTAGGTAGAATTATCTTTGATAATGTCCCTTTCAGCCATCTATGGCTACTTCGAGTACTCGGTTACGTAGTGTAGATTACCATATTTATCTCCTCTTTATATAAACTCATGACAATCATTGTGTCACAAATAGAATATGATACAACAATTTTTGTTTTTTTTTTTTGAAAAAAGTGAATTAAAAGATAATATCTTTTCTAGTGCATAAATGATACCTTAGTTTTGCAATATGATTTTTTTTTATAATTTTCGCAATACTAAAATTTTAATTTATAAAAATTACGTTCGAATTAAGATATTCAAAAGTTATTGTATAATATAAGGCATTTAAAAAAAAAAAAAAAGGAGTAACATCACGAGAAAGTCACCGCCAAAGGAAAGATCAGAGAATGTGTGGCATCGGCATATCAAGTGAAAATTGCAGGTGAAGATAATCTAAATCCAAATAAAGCAAATGAAATCGGGAACCCTTTCATTTATTGTTTCAAGAAGAGGTGAGGTGAAGGACACTAGTAAAAGTTCTTTTGCCGCATACTGTCTGGGAAAGGAGGGAATAAGCACCTTAGAACACCACCGTATGGTCTACCATCTACCGTCCACTATTAGAGAATCCAGGTCCATTCAACGGAGCAGTAAAAGTTGGTCCAAAAGTTCAGGGGGTACGTAGCTCTAGCGTTTCTTGTTTTTGTATATAAGGAAGCTAGGCCTGAAAAGCATGGCACGCCAAAGGCAAAGCGCAAGCAAAATTTTAAACTGCTTTAATAGTCTCACTTCTCTTTCACTATGGCAAGACAAGTAGATCTTAGACGTGAGGACTTTGAGATGGTAAGGGCAGCACGGCCAGCGCAATTCGGGCATGAAAATCATGTTCTCCGTCACCGAAATCAACCTCAATTGCCATTTTTCGGTAGACTTCGAAATCCCGGGGGGAGAGGTCCGGCTGTCCCTCAGCACAACGGGGGCGTCGCAGAAGAGCGAGTCATTACTAGCGACCAGGCAGCCGAAATTTATGGTGGCATCGTCATTGTGGAGCACGGTAGGAGGAAACCTTTTCATTGGGCTTATATATGGTAAGGGTCATGCCTCTAATATTTATC
The DNA here is from genome assembly GCA_037897445.1 of Ceriops zippeliana. Classification (NCBI taxonomy): domain Eukaryota; kingdom Viridiplantae; phylum Streptophyta; class Magnoliopsida; order Malpighiales; family Rhizophoraceae; genus Ceriops; species Ceriops zippeliana. Next base: position 2,742,744 of record JBAPLH010000004.1, on the reverse strand, counting down.
TGGCCGACTAGGCTGGTGGCTAAAATCGTTGTTCGCCTGTTCTCACAGAAGCATAACTGTATTAACGAGCCTTAGCACGATATAATTAAAGTTGCCTTTAGAGTCAAAGATCTCGAGTTAATGTCAATTAAATCCAAAACATAGGAAAAAGAAGCATAACGCTGGGAGATGTAATTTTATCTTATCGTGCCTTTCTTGCTGTAAAATGTAATGGCTTCTTCTTCTATATACGAGCTGTGGTCACATAAATTGCCCCTGATTGACAACATGATATCTGCGGATCAAAGAACAGCGAATCCGTTGGGTTTGATTACCAAATCGTGCAGGCTATCAACAGACACTCCGTATTCGCGTGCAATGCAATGCAGGCTCATCTTTCCGTTTCTAATAGTGCTCAAACGCTTGCTTCAGCATTTACCTTACTTTGGTCGTTCTCGAATCTCAATATTTGATTAAAAATGCAAGTATCTTTTTATCCCGCTAAGTAACCGAAATTGTCAATCCCACCAATGTACAAGATTCCATTTAGTCCCTGAACTTGGCAAAATTTAGTGAATTTAAACTAAATATAGACAATTATAGAGGCTGCAAGTTTATGCACCTTACATTATTTTATATTTTATTTCTTTTATTTGAGTAATGGTAACTTTTTTTTTTTATTGAGGGTAAATTTTTTAATGCGAACTTTTTAAAAACATATGAATATGTTTTCCAAATATTTTAAATGACTGAGTGATGTTGGTGATTGGATTCAGATAATTTTGTAGTAAATTGATCCATTTTTGCTTAGTTCAAGGACCAAAATGGAACTGACTTAAGTACAGTGGAAATATTGAAGTTTTGACAAAGTATAGAGGCCTTAAAATGGTAAAGCAATTTATTGCTTTTAAACTCGAGATTCCCATATATTAATGGAATAATAACGAAACCAGTCCTACAAGTAAGGTTGTCACCACCCTTAAAATAAAATTTAAAAAAAAAAATCATAAGAATCCATTTCGAAACGTTTTATCTTGTCCGTGATCAAATTTATTTCAACTTTAGCACACTTTTTCTTGGTGTATTTTAACGAAATCTTTTTTCCATTTTGATTCGTCTCTATTATTAGAGAATCGAATACAATCACAGGCAACCGAAAGATAACATGTTTATCTTGAAAGCACGTAAATTTTTACGTATTCGTGTAACCCTCTTCTCGAGGTGCCCTGGACACCGGAATCTTGAGATGATGGGTCATGGGACGTTTACTGCGCCGAAGTTTATCACAAGATTTATTAAAGTTTAATACAAGGCTGACACATATTCTTAATATGCCAATAAAAGATTGAATGTATATTATCTTTTATTCAATTTGAGAATATATTCTCCGGGTCAAATCAATTTAACCATTTAATAGAAGAAAACTGATATGAGTTATGCAAATCAGAGATTTCAACAGTAGTTCTTTTCCATTAGACCCAAGTAAAATTTATTTAGAGTCTGTCAAACTTGAAATAGAGGATGAAATGCTAACACACTGTCCTTAAGTTACTGATTCGATTCATATTCATTTCTTGGGGTTATATAAGTGGACAGGTCCCTCTTGCGGAAGAAAAAAAATAAGGGTCCAATCTTATGCATGAACTGTTTTTTTTTTTTTTTTAACATATTGTTGTACAATGTTTAGCAGTAATGTTGGTCAATTAAGCATAACCAAAGAAAGCACATATGAGAAGGGCCTCAATAGTTGCCCTCATACTCTTGCTATTTAGTTGTGAGTTCTGGTTTTAAGCCAGCATAACCTCCCATAAAGCAGCGATAATTCGTTTCTTATAATTGGTGGGTACAATGCTGGTACTGAATTTGGTGGCTAGAATACAAGAGAGCATAAAAAAGGCAAAGAATCAGCCAACATTGAAGGCACAGATCATGTCTCCTAAATCTAGGGGGAATAGCAACACCAATAATCGCATCAACCTTGCCAAGCGATTGGCCAAAAATATGTACCGGAGTCGGATCTTCCTATAGATAGCATTCGACCTGTTTCAATCTTTTTGCTAAAAACAAGGTATAAAGAAAGAGACATGGAAAGAGAGGCTGACACAATCTACCCAACAAGCCTCTCGTTTCGGAGGCTTTTTTTTTCTTTTTATTTGGTCTAAGAACAATCAAATTAATTAACTTGCAGCATTGGATAGGACATAGGAGAGAATGGCAATGCCCATAACAATGAGATCCTTGGCGAATGCCGTTCTTCTCTTGTGCTTAGCGTTGGCCTTTTGTTGTGAGGCTCAGGGTCTGGCTGGCGCTACCGGATTGCCGGGTCGCCATTTTTCTGTAAGGGACCCTAATGAAAAGGTCTTTAACGTGCTACAATTTGGAGCTGTTCCTAATGGTAGAAAGGACAGTTCGTTGGTAAGAATTGGCACTTTCTTTTGGGTACTTGTCTGGTCGCATGTGTGAATCTGTACTGTAAATTAGAATATTTTTCTTTTCTCCTTTTGGTTCAGAAGAGGGCAACACATGGTAGGGTCTGAATCCTTTTATTATAACCAAGGGAAAAAAAAATAACATTTTTTGGATGGATGGAAAGGGAGAAGGAGAAAGTGAATCAAAAGTGCATATATAGGACAATCCTCGTGCTTGTAGTCATCGATGCATCAACATTAGTCTAGTTTTTTGTTTTTTTTTTTTTTAACAATTATCATCCCTTTTAGCACAAACATACAGAATTCACATCTTAATTTGATAAGTATTTTTCAGTTATATTCGATATGGTTACAATTATGTTCTAATTCTCCCGTATTTTTCCTTCATCAAAACTGAATTTTAGTTTTGATCATTGCAGTCTATTATTAAAGCATGGAGGGCTGCATGCGATACTCCCGGCAAGTCAAGGGTGGTTATCCCCATGGGAAACTTCGTAGCGGGGCCTATAATATTCGAGGGGCCATGCAAAGGTCCCATTACCGTTCAGTTTGTGGGAAATCTCAAGGCATTGTCAGACCCCAGCAGTTACGCTGAAGATTGCTGGATTATGTTCGAAAACGTAAATGGCTTGGTGGTTACCGGTTCCGGCACCATTGATGGACAGGGCGCTACTGTATGGGAATACCACGATGAAAGTGGGCTTTTCCCAGCCGTAAGTTACAAATCAACTACCAACAAAAGCATTTTTAGATAATTCCAGTTTGCAATGTAATTGTGGTTAATTTGAGTTCTGCCAAGTTTTAGTGTTTTACCTTTCTAATTGTTGAGGAGACGAGATAAAGTTTTATATACCTCATGTCCTTGACCATGACCATGTCAGTTGACTAAATTCATCTAAGAATTTTCCACTTGTTTATCTTCGTTACAGTACCTATAAACACATTAAACTTGGGAAATTTATATGTTTTCTTTCTTTCTTGGTGGATGGTGCAGAACGTAAAATTCAATCATGTATCAAACGCGATTATAAGACAGATCACTTCTCTTAATCCCATGGGTTTCCACATGGCCATCGTTCTGTGTAACACCCTCAGAGTGCAGAACATTCATTTATCTGCCCCTGCTGATAGCCCCAACACTGATGGTATCCATATCAGCCAATCAAGCGCAGTGAAAGTAGCTAGAAGCGTGATTAGCACTGGTGATGATTGCGTTGGTATCATTCAGGGAAGCACTGATATCAGCGTCAAGAAGGTTACTTGTGGACCTGGCCATGGCATTAGGTAACTCTTCATTCTCCATACTATGATGTTTATTATACTATGCTACAATTAGTAGAAGTTCTTCTCCAATATTATTATATGGACGTAATAGTCACTTTTTTCTATTGTTTCAACCATCCATAGACACTCACTTGGAGTCTTTTTTTTTTATTTTTCTTTTTAATGCAAACTAATCAGAACTTACACGACTCATGTTATATCGGTGCGTCTACGATTGTGTTCAATAAATTGTATCTAGAGTAATTTTCTGTTTGTATTCTTGTTTTGGGGAAGGATTTTTAACGTCTTCATACGTCAATCAATCTCGATTGCAGTATTGGTAGCCTTGGCAAGTACGAAGATGAGAAGGATGTCAGAGGAATTGTTGTCAAAAACTGCACGCTGAAGGACACTCAGAATGGTGTTAGAATCAAGACGTGGGGGGGATCACCTCCAAGTGCAGCCGCAGACATGACTTTTGCCGATATCGTTATGCAGAACGTCAAAAACCCAATCATTATCGATCAATCTTATGGAACCACATCTAAAGGGGTCTGTTTTCCTCAAGCCTGTCCCTCTAAACCGCTGCTTCCTCATCTTATTCATTTACATACAATTAACACCCTGTTTTGCTTGTTATTAACAGCCATCGCGTGTTAAGCTCAGCGATATTCGCTACATAAACATCCAGGGCACGACTGTTTCAAACAAAGCAGTTGATCTTGAGTGCAGCAGTTCGCTTCCTTGTGAAAGAATACTGCTCTCACATCAATTTGAAGTATACGGGGCCCAAACCTTTAACCTCTACGTGCCTCAATGCCAAAGTAAGCTACGCTGGTCTGCAGTTTCCTCCACCTTGCCGATGAGAAGGCCATTTGTAATTGAAATTTGATTCATTTTCTTGCCCAAGGAATCATTTGTATCACCAGAAGGCAGTAGAGCTTCTGGCACGATCTTGACTTCTGTGTCTAACTTGATGGGAACCATGCGGTTGAAACTTGAAAGGAGAGAAGGCTTTTAAACACAGGCCATAACTTAAGATATATACAAGAACCTGTTAGAGTTATTTACAGTTGCAATTGTCTACTTGCTTAAATATTCAGCGTTTATTTGATTTAGAACGCGCTGTTGTTAAGAACAAGAAGTTGAAAGCCAAGAAACACCGGTCATTTCCCTTAAATTTGTGTGATTACTCGTTACATTCTCATTGTCATAAGCAGTTTTTTTTGTTCTTTCTCAATGTATACCATCCAAGCCCAAATGGTCCGGGACATTTCAACACTACTTAAAAGTACATAATTTGATTCTTGTACCATTTAGCTACTACAGTCAGTGAGGGATGGAGATCTCGATTTCGACATTGATAAAATGAATCATCAACACAAATAAGTCATCTTAGGATTAAAAAAAAAAAAAAAAGATATTCATGACTAAACTGTAATTCTATGATCATCTCAAAATGGTAAAAGTGAAATACATTTTCAGACACATATATTATTAAATTATGCAACTAATTAAGATACATAATCTGCAAATGGGTTAATTATAAGGTCTCGTAATAGGGTTATTAGAATTTCTCTTAGTTTTATGTCTAAATTCAAATTCTGGTGCCTTAAAAAAAATCTTGAAAAAAAAAAAAACATCAAAACGGCGTCGTTTCAAGGTTTTAATATCATTGTAAAAGCCCGAAGCCCAAGGGTTTATCGACCGTCCGAAGAAGAGAAGGAAATCGGAATCGACAGAAAGGGAGGGACCGATGGCGCGTTTTGCCTTCAGACGCAACTTAGCATCCCTGCTAACTCGAGCCCTCTCTTCTTCTTCTTCTTCATCAAATTCTTCTCGTTCTCGATTCGCTTGCGCGCTTCTAGGCAAAACCACCGCAGTGTCTCACCTTTCGCCGGAATCGTTTAAAATCCCGGCCCGGTTCAAGAATTCCGGACCGGGTTACTCGCCCCTGAACGACACGTCGCCAAATTGGAGCAACCGGCCTCCGAAAGAAACGATTCTGCTCGATGGCTGTGACTACGAGCACTGGCTCATCGTTATGGAGTTCCCCAATGACCCAAAACCCACCGAGGAGGAAATGATCAATTCCTATGTCAAAACACTGGCTTCCGTCGTGGGAAGGTACCGAGTTCAGATTCTTTTCGATTTGGGTTTTGACTTTTGTATTGATTTTTATTTTCAGCTTTTTGATGCGGGTTTTGTTTTGGAGTTAATTTATGATTGGGGTTTTGAAGTGAGGAAGAGGCGAAGAAGAAGATTTATTCAGTTTGCACGACGACGTATACTGGGTTCGGTGCTTTGATATCTGAGGAGCTTTCATACAAAGTCAAGGGTATTTCATTTTCTCCACCAATTTAGGTTCTTAGGGTTTTAGCTTTTCCATTAGTTTAGCGATTTTGCTCTGGTTCCTTCTTTTGGGAGCTTCAGGCTTCGGGTATTAGGGTTTGGGAGGGAAGATTTTGTGGGATAAAATTGACGCATAGTTATGGATTGAGAATGAATTTCAATGAATTATGGCTGTATTATTGTTTGTGACCTATTTTGATACAATTAGCCTGATTTGTTATCTTATCCTTTTGGTCCATAGGACTGCCTGGTGTTCTTTGGGTTTTGCCGGATTCATATCTTGATGTTCCTAACAAAGATTATGGAGGTGGGTGATCTACAGCACATATACATAAAAAAAAAAAAAAGGGACATCTACTTGTATGAGACTCCCACATTGTGGAGCCTGGTGAAAGGGCCAGATGCATGCGGCCTCTCTCTGTTTACAGAGGTTTTTTTTTTTTTCCGTAATACCTCCATAGCATAATGGAATGACCCTACCATTTTATACTCAAGCTTCCCCTTCTGCAGCACTTAAACATCAATAGAAGGATTGTTCATTTGATGTTTGCAATATTTTATAAAAGTTTGCATTTTTCGTGAATCTCCCTTTGGTTTCTTTATCAGGTGATTTGTTCATTGATGGCAAGGTCATTCATAGGCCTCAATATTGGTTCAATGAGAGGCAACAGACTAGGAATAGGCCTCGACCTAGATATGACAGGCGCCGCGAAACAATGCAAGTGGAAAGGAGACAGCCAATGCAAACACAAAGTTGGGGCCAGGGTCAAGGGCAGCCTGGGCAGCAGCCACCATCAGTGAGTAACCATAATTCCGCACAGGCTGGGGGGAGAGATCTCCCCATGGACCAAGGGCAGTTCCCCATGAATCAAGGGCAGTTTAACCAGAGCAATTCCTGAGGGTCCACAGTATGGTTCTGTTTGAATACACTTCAAAGAGCCACTGTATGTTTTCAAAGCCTTTTAAAGCATGGAACATCCAGTCAAGTTTTATGATGTTCTGTATGTTAGATGGATAACCACTGGGTTCTTGCACGCTTCATTTGTTGTCGAAAAATTTTTTATATGGTCTGGCGCATTTTATGTAAGGAGAAAATGTGATCCAACCATTACTCTTGTGAATGCTTTGCAAAATTAGAAGCTTAAGACTATAAATTCAGTTTTTGGGGTAGTGTATGCCAGGATATGGGATTTTAGCGGTGAGATGCAGCTGGAGTTTAATTTTATTGAATTGATTTTTAGTGAGATAAAATTTTCATAGTCGGAACCTGTTACCTCCAGGTCTTTTCATTTGGGTACATCAGAAAATAATTACCTCCGAAGGGCGGGACTGCTTACTGTGCAATGATTTGTAGGTCCTAAGTTTTAGTGGCCAAAAAACAACCTTTTTGTTAAAACAAAATTAAATTTTGTACGCCTAACCCTTTCTTGGAATTCACAACGTGGGAGTCATCGTGAAGGAGAATAATCACCCCTACATTGCATTCCATGATTTCTTCTGTTATCCTTTTCATATTTCTTTCTTGATAGCACATGTTTTTGCTGTATATCTGTTAATGCGAGACAGGCTTCGATGGAAAATCTTCAAGTTTGTCCTGGCTAAGCAAAACCACTTGGAGTTTCATGCCGAACTTCGGTATAATTGTTGTCAGAAAGCACTTTTCTTTACCGCACCGTGGATTGAGTTTCGAAATATGCCAAAACGTGAATAGTATGTGGTGGTAACCGAGCTGCTGTTTTGAATTGAGCGCCTCATATGCTATGGAGCTATATATCTGTACTTATTTTGCTTTGGTCCTGGAGATCTTTCTATTTTGTAGTTTATGTCTGTGCGTGAACTAAGATCTGAATACGGTTTTGGTTTGAACTGAGAGCGAACCAGAAGTTCTGTGGTTTTCAATTCAGGTCAGCGGTTCCACTAAAGGAGCGAGAGGGCAAAAAGAGCAATGGAACGGTCATTATTACTTTTATTTTAAAGAGCGCCATTACATGGTCCGAGAATTTGTCCTGAGGTCATTGTCACTGTGATTCTCATTTAATAAAATATGATATTGTGAATGCTTTTTTTTTATTATTTTTTTTTATGAAAAGTTAAGAAATTTATGATTAGCAATGGACAATATAAAATATTTAATGAGTTATAAAAATGTTCAATAACAATTTGCAGCATAGTTTTTTCGTTGTTGACTAAACATTTTATTGTTCTAATTGTATATTTAATAATTTTGAGCTTAAAAAATCTTTATCTTTTTAAATGAATTCAGAATATTATTTTATATTAAATGGGACTAACAATAGGGCTGACTTTAGACAAATCGTGAGATCATTAATTTTTATTGTATTAATAAAATAAGAAAAACCTGTGACAGGTTTTAATCGATCAAGCTGAAATGCTCCGAGGACCGTAAACTGGGGTAGGAAACTTATTGTTAGAGGGGTAAACGGTGCTTTGAATAACAAAGCTATCATTATTATTATTTGGCAAAGAGCATGTTGCATTTGTTCTAATGTTTAAATTGTCCAGAGATGAGTGGATATAAGAATAGATAGAGTGAACAGTGGCGACAAAGTCGGCTTTTCAATTCATTTATCAATGACAATGTCATTGAATAAAATTAAGTTCAGGGTTCGAGCTTTTTTCTTTCTTTCTTTTTCCTTTGTCTAGTTGAAGTGGAAAACGAGGGGTTTATTAATTACCTTGGATTGAAAGAAAAGTCGACCTTTCAAACTTTTATAAACTTATTGCATTTTTTTTCCCCGAGGTTTTATTTGTTTTTTTTTTTTTTCAACGGTTGACCAAGAGGGAAAATTGCATTAAAAAATGCAGAAATTTCGGCTTAATTGTGTGTTTATATTTACATCCAAAATATCGTCACACATTCCAAAAAACCAAACTAAGGGGAGAATCTGCATCTCAAGCCTTCAGGCAAAGATTCAAGATCTCAAAGGCTCGCTTTGCCATTTGTCCGAGATCCAAGCAAGTTTCAAAACCCACCTCTGCCAAAACAGGCCACCTCAAGTAACACCGTTGCCGTCTCTCACCCACCCTCTTTATCAATCTCTTGTCAGCAGAACCTACCCAAACCCACTCAAGCCCACCTCTGCGCCACCCCCGTCTGGCTATCTCTCTCTGTCTCTCATAATAAAAACACCAAAGCGCGCGCGCGTCAGCACCGACAGGTCCAACGCCAACATTATAGGTGTCGATCTACGATAACGTTTTCGGTATTTTCTAATCTTGAATTGGAAATCTACGAGGTACTTTCTTGATTATCCCTATATCTCATCCTTGTCCCTTCGATTTCCCCTGTTTCTTGTAAAAAGGGACAAAGATGAACTCGAATTATGGGAATGGGTCATCTGGGTCGTTGAACAACTTCAATTTTGATCTCGGCATCGGATCGAACCGGCCCAAGTCTCTCAATGACCAGAAGAAGAATCAAACCTCCTCTGGCTATTCATCGTATTCATCTTCGACGACGACGACGACACAGCCAAAACCAGCCTGGCAACCCAACAAGCCTTCGTGGACTCACCAAAGTGCCCCCACTGGGTTAAACGGACCCATTTCTATGGCGGGTGATATTTTTGGGAAGAGCTGGAGCTCCACGGGCGCGGGTTCAGGTTTGGGTTCTGGGATTGTTGAAAAGAACCCGGATTTGTTTGGGGATCTGTTTAACTCTGCTTTTGGGCAGGGGAATAAAGGTAATGGCAATGTACCTTTGAAAAATGCCCCACCCATATCGAATAAAAGTCCGTCTTCAATGGGCAGTTTGTCTGATTCATTGCCAAAAACTGGTAATGCGACTAAAACCGGTGGAAATTTGGGATTTAATGATAGTTTTGGAAGTTTTTCTGCTGGATACAATAAAAATAGCAGTAATGTCAGTGCTAGTATGAATAACATGGGTGCAAATTTGGGAGGTCCGTCGATGAAAAGTATGAGTGGAGGTATAGCGAGTGGAAATAGGGACCCTTTTGATTCTTTGGTTGATTTGGGATCCAAACAACAGTCAGGTAGTTTAAATTCTGCCAGTAAAGATAAGAATGCTCGTCCTTGTGATGATGGTTTTGGAATTTTTCCAAATGCTTCCAAAACAAGTGCAGCAGCATTTCAACCAGGTGGTTTCAGTGCAAACAATAGCAATTCTGCTGAAACAAATATAGGTTCCAACTCCTATTTGGATGACTTTGCGTTGCCCAGGAAGGACTTTGCTTCACAGAAGCAGCAGTCTTCTGTACAAAACTCCGGCAGTGATCCACTTGCGATGTTTTCTTCCCTTTCATCTGGGGCCGGAAGTGCTAGAACAGCTTCTGGAGGGACTGGAGGGCAGCAATTTGCGGAAACTGATGATTGGGGATTGGGCTCAGACTTCGGAGGAAGTGGCAATGATGGAGCTGGTGCCACAACTGAGCTTGAAGGGCTTCCCCCTCCTCCAGCTGGGATCACATTTTCTGCGGCTAAGAACAAGGGTATGGATCACCAAAAGCAGGGCCAATATGCTGACGCTATCAAGTGGTTGTCTTGGGCCATTGTACTTCTCGAGAAGACAGGAGATAAGGGTTCCACCACGGAGGTTTTGTCATGCAGAGCTTCATGCTATAAAGAAGTTGGTGAGTATAAGAAGGCAGTGGCTGACTGTTCCAAGGTATGGTCATCTCTTTTCTTCTTGCTTAATGATGGGTGGTAGTGTTAGTAAATTGGAAAATTTATAGTAAACATAATCATCAATTTATGCATGGACATTACTGAATCTAGGTGATTCTTCCTTCATATGATTTGCACATTCAATGGCTGATTTGGAATGAAAGATAGCCGATTGATGGTTGTGAACTAGCTAATTGCATGATTTCTTTCAAATCTTGACATTAACCAACATGCTTGTGCATAAATTAAATCCTCTTCAACCTATTGAAATGATTAAAAATGGGTGTCCCTGTGCACTAAGCTCTCACACTGCAGGTTTGCAGTAGGGTCAAATGTACGTAGTCTTACTCTTGTTTTATAGAGATAGAGACTACTCTTGTTTTTATAGAGATAGAGACTATCTCTTCAACTCAAACTTGTGACTTTTAGATTACAATGGAGGTAATCTTTCCATTACACCGTGACTCACCTTCGCAAATTATGCAAAAGATAATGAAATGAATCCTGTGAACAAGTAACTAACGTCTTCTTATTTGAAAGAAAGCAGCTTGCCAGGTAACCAATATCTACAAGTGACTAACATCTTCGCATAGGAAGTGTGATGATTTATCCTCTGCCTTAAGGATATTTTTCTTCTTTGAATTATATGACAACACTTCTTGATCTCCTTCGCCGAAGACAGGAGGTCTTAATTCTTTGCCATGTTGTGCAGGTGCTTGAGCATGACAAGGCAAATGTATCTGTACTTGTACAACGTGCCCTACTGTAAGAAAGCATGGAGAAGTACAAACTTGGGGCAGAAGATCTGCGAAATGTCCTGAAGATCGATCCTGTTAACAGGATTGCGAGGAGTACCATCCACCGGCTGACTCAAATGGCGGACTAGAGAGGTCCCAGAGTGTTATATTGGTAAATGACTTTCTTCAGTTAGGTTCATACCTTCCCCATCTCACAAAATTTGTGGGGATCAAAGTTTGCTTGGATACTTGTACTTGAATTGCTTATTGTGTGTTACATTTGTGATGCATGATAATTTCTTCTCTCCTTATTTCAACAAAAATTATCCGCTTCGAAATTTTGCAATCAAGATTGCGGCCTGCATTTTTTCTGTGAGAAAATTTTGTGATATATCTTATCTATTCTTCCTTTCGTTTGCCTGATGCACGTTACCGATACTCTTAAGGCTATATTTTGAAAAGACGGTCAGAAATGTAGTAACGACTACATCACAACCATTTGGTTCACAGAATCACTATAATGTAAATGATGATGATGCTGATATAAGATTCGCCTGTGTTTGTATACGTTTGTTTGTTTTGGAAATTTTTATAATAATATTTTTACTAATTTCATAAATATTTACGTTTCAATTTAAATTTAAGGGTATTTGAGCCATTTTATATTTACAAAAAAATAAAAATAAAAATTGAAGTTTGAAAAAGGAATTTCATTGTAATTGTGTAACCATAAATAAATAAATTATCGAATAGAGTGATTCCATTACATTCCCTCGAGAATAAGGGTTGCTGGTAAGGAACGTAGGATTGAAAGTCCCAACTACCGCAGGCAGGATGGAGTGGAGACTAGGTGTTCTTTCTGGGGAATTTCTAGGCTATCTTCAGCACAAATGTCCTCAAAATTATTTCCCATATTCAATGCAGAATTCAATGGAGAAGGTACAAAGAGGATGAGGACCCTATAAGGGGATGGTCGCTGGAATCAAAGATGGTATAGTGATTTATAATCCAATGATCGTACGGCACACATAGGCAGTAGATGGATATTGATTTTTTATATATATAATTCAAAAGTACCAAGAAAAGGTGGGGCTCGGCGACGGTGGTACGGGGGATTTGGGGAGACTGGTACTTGCAGTTTTTTTTTTTTTTTTTTTTTTGGTGGGGTTGGCAGTACATGTACATGTACTTCAAAAGAAGTTTTTACCACTTGTTCCTCGTCTTTGGATTGGTTGGCTGCGGCCCCACCCCCAAGGGTTCCCCCACAAGTATAGTCGTTATTGCGGGGGATTATGACGTGGCAATTTCTACCGCAGGCATCGAATCGAATAAGCGAAAGAGCCTCGTTGGCTACACACAAAACCGTTTTGAATCAACACAATATAATTTATATTATATAATTTTCATATGAAAATTTATATTATTTTTATATCATTTTACTACGTGATACTAAATACTATTTTTTTTAATATTATCAATGTGATATAATCGTTATTACAAAAATTTATAAATTCAAAAATTATAAAATTGTTTCAAATGGTGTCTCAATATTATTTTTTTTAAGGTCAAATTTACATTCTAATTTCTATACCCAAATAAAATTTTCACTCTATTAATATTAATTATAAGAGAATACGAGATATAATTCAGACAATTTCTTCTAATTATAAGTACATTCTAATTCATATTAATGCTAATTTCTTCTCAAAATAGAATAAAAATATTAATTATACTTATACGATTGTAAAATTAAGACAAGAGAAAATTTTGTGTATAAAAAAACTATTTTTTTGTACAATAAAAAAATTCAGTGTAGATCTATAGTTAATTATGTAGAGTTATATAACCACGTCGAGATATAATTGTTCATACATATAACTGTAATATGCCTGTTACACCATTTACGATGTGTCCTTTAAATTAACTAAATGTATTATATTCGTTTCGACAAATTTTAAAAAAATTAAATTCTTTTTCATTTATAATTTTGCCTATCTATTTTTTTTCATATATGAGTCACTTAAAAATGCACTAATAATCATTACATTATATTTACTAATAGTGAGTCAATATAATAATTTTTTTTTTCTGTCCGACTTTTGCCATTTGCCAATAATATTACGAGAAAGGTCGTACGGAATCTACTCGAGCGGTTGATCAAATTTACTTCTTAAAAAGTCATATTCTAATGCAACGCGAGAGATGATGGGCGGTGGATGCGGAGAACATCGTAGCATGGTGGAATTGGCGCGCCCACCTTTTCGATATCCATATGAAATTCCCTCTAGGAGATTTATTCCTCTCTACATTATTATTATTATTATTATTTTGTTGGGAAACAATGGTTGAGTTTTATTGTTTCTTCCCGCGGAAAAGAGACCAAGTTCTGGGTTTTATCATGATCTGGTGCATTATCAAGAATACGATTTTCAAGAAAAACGTCAAAGACAACTTTAACAGGAAAGTACCCAAAAAAAAAAAAAAAAAAAGAACTTAATGTTTTAAAGAAAGTAAGGACGATATTAAAATAGCAATAACAGTGTCACAAAGCTGAAGATTTTTTGAGGCGTTATGGAGGGGGCCCTTTGCTGCACCGTTTCTTTCTTGCCTTACTATTGGAAGCTGTCCTAATTTCGCCGTCGTTGGAGACTGTAAACGTAAACCAAGAATTGACAGCGGTAAAAATTGAAGCAGAAACCAAAAGAACGAACAAACAAAAAGAGACAGACAGACACTTGTTTGTAATAAAATCAGGTGAAACAGTGGCTCTAGCGTTGTTCAGACAGGCATTTATTTAAAGACCACCTTGGCATTCACCATGGAATATGATGAATTGTAATTCGTCCCACCAATCAATCTTTTTTTTTTTTTTTTTCGTGGTCCTCACCGGAACAACGCGTGAACCTCCCAAAATCTCTTACCGGACCGGACCTAAGGTCATAAATTCGAAAGCAGCAACAAATTTTTTGTTTTTTTTTTTTTTAATAAAAAGCTTCCATTATGAGAAAGATATTTAATGTTCTGTCATTAACCCACTTTGCGGTGAGATGGCAATTCCACCAAGAAGTTGAGGTCATTTACTAGTGGCCCAAAAAGGGCCCCACCAAAATAGTCTTGGCAGATGCTTTTCTCCACCCCCCGGACAAAGCGTCACACTGGATTTCTCACCCAGTTAGAGACAGTCACGTCATCACAAAAGAACCCACATGTCAACTTGTGATCCCGAGGTGGTCCCTCCTTTTTGATCGTGCGGCCGTCGTGAGTCCCGTCCACCCATAGCTTTCCCTGATCTGTTGTCTCTCTCGGCTATGTCTCGCTATCTTCGACTTTTGACCTGATTCTCTCTATGCCGTCCGATCATTTCACAGAAGAAAACGAACGTAGACTCAAAAAATGTTCCATGATTTCTTGTCTGCGTCCGGGCTGGTTGGTTGCAACTGACAGTCTATAAAGACTGGACCTCTTCGTCTAGGTCCCCTCTTATCTGTATCTTTGTGATCCTCCCCTCCCTTCTCTCTCTCTCTCTCTCTCTCTCTCTCTCTGCTTCTGTCTCTGTTTCTGGAAGAGCAGTAGAAAATGTGTGGAGGTGCAATGATTTCCGATTTGGAGTCTCTGCAGAGGCCGGGACGAAATTTGACGGCCAAGAATCTGTGGGCTGAGCTTGACCCCTTCTCTGACCTCCTGGGCTTGGACTACCCAACTACTACTAATGGTAAAGACGTCCTGTCCACTTGGCAGTTTGACCTCAAGTTCCCTCTCGATCAAAGCCCCAAGCAACCCAGCCAAGAAGGTTAACATTTTTTTGTATTATTATTTTTTGGCGGGGTGGGTTTATTTTACTATTTCCAACGAATTTTGTTTATCTGGGATGCGACTAAGTGGGTAGTTTATCATAATTCATTTCTGGGTTGGACATGCACAGTAAAGTTTGTAGCTTTTTTCGGTTCGGTTTTGTTGCATGCAATTACCATATGAATGTCAATTATTCTCTCCAGATTAAGTTTTCCCATTTCGTTAGTTTCTGTTGGCAGCCTAAGTAGCACTTGCTTCACTTTAAAGCAGTAGATAATAATACCAATAATTAAGTTTTTTCATTTTCTGTATCTCTGGCAGGATATCACATGATTTTACCATTAAAGATCTAATTTTCATTTTCTTTATCGAATTTTGGCAGGGTGTGTTTTAGTTGGAAAGGTGTGTGCATGTTTATGTTGGATTCTTTTATTTGTATGCAGTTTGGAGTGGGAAGACTCAGAAGCAAGGCCCGGCCCCAGAGAATGAGGAGAAGAAGAAGACTCAGAGGACTCGAAAGAACGTGTACCGAGGAATAAGGCAAAGGCCGTGGGGCAAATGGGCGGCTGAGATCAGAGACCCATACAAAGGTGTCAGGGTCTGGCTTGGCACTTACAACACAGCCGAGGAAGCCGCACGAGCCTACGACGAAGCCGCAAAGCGCATCCGCGGCGACAAGGCCAAGCTCAATTTTCCCCACCCACCAGCACCGCCAAAAACGAAGGCTGCAGCCCTGCCCACGCCGCCCCCACCAGCCCAGAAGCGCCGCGTAGCATCCACTCCTGAGATGGTGTTTCCCACGAGCTTCTCAACCACCGCGTCACCTTATTATACTGCTTATGGGTACAATCCAAACGAAGTGGCCGACGAGTCGTACGAGCTCGTGAAGGAGCAAATTTCAAGCTTGGAGTCATTTGTGGGCCTGGAGCCTGACCAAATGACGGCTAAGCTAAGTGGGAGCGCCGCCAGCGGCTGCATATCCGACTCCGCGGACCTCTGGATGCTGGATGACCTCGTGACCCATCACCAGCAACGGAGGCAGCTTATTGCGAGTTAAATTAGTACATAAACCATAGTAATTTTAAGTAACAATAAACCAATCTAGCGAGCTCATGTTTGCGTTACTAGGTTTAATTATAGGCTCGTCTATCCATCATTAATTAATGCTTTTGTCTATAAGCTTAATTAAGAGTGGTATATGAATACTTTACTTCGTTTTAATTAATGTCAATCTTGCTGTTTTCTGTGGTACACCGCGCATATACTATGTAAATATGATAATAGAGCGGCACGGTGGTGGCCGTACGCGTCACAGCCTTGTTTTCTGTGGTTCATTCATGCATCCGCATCGTTCATCTCATCCTGCTCTTGTCTCAAGGGTTGTTTTCTTTTTATCTTTTGATTTTGACAACGTAAAGCTCATTGGTTACCATTAATAAATCTAATTTAATAATTCATAAACTCCCACAAGAGCACGCAACCGCCAACTCTATACACGGAATTGAATGCTGATCAGTACCCATTTGCCCAACTCCCCGGAGGGTCATTCGACATGTACTTAAAATGCATCGCACGATAATTAAAACTAAAATTCGTATTTTGTGAAAAATTATAAGTGAGGTAATGCTTGAGCTTCTAAACAATTTTATCTTCTTTCATTAATCAACCGAGTCTACTAAGAGCAATCTTGAAAATAACTACAATATCTTTAACGATGATCAATTATTTTTGAGTAAATTTGGAGTTGGTGGCACGGTCTTACCTAACTATGGTGGTTGAAAGTAACTTTATAAAATTTGCAAAGAAGAAAGTTTACTTGTGCAGTGTAAGAACTTGAGGGTCCTCGATTGCAGGCACCAATTTGTTTTTTTTTTTTTTTGTATTTATTTAAAAAAAAAAAAAACTACTAACCTTCAAGTCTTTGGAGGGATAAACAACTAACCATTATTTTTATGGGTGGTCATCAGCATTTTGTGGTATTCCCCCAAGGCCTCGATTCCCGTTCTCGAATAATGCACGGGAGAAAATCCATAAATAATATTTCACCGTCTTACTCAAAAGTAGAGCTTACCATTAAATCATATGGGCACTGAGTCAATCTTTATTGCTCCATTAGGTGGGAGAAATCATCGATACGAGATTTATCAAATTAATGGAGATAACATGAAGAGGACTACGGCCAACGATGGAATATCGCATTGAAATAAAGTTATAATGATGGGTTATATTGTTTTAAACTAATGGGCAAAAACCTTAAAAGATCCGAATTCTCTCGTATGCTCTCTCTCTCTCTCTTTAATCTAATACACACAAGATTAAGAGAACCATATATTTAATTTAAAATACAAATCTTTTAAAATATATTTATTTTTTTAATATTATCAAATTTAAAAAATCAATCATGACAAATAAATTAGACCCTTTTTAATTAAAAGGGACAAAAAATGCATAATAATAGCAATCAAAAAAGGCCAAAAGGCAAACATAATAATCAATATCGAGCAATTGGAACGAGGTCACTACTGCCCTCGACAACGAACTTTATAATAATTTTATGTCACGATCATTCAGTAAAATGAGGTTAAAGAAATCAGAATCAATACATGAACATAAATCACATCTCGGGATGTGGAAGGACTGACAGGGCATCAATTCTAAAAAAGTAAGAATTGAGTGGGTTGTCTTTTAAGGGAAAGATGCATGAACCAAATGGGCAAACAAAATCTAAGTGGGCCCCCGCGTAATAAACCTGCCAGACGCATAAATCTACATAACAATAAATTCCGTCTAAATTATACTCTGTATTCTACTCTCGAAGTATTATCACTCTATGAGTTTTGTTATAACGATATTGATCGAGATTTCATTGAGTTTTTGAAATTGAGAAATTCTTCTATTTGTTTGTCTAATTAAAGAAAAGGGAATGTCATTTGACCATTTCAAAGAAAATTAAAATTTCTTATTTTAGAGAGAATTGAATATTCACTAGAGGGGATGGGTTTTCACCAATTTTATGGTAGAGAGATTTTAACTAATTATTACTCTCATAATATCCTCTTATTTAATCTTATTTATGGTAATCTAAGGATATTTTTTTTTTTTGGTATGAATTTATATTAGTTCAAGCTCCAATCAAACAAAAGTCTAGCTAAAAAAAAATTTCTGAATTCCTAATATGTGAACAAAGTAATCTTTCAATTCTCAAGATATTATACTCGTAATTCTAAATCCATAGAATTGTTGAATATTTGAAGCTCTTTTTTATCAATAAAGTAAGTAATCGAACTTAAGACCTATTGCTCTTTAAAAAAAAAAAAACTAACTTCAAGTTGTCAATCACATTTTCGTTGGAGGAATCAACTCACTTAAAAGCATTGATTTTAATTTCATATTGTGGGAGTCTTAGGGCATATTGCATTTTTCATGTCAGCTGGCTCGGTTGATTCGGTGAGCACAATAGTTGTCGAATCCACTAGGCCACTAAACTGTTCTGTTACTTGTTGCGTCTCATGATTGGAGTAGGACCTGAAGATGCCACTTGCTATTTAATTTGATGGGGCTCTCTTCCATAGTTGGGACCGACATGCATTTTCTTTTTTTCTTTCTCTTTTTTTAACTGAAAATCCATCCTTGTCTTTAGGATTTTTCACTTGGATGCACAAATCGGATTAATTCAGATGCCTTTGCCTACTCTTCTCCCCCGACTCTTGTAACCCTTTTTTTTTTTTGTTACTATCCTCATTATTAAATTGATGTTTTTTCAAAATTCTTGCCCCCCGAGAATTCATAACAAAGTCATGTAAGATTGTTATTCTGTGTTTTGTTGAACAAAGGATAGTGAATAAAAAGATTCTATCCGTCTTCAAAGCGTTTGTTGTGTTGTTCCATGACTTTTAGTCTTTGCTTCAAAGGGTTGCAACAACACGTGGCCCTTTCTTTTTGGATCCAAAAGCCCAAACATCATCAAAAATTGCATTATTACTCAAACAAATCCCCCCCACCCCTCCTCCTCTTTTTTTTTTTTCTTCCTTTTCGAAATAGAATGTGTCATCTCACAAAATCATAATTCATCACACACACCCTTCGCAAACAAACGTATATTTCACAACCTGTTTTGCTCATTAGACTTCCATTGTGCCAAAATGAACTAAGATCTTTAACATAAATACGGATCTCCCAAATATAATTGTCAATATATTAAATTATTAAAAAAGTGGTAGCATCCAACTTTCAAACATGTTTGATATTACTCGAGTGATCAAGGAGGTTCAGGCGCACACTGATTCGGAAAATGGCGCTTGGCAGAGGAATGAAGGCACGCACACTGTTTTGGACGCGTTTGAGAAGACTACATAATGAGGGGGGGGGGGGGGGGGGGTAAAAAATCTGAAGTGTATGTGTTATCTTTGTACGCAGTTAGTCGGACGTCCTCGATAAGGCAACTCGAAAAGTCGTTTCTGGCTGCTTGACTTCGGTGCACGTCAAAACCTTAGTTTCCAATCCAGTTTGGCCTTTCCCCTTCCATAATCACCATCCCTTTTAAAAATCGATTAGTCCTTAATTGTCGTTTTTCAAAGCTTTTTGGCACCAATTCAACCTCTACTGGGCTTTTCACCAAGAAGAAATGTTGGCAATTTAAGCATATGGTTAGAAATTTGGGTGAAATTTACCTTGAAGGCCTCCATCATGAAATTGGAGGCATCTATCACCACGGAAGCAGAACATCGTTACTTAAAATCTTTGACCTAATCGATATAGGGGCAACTGTATGAAAAGATTAGATGGGCATATGTAACAGACATAATCACTATCGCTTTTAAAAACGATTTGTCCTTAATCGTCGTTTTTCAAAGCTGTTGGCACCAATTCGGCCTCGACTCGGCGTTTCACCAAGAAGAAATGTTCACAATTTAAGAATATGGTTAGAAATTGTGGTGAAATTTACTTCAAAGGCGTCCGTCATAAAATTGTAGACAACTATCACAACGGAAGCATACCGTAGTTACATACCCCTTAGACCTAATCAGTGTAGGGACAGTTTATAAAAGATTAGACAGGCATACGCGTGTTCAAGTTTCTAAATCTATAGTTCATTTGTTTGGGGAGGACAGCCGAGGAAACCTCTTCAGCATATAATATTTTTTCAATTCATCTGCTCTCAACTTTCATTACATAGAAGCGCACGAGAAAGTTGGGGGGTGGGGGTGGGGGTGCCGTGCCCTTTTGCTTTCTCACGCACTGGAGAGCATTTTTAACTTTCAAGTGAATCCACTGTTCAAGGGAAAGGACAGGCAAAACCTTTCTTCTATCTACCCACAGAAAGAAAAAAATCTGTGATCATCTCACGTAAGGGATGAATGTAGTGGTGCAGATATGATTACGAAAATGAAAAGCCACGGGCACCTACCTAAAAGGCACAAGTTGCAATTGCTCGTGACAAGCTGACCAAACTAATCTTCTAAAGCCCAGACACAAATGCGGCCTCACAAGTGAGGACATGATTATGATAAATTAGACCCCAAAATGCATCTCATTTAATGACTGTCACCAACATGCCATTCACGATCTACCATTGAAAAGGAGATGATACCAAGGCCAACGTCATTACTTGATGATTATCAATAACATGTGATCTATGGTGAATGGGCAAGGGTGCTACATTGGAGTCACCCATATCACATGAGACATACTCCTATCCACCCCTTTCAGGGAGATCCCTCCTTAGCCTCCTGCATGGAGCAACCGGAAAATGGACAAGAGTTCTGGATCCTGCTAATCCTATGATTAAATTGGTTTCCCTTTCCTTGTGTTTAACAAGCTTATTTCATTTTGAGTCATTAACACGTGTGATTCCAGCTTTGGAATCCGTTCAGATCTAAGCTTAAATTTGGCTTCGTCTCTATAATATTACCTGGATTGTGTGGTGGGTCTGGCAAAATTGACCAAGTTTCAGCTGATAAAATAATTGCAAGACCACTCCAGACTCCAAGTTCCACCTTCATACTACTCGTTGAGAAGCATTAGAACCTCAGGGATTAGAACCTCAGGGATACTCCAAGTAGTCAAGTCCTTAAATCTCTATCTTCTAAGTCTTTAAGTTCTAATTCTGAAAAGAGATGCGAAATTTATAAAAATATAGAGAACTACTCATCTTGTACAGTTCATGGGTCTCTTAGTAGATCAAAAAAAAGAAAAGGCTTTAGAAGAATTGGGTTCATATGCAAGAACTGCATTCTTTAAACAACGATTCTGAACATCGCAAACCATCAAGAAGATCAGCATTCAGCATTGACAACGTACCCAAATAACACAATTTTTATTTATAATGCTATTAATGGAACCAAACCATGAATCCAAATTCACTTACGTCAATTTGTTCCAAACTTGCATGATTAATCGAGCAACATTTCTTAGCAATTACTTATCAACCAAGCATGAAGACAAAGAAACCACAAGCTTATTCACAGAAATTGTAGAAAATTTCAATAATTATGTACAAAGATACACATTGAATTGTGAGAACCGTATGCATCAACTATGGGAAACAAATCATAAAAATACACAGTTTATTCCATTCCACCCAATTGATCACAACCACCATGATTATCCAAGTATTCCCCAATCCACAAATTGATTAGAAGTCAATAACCTCAGAGGAACTTTCTCCCTTTGAGCAAAGGTAACCCACTGGCCAAGATCCTTAGAATCCTTTTGAACGCAAAATGCACGCAATTGGATAGGGCAATCCAGCAGATTACCTCGTAAACGAAACCATAAGCAAAATCAAACGACAGCGGCCAAGATGATTCTTCCCAATCTTGCCCTCCAGAGCCACCCAAATTCCAACCCCTGCCACCGCCGCCCCAACTGCCGCCGGCGCCCCCAAACGATCCGTCTCCAACATCACCCCTCCAAAACCAGAAATTATCGCCGCCCTCCCCCGAGTGTCCGTCGCCGGGCAATCTCCGCTTGGTGCGCTGCCTTTTGCGGAGGAGGCTGCGGCGCGCTGTCCCATAAGGGTTAGATCTGACCGGCGGCGGAGCGATCGTGTCTATTGTAACGGAGGAAATTTGCAGAGCACCAGCGGATTGTTCAGCCGGAGATTTGCCCGTTAAGTTGAAATGTCGGCAACGGAGAACCGAGTCAACAAACCCTAGGCCTTGTTGCGAGCCTACAGTCAGCATATCCAAGACAAGCGAAATCTCCATATCGATTTTCAATTCCGGAGCAATAATATTTGCAGTTTGAGAGTTGAATGCTCTTATGTTTTTTTTTTTATAAATAATTCATAATGCAGCCAAGCTGAGAGTTTTGAGGATTTTATTTTGCGGGAAAGTTGAGGTCAAAGGGAAAACCTGAAGGGAAAGAGGGAATGCAACCGTTTGATTCGGTGTACGTGTTCAATTTGGGAACCGACGTGGCGCGCGCTGACGGCTTGGGTCGAAATTCATAGTCGGGCTGCGGTTCTGGATGGGCTCGCTCGCCTAACCCCGATATCGGCCGAGGCTTTTGTTTTCTAGACACCACCACGCGTCTACTTGGAGCACGTCGTGGACCCCACCACCCACGAGCCAAAAATACAACAGGAGGGGGCAATGAGCGGTGTAAAAAGGTCGTGAACACTAAACATGGCGAATGGGGCCCATAATTGCTTTTGTCTGCCACGTCACACGTCACCTTCTGCTAAAATAATGTTCCACGTTCGTCGCGACTGCTGAACTTGACTGATTTTTTCTTTTGTTTTTTTTAATGGTCGGTAGACTGTAATTTTAGTAAAATTCGAAGAGTTACAGAGCTTCATCTTCTGTTTACAAAAAAACCCTTCGCCCGCCACTCACACCGGGAAGGGAGAGACAGAGCGAGGAGGAGCAGGAGAGATGGTGTCGCTGAAGCTCCAGAAGCGGCTTGCTGATGTCGAACTCATGTCATGTAGAAGAAACAACCGGCTGAATTATTATATTGGCATTTGATACCCCATTCTGGTTCACCGGAGCATTGTAACGATGGAAGAAGATTCAGCTCAAAACCTATTAATTTTGGGATCAAGGCCTTGTTGAGTTGAGTTGAGTTAGTATAAATGGCGTATTCAATTTATAGATGTTTAATATCGTTTGGTCTCGTGACATCACAGGGACCCGGGCAGAAGTCGCATCCAGTATCTGCCCCCGCCTGCCCCTCAACAGAACGAGTAAGATGGCAGAATTTTTGTATTCTGCTGTCTTTTTGCCTTTTTTTTGGGGGGGGGGGGTAATGTTTGCGTGATGAGCGCTTCCTAAAGTTTCCCAGGCAATCTTTTTGTTTTTTTTTGGAGCTTTCGTAAGCTATGCATGATTTCTTGTATATTGAGTGTTATTTTCTTTAAAATGCGTGCAAGCAAGCAACTAAAGAAAAAAGTTCTAACGTGTGGTTTAGGTCCCCTACCCTTTTTGGGTTGCTACGCAAGTATTTTGTTCCAAGTGGTAATTGGTGAGTGTGATCAATCGTCGCGGTCAATACATACACTCATAGTTAATCGGATTATAAATTACAAAATGATGCTTATGATGAAAACCCCCAATCCCATTTCCTGAATGACTCGTGTTTCCCGGCCGTCTTTCTTCTAATCGGAGAATAGGATTCTAGGCTTGAAGACAGGTTCTGTGACATGGACGCCCAGCCCAGCCTAGCCTAGCCTAGCCCAACTCTATCGGTGGGTAACACCGAACCAAACCCGTCATCCTTCCCTCTAATTGGAAATACGGCCTCTTTCTTAGACACCCCCAGCTGCTCTCTTTCATTAAACCCGTTGAGATGGATTCTAATTTTTGTGTTTTTTATTTTTATTTTTATTGTTATTATCGTGTGTTTTTAGTTGTGCTTATTCTATTCTGTGGAGATATGGCCTCTGGGTAACCATTAACCAAACTCCTCACCAGGAAAAAAAAAAAACTTATTATCAGAAAGAAGCTATTGATTACTCAAAATTACTCTTAATAATACTTATTTTCTCAAATAATATTATCATAATAAAACAGAAATTAAATGTCTCAGATAATCATTTTACTATTTGAATGGAAATTAACAATATCATCATAAACAAACGCTCCCCTTTTAAACATACCCTTGAATTCTTCTGTTGGAAAATTTTTAATTATAGAAAGGAAGAGAGAAAAAAACAAAACAAAACAAAACGAAACGAGGAATTAGTAAACATAGTTTTCATCCACAAAATAATAAATTCGAATAATCAGATTTTCGGATCGGGGCGACCCGTAAAGACCGCGAACAGAGAACAAACGTCCAGGCTTTCTAGATCCTGTCATTCTGACGTGGTAGCCGTTTGGAAATGCGTGACCGACTAAATTTCTCTATGTCATCAAAAGGCGACTATTTTTCTGAAGACCAATTGCTTTTTGACTCTTTTCCTCCTCCTCAATTCGTAAAATCGGGCTTCGTAGATTGCTTTCTCTCAAGGAAACTCTTTTTTGGCGATCGGAGAATTACTGATGGTGTCCACGGAGCAGTTGATGGGCAGCGGGACCGGCGGGAACCGGTACGCTCGAATGCAAGCGGAGCCGCCGGCGGTCCAGACGCAGATGTCGATCATGTCGTTGTCTGTTTCTTCGGAGACCAGGGCTTTTATTTTCGACGAGTTGCCCAAGGCTACCATCATTTCCGTTTCCAGACCCGATGCGAGCGATTTCAGCCCCGTGCTTTTGTCGTACACCATCGAGGTTCAATATAAGCAGGCAAGATTTTGGTCCTTTTTTTAATTTCTTTAAATTCTTTGTTTCTTTTTTGATAGAATTTCCTCTAGTACATATATATATATAGATAGCGAGAAAGATTCTTGATGTGAATCAGAATCGAATGTTGTGCTGAATCTTGCATATGCTTTATATTCTTGTATTCATGTCGGAATTTACTAAACTTTCGCTACCTAGCCTATAGTGTTTTGTTGTGTCTTTAAAGCATCATCGATGGTCGGACTATTTGAATTTGCAAAGAAACGGACAAAGTCTGTCCCACATTGGTTGCTGTTGGAGACCGGCTTAGGTCTTTCTTTTCAATTCTGTGATGTTAAGATACAATATCATGTACGGTGTAAAAGCATTCAATTTCTTTTAATGGAAAAGGAGAACTCGAGGCGTCTGATGTGAAATCTTTAGCTTGAGACCTTGTTATCTTTTTCTAGGAGTGCTATGTTTGAGCGATTGATCATTAGTGTTATAATAACATTTTCTTCATTATTTGTTTCTTTTTTTTTTTTTCACTAGTTCAAATGGCAGTTAGTGAAGAAAGCTGCCCAAGTATTCTATCTGCACTTTGCCTTAAAGAAACGTGCTTTTTTTGAGGAAATTCAAGAAAAGCAGGAGCAGGTGTGTAAATTGTCACTGATCTACATTTTGTATGGAGTGATGTCTGTAGGCATGTTGTCTTCTCGATTACCTTTTTTGGGATGTGTTATTTTGATATACTTCTCATTGGGACATTACATTAAAGGTTAAAGAATGGCTTCAAAATCTAGGAATAGTAGATCATGCACCAGTAGTGCAAGACGACGAAGATCCTGATGATGAGACTATTCCGTTTCATCAAGATGAAAGTTTTAAAAAAAGGTAAGTTCTGCTTCATATGAGATGAATGCTAAATATTAAATACATCTTCTTTGTGTAATTCTTGCGGTCCTTACAGGTGGGTTTTTTGTTCAGAGATGTTCCATCAAGTGCTGCTTTGCCAGTTATTCGTCCAGCCTTGGGGAGGCAGCATTCCATGTCAGACAGAGCAAAGGTTGCAATGCAACAGTATTTGAACCACTTCCTAGGGAACTTGGATATTGTAAACTCTCAAGAGGTGTGCTTGAAATAATCTCCATTTCAGGATTATTTTTCTTGTTCTATCGCATTATTTGAAATCTGGTTCTTTCTAACTAATTATTGCTGCCAGCATTTCATTAAAGTTTCAGTTTTTTTTTTTTTTTTGCAAATCATTTTCTTAGCCATGTGCTTATCAATAGCAAATTTTCTTATGACAATATACTGTAGTAAAATGCAAAATATATGCATCTTTTCTTCCCAATTTTCTGCCTACCAAGCATTGCTGTACATGCAAGTGCACAATGTTAAACAGCCTTGATGCTGCCCTTCAATTTTATCATGTGAAGAGTAGAGCTATCAGTGTCAGTTTCAACTTAATTTAGATCATAGTCAAGTCTTCTTGGTTACATCTGACCCCCCATTGTTTTTGCAAAACTGATTATTAAGTCATTCAAACCAAGAGCTATAGACTTGACAACAAGTTGATATTTCACCTCAGGTTATTTTGGTCCCAAAGCTTTTCAGCCTTATCCACTTATTTGTTGCCAAGTTGGCAATTTGTCTGTCTTTCTGCTTCCATGAATGGGCTTTGCTTCTACCTTATCAATCTGATAATTGAAAATTTCATGCATGGTTTTTAAAATTGAGTGATTTGATTACTTTATTGTTTGGAATATCTGATGGTTCCTGATCACTGACATATATACATTTGAGTCTCTGATGCGCACCTTTCACTACAAGAATTTGTATTGCAGGTATGCAGGTTCTTAGAGGTGTCAAGATTGTCATTTGCACCAGAATTTGGTGCCAAGCTGAAAGAGGATTATGTTATGGTGAAGCATCTCCCAAAAATCCCGAGTAATGTTGACTCTAGGAAATGTTGTGCATGTCACTGGTTTGATTGCTGCAATGACAACTGGCAGAAGGTAATGAAATTGTTCAACTAGTTTTGTTCTCATTTTTGTTGAGTCTTGTTGAAGTTGAGTGGGAGTTCCACGTCTGCTTTTGTGCAGCTATAGTTTTTTCCCATTTAGCTGGTGCTGCTTGATTCCTTTTTGCTCGCATTAATACTCTTTGCTGGTTGTGATTTGCATGCTTACATTGAATTCTATTATCGAGAAGATGCTTTTTCTGCTATCTGAGCTATTGATGGATGGAGTATCTATGATGATTGTTGTTGTGGTATTTGGTTATATGCTGACATGGGGGATCACATGGAAGCTTTTTTCTTTTATGGTTTTGCAGGTGTGGGCTGTTTTGAAACCTGGATTCTTGGCCCTGCTGGGTGATCCTTTTGATACCAAACCTTTGGATATAATTGTCTTTGATGTCTTACCAGCTTCAGATGGGAATGGTGAAGGCCGAGTCTTGTTAGCAGTAGAAACAAAGGAACGCAATCCATTGCGGCATGCATTTAAGGTAGGCAAATTCTGTCTTTTTTTTGTTGGATTTTTTTTTTCTCCATTTCCGATTGTAATCTCTTTTGTGAACATCTTCTCTGTGGTTCAACCTTTCTGAGCTTATCATTGACTATAGACAGACTTTGAAAAGGTCAAATCTTTGATGGTCCGATCAATTTCACTCTGATTCTTATCATTTTTCCATTAAGACGACTCTAGCCCATCCTTTATATATGTGAGCCAAAGATTCCCACTTTTTGGTGGGAAGGCTGTTTGGTTGTTTGAGATTACATTTTTGGAAGGCACGCAAGTCCTCATAAAATATGCAGAATATGACTTATTATGTAGGTGGGATCTGCTTGGGGAAAAGACGTGGGATAAACCAATGGCAAGGTAGTTGATCAGGAATTTCATTTTTAGTTTGTTTAGATTCCTTAATGTCTGCTTCTAGAAGGCTAGACAAAGCTCTTATGTGCATGGAACTCCTCCTCTGTCCTCTAAAGGTTTCTCAGAGACTTTTCTATAACCTCTCTTTGCTATGGAATTTCTACCCTGTATCTTACACATACATAAACCCAAGAACAGCAAAGAATAATGCACAAATTAGTGGTGGAGGAAATTCTTCAAGTTTATCATTGCAACTTTCTTGATTTTAGCTCACCTTTTATGTGATGACAATTTGGATACTTTCACTCACTAAGAGAGTGATTGGAAACTTTGAAGATCACATGTGAAAATCGAAGTATAAAGTTGAGAGCCAAGACTGGTGCTAAAGTGAAAGATTGGGTTGCCGCAATTAATGATGCTGGACTTCGGCCTCCTGAGGGATGGTGTCATCCCCATCGCTTTGGTTCATTTGCTCCTCCAAGGGGGTTGTCTGAAGATGGTAGTCAGGCTCAGTGGTTTATAGATGGTCAAGCAGCTTTTGAAGCTATTGCTTCATCAATTGAGGATGCCAAATCTGAGGTCTGTCTCTTTTGGCACCTGTGGACAGGATTTATCTATATGAAAACCCATTTATTGTTTTATTTTATCTGAAGTATCTTATTGATTGTCAAAATTGGTATGCAGATATTTATTTGTGGCTGGTGGCTATGCCCAGAACTCTATTTACGACGTCCTTTTCCTTCTCATTCCTCCTCTAGGCTTGACAATTTGCTGGAAGCCAAAGCTAAGCAAGGAGTTCAGGTACCTATTGATTTAATAGTCTTATTAATCATCATACTTAGAGTTCAAGCTTTGTTGTAATGGTAAGACTACTCCATTTTGACTTGGAGGTCCCAGATTTGAGGCATAGAAACGACCTCATAATCAAGCAGTCAATTCTTTTCTTCAAATTTTTTCTGTCTCTGTATATATGGTATTTTGATGGCTGTATGGGCATTGATTGTTAGGAGGTGGAATAATATGAAACAATCATGAGGGTAGTTTATGTAGAAAGTTCTCTTATAAAAAAGGTGTCAACTCGCTTACATGATACTTTCAAGTCTTCTCTTCATTTTTCCCCCATTTTGTAGATTTGATTGTCAGAATCTTGGCTTGCAGTTATGCTTCTCGGTATGCTTATTGTTTCAGGTTCACACTAGCATGTGCATTTTCTTGCTAGGTTGGTTTTTTTCTTTTTTAATATTCAGCAAAATAACTTACAAGGATCTGATGAAGCTTAATTAGAACTGCCTTTAAGTCACATATATGTCCAAAGGCTATCAAGGAACCACTAAAAAGAGAAATCTGCACATGACATGTTGAGCTTTCCTTTGTAGGATGCCATCAAGATTTGTGCTAAATTTTCCTCAAGCTATTTATCATTTCAATCAACCAATGCAGTTATGCATTCTAATTTATAAAGTTGTTTATCATTTCAATCATATCAATGCAGATATACATTCTACTATATAAAGAGGTGGCTCTTGCTCTCAAAATTAACAGTGTGTATAGCAAGAGAAAGCTTCTTAGCATCCATGAGAATGTGAGAGTGCTGCGTCATCCAGACCACTTTTCTACTGGTGTTTATCTTTGGTATGCAGTAGAATTGTTTTGCATATTTTTTCTCCTAGTGGCAATAATTTTCAACCTTCTTATGTACTTTTGTTCTATAGGTCCCACCATGAAAAAATTGTCATTGTTGATCACCATGTTTGCTATATGGGAGGACTGGATTTGTGCTTTGGCCGTTATGACTCTTGTGAACATAGAGTGGGTGACTACCCTTCTCGAGTATGGCCTGGAAAGGATTATTATAACCCAAGGTAAGTTCATTCTTCCCTCAAATTAAAATATACATTTGATGTAATATCTTGCTTACAGAGACTGAATAGACATTTAATGTTTAAAAATTTTGG
Organism: Ceriops zippeliana; assembly: GCA_037897445.1. NCBI lineage: Eukaryota > Viridiplantae > Streptophyta > Magnoliopsida > Malpighiales > Rhizophoraceae > Ceriops > Ceriops zippeliana. The sequence goes on along the minus strand of JBAPLH010000004.1, from coordinate 2,713,007 downwards.
TTATGTTTGAGACCGATGACAACATATTTTTGCCCAACACTATTTTTCGCTCAATAGGCAATATATTTATGTGTCAGGGAATCAGAACCAAATTCATGGGAAGATACAATGAAGGATGAACTGGATCGTGGAAGATATCCACGAATGCCTTGGCATGATGTTCATTGTGCGCTTTGGGGACCACCTTGTCGAGATGTAGCTAGGCACTTTGTTCAGCGTTGGAACTATGCGAAGGTTAATTTGAGCTTCATTTGTTATGGTTTCTTGCAAAGTTTGCATCAACCTTATGTTTTAATATATATGAGTTCTCCCCCTTCTTTTGCAGAGAAATAAAGCTCCTTATGAGGAAGCTATTCCACTGCTTATGCCTCAGCAACACATGGTTATCCCACACTATATGGGAAGAGACAGTGGGATGAAGATTGAAGGTAAGAATGTTGTTGACAACTCTGGGGGCATTGCACGGCAGGATTCTTTTTCCTCTAGATCATCTGCACAAGATATCCCCCTTCTTTTGCCTCAAGAACCTGAAGGGATGGATAGTTCAGGTGGATACCAAAAACTAAACGGCTCTATGACTGGTATAAGTCTCTTTCAAAAACGCAAAATTGAATCACCAGTCCCAGAAGTACCTATGAAAGGCTTTGTGGATGACCATGATTCACTGGATATCCATGTCAAGATGTCACCAGACTTATTTACACAGGCCAGCACCAAAACCTTAGATTCAGAGTGGTGGGAAGCACAAGAGCGGGGTGACCAAGTTGGTTTTGGAGATGAAACTGGGCAAGTTGGCCCACGAGCCTCTTGCCATTGTCAGGTAGGTTGTAATTCATGGCATCATTGTGCAGTTCCTATAGTCTTGACTAACTTTGAGGAATACCACTAGCTCAGGAATGAGCTTCCTAGCCGGGTTCTATGTTACATTTTCTTGTAGTTTGTTTTTTTTACTTTTGCTAAACTGCCAGTTTTCTCAAAAGTTTGTGTAGTGGGGTATGCACCCATATGATGTTTTGTGGAGTTGAATTAAATTGATTCAAATCAATTAGATTTGATTGGAGAGACAAGTTGTCAAAATCTTAGATTGAGTGCTGTCCTCATATTTTTCACCCAGTATATTGCAATTATTTGGTGCTTGAAATTTTATGCAATAGAAAGGCATGATTGCTTTATTTGTCCTGTTCTCTGGCTGTTATAAGTTTGCTTCTACATGTACAGATTTTTTTTTCAAAATTAAAATAAAAAAGTAATTAGCATTACGGTAGTTGTTCAACAGCTGATGTTTTTGATTCACAAAATTTAAAAAGAGTGCCTTACAATATTAGCTTCTCATTTTCAGGTTATAAGGAGTGTGAGCCAATGGTCTGCAGGAACGGGTCAAATCGAAGAGAGCATTCACTGTGCCTATGTTTCTCTCATTGAGAAAGCTGAGCATTTCATCTATATTGAGGTATGAATTATTGTGGCATACTGAATTTAAACTTTCATTGAAGGCAGCTCACTGTTAGTACATGAAAAGCTGAATATCAAGCAATAGCAACAGAATTTTAACTGACCCTGTGGGGAGATGCAGATGGACAGCCAATTCCAAAGTAAATTTGCTCATTTTCTAGCTACCATGCTGCTTACAAAGAAATCTTTGAAGTTTTCTTAAACTGCTTTTACAATGACAAATATTTGATATTTAGGATGGCATATTGTCATTTATGTGGTGAGACTTCCACATAAAGTCAATTGAAGTTCAGAAGAGCAACAAGGAGGGTTGTATTAAAAAGACATTGGCATTTGCTTAAAAATTACTAGAGGCACAATTATGGAGAATTAACTTGTAGCTGAAGCAGAATACTACTGTTTCAGCATTTTTTTGTACAATAGACAACAGCTAGTTTTGTAGGCTTTAACCCTTAGTCTTGATTTCACATTACTTTATCATATGTCCTGTTTGCTGATTGCAAATCACAAGTATTATATTCTATTTCTTCCTTCTCTAAGCTCTGGCAAATGCATTCATCTAGATACTTAAATAAAATTATATGAACTTGATTGTGCTTCTTTAGCTGGAAATGCTTAAATATGTCTAATGCCACCCCGACACCTGACTGTCAGGGGCCGGTAAATGAGGAATCATTTTCCAGGATGAGTATATCTTACAGGGAGTGATGTGTTAATGCTTGCTGAACCTGTGATTGGATTGAAATAAAATGGCACATTACATAACATGAACAGACAAAGGGCCATCTTTATGTTGAAGTACGGCTTTTATCTAGGGTATAATGGTGGGCCACCCATGTCTGTGACTATCAGATGATTGAAAAGTATTATTAATGCTGATAATGACATCAAGGAGGATTTTATGATAGACAGTCCATGACTCGTTATTAAAACAGTTGGTCCTCGTGAGCTATATGTATTTCAAATTCTTTGTAATCAGTATGGAAATTTCAGACTTTGAGGTTAGGAAGGCTTTGAGAACCAAGTGTCTGTTTTCCTGACTTTTGCTTAATTCTTGGGCAACTGGTTCCCAGAATCAATTTTTTATATCAGGTCTTTCAGGAGATGAAATCATTCGAAATCGTGTACTAGAAGCATTATATCGGCGTATTATGCGAGCATACAACGATAAGAAGTCCTTCAGGGTTATTATTGTCATACCACTGCTTCCTGGTTTCCAAGTACTAATTTTTTGTTGCTTTGTTTTAATTTACAATTTGCTTTTTCTTTCTTGCCAAGCCACTCACTGAATATTTGCTACAGGGGGGCCTGGATGATGCTGGTGCAGCGTCTGTTAGAGCTATAATGCATTGGCAATATCGAACAATTTACAGAGGACAGAATTCAATATTGCATAATCTATATGATCTTCTTGGTCCAAGAACACATGATTACATATCATTTTTTGGTCTTAGATCTCACGGTCGACTTTTTGATGGTGGTCCAGTGGCTACCAGTCAGGTAAGCTGTTGCCTTTTGCAGTCTGATTTCTTATATTGTTCATCTTTTGCTTTTTCATTTCCTGGTTGATAAGTGGTTTTTGTTGCCCATGCCATCTATCCATAACATCCGGGTGGTGCAATTTGCACATATTGAATATGTCCCACCAATCTGTTGAATTCACGTTCTATTTTCTTGCATTTGCAGGTGTATGTGCATAGTAAAGTCATGATAGTGGATGACTGTGCAGTGTTGATTGGTTCAGCAAATATAAATGACAGGAGTTTACTTGGTTCACGTGATTCTGAGGTATTAGTTGGTTTCAAGGTCCTTTTGTCAGAATGCTTGTTCTTGAGAAACTTTAATCCTCAAAGTCATGTAATTTTAATAGGTGAAGATTTATTGTTTAGGCCTCTGTTTGAGTATTATGGTCTCGTTTGGAAGTCACGCTTAGTATATGGCAAATCTTAAAGCTAATGTTTATATCTGTGCCCACTAAAGGTGAAAAGTGTGGAGTAGGGGCATTTTGATTGACGTTAAAATTTCAGTTATATGGAGATATGCTGACAATCTTGATTGCATCATTGTTCTCACAATTTTGCTATCTTTAGATTGGTGTAATAATTGAAGACAAAGAATTAGTTGAATCATCAATGGATGGAAAGCCTTGGAAAGCTGGAAAATTTGCTCTTAGTCTGCGGCTGTCATTGTGGTCTGAACACCTTGGTCTTCGTGCTGGGGAGGTTAGTATGCTTGCCTGTGGAAATATTGACTTATGGTCAAAATTGGTGAGACTTAAGTCTTGATAGCATCGTGTAACATTCTGTTAGTTTTATTCTGCTGATAAATTTTTTCTTTTGTTCTTTCCTCTCTCAGATCAATCGAATAATTGACCCAATAGTTGATTCAACTTACAAAAATATATGGGTCACCACTGCAAAGGTGAGAGCAGAAATTCTTTTGTTTGTCAAGGCTTATTGAATGCACCCCCATGTGGGAAAATCTTTATTTTAAAATTTGAGTTTCAAATTAACAAATACTTGAAAAATTTGGGTTTCCTTGAATATTCATAGTGGCAGAAAATGTTCATATACAAGCTTGTTTTGTGTGCACGGATTGTTTATGAGGGAGACAGACATAGATAGGAGTCAAGCAGATATATAATAGGATTCAGACCATAACCCAGGATATAGCTTAAATGTTAGGAGGACTTCCCATTTGGATTTAGATTAGCATTATGGGGACTGAAGGAAGAGGGAGTTATATTAGTGCAACTGTTTTCAAAGTTTATTTTCAAAAGAGAATAAAGGGGAAAACTTGCAACTCTGATTCTGAGTTACTAGTGTGTCTGGCATCTTTTAGAGTTAATATTTGTAATGATGGTACCGAATATCTAATACATTTGTGATATGCATATTAATCCAACACTTGTGTAGGTTTGACTTTCTTTTATACCAATGATTAGATTTGATTTTTAATTCTGAGTTTGGTAACCAAGTAACACTGTTGTATTGTTGAATCATATTACAGACAAACACTATGGTCTACCAGGATGTCTTCTCATGTGTACCTAATGATCTGATACATTCCAGGTATGTTACGTCCCCTATTTTATCTCTTTAATAGATAGGATGGGACTTTTTAATAAGGGTTTTTGGCTACACAAGGTATACTCACTATTATCTATGTGCAAATTTTGCTGGGACCATTTGGTCCTATCGCATGGTGAAACCCGCATTATATCTTTCGATCTATGTGGATGCAATGCACGCCACAAATTCATCCATCCTAGCAAGTAGTTCCAGCCCCCTTGATGGGTTTTTTTTTTATTATTATTTTTTTAATATTATCCCTTGGCAGAGCTGCGCTGAGGCAAAGCACTTCCTTTTGGAAGGAAAAACTAGGCCACACCACAATTGATTTAGGAATAGCCCCTGAAAAGCTTGAATCTTACCAAAATGGCGACATCAAAGACACCGATCCTTTGGAGAGACTACAGACGGTACAGGGACATCTTGTTTCATTCCCCTTGGATTTCATGTGCAAGGAAGATTTAAGACCCGTGTTTAATGAGAGCGAATATTATGCTTCTCAAGTTTTTTACTGAAGCATGATAAATGTCATCTTATTTATCGTTATTTCTCTGACTGGTTATTATATTTTTGCCACGATTTTAGCTGGATACACCATATGGCGTAACCGATATTCATCACCCTGTATGTGAATTGCGTGGGAATTTTCTTTGCATCTCTAACAAAAGAGTTGCATGTAAACCGGAGGGAGGGTCGGGGTTCAGGGAATGGGATAGACAAGGATTTGAGGGAGGGGGGTCTTGTACAAACCTCAAAGCTGCAAGAATTGTTGTCATATTTCGGAATATGTATTATATATTCATGATAACAGAAAAAATACATTATTACTGACCAAGTGAAATATGTTTTTTTTTTCTTTTTTGGGTTTCTTGCATCAAATCTCTTGATATACTCCTTGTGTTTGATTTCCAAGTAATCTTGGTATACCGTCTAAGATGTTTGCACCTTGGGTTTGGCTTGAAACCAACGATTCCTGATTTGTGAAATTATCTGAAATCATCGATGGAAATTTGAAATTGCAGTCGGCCTCAGAGAAAATTATTAAAGGTAGAATCATTTGCATCCAGGCACCCACGTCTCCACGGAAAATTATTAAATACGGGATCTATCACCTCAGCTATTGTAGCTCTCTCGTCCGATCATTCCGGCTCTGGTCCGATTAAAGCAGGTTGTCCATACTTAACGCTAGGGATTCCGAGGGAATTAGCCTCATCAGATCAGAACAATAGATGTTGATATATGGCGTGATTTTTTATTATTTTTATAAATTTTATATTCTCACCTCAAGATTAGAATTTAAATTTTAAAAATATATATTTAAAATTTCAATCATTCGGGTGTTCTCTAAAAAATATACTTTATTTGAAATTGATTTTCAGCGTCGAATGCAAGTGAAACCTAAAATCTGGAAAAAAAAAAAAAAAAAAAAATGGGAGGCCACTAATTGTAATTCAAAATTATTGAAACGCTGGTTTGGCAAGACTTTACAGGCAGAACCGAAGGTCTGAATGAAAAAGAAAGGTGGAAAAAATAATTGGAGCTTGTAAACCCCAGATCGAGAATCGTTCCTATTGAGCATAGAATCTTGTGAAAATCATTCCAAAGGACTGATGCTCGAAACACACGTGGAAACTTGCAAGTGGCAACCTGGGTATCTCACAGCTCTGTCTGCATTCTTAATACGTGTCGAATTGACTGACGATACTGTATTAGTCTTATCGCAGTGTTCATGATATTCTTGGCCTCCTGCTCTATTATTTTGCAGCTATAAAATCTAGATGTGGTTTAAACATCATGCTCCCATTCCGATGTTTTTCGATAAAATATCTGAGCATGTATCATATTGGTGTAGTTGTTATTATTTCAAATTTTTAATATATAATTATAATTAATAATAAAAATTATAAATATACTTTTAATAGTTATAGTGCAGCTCTCTAGTTGACTGCATCTTGTAACGAAACTAATGCTTTTTGTGCATGGTCCCAAACTCCCAACAGCCATGTTGCATTGGCATGCACATGTCCACAATCCCCAGATTGTTGTTCGTGTGTTTGTGGCAACGACAATATTATCCATCGTGGCAGGTGGGTCACAATCATGCAACTCACGACTGGTTAATCAATGGCCATGTATTTGTTATATAATCATAGAGCACTCGCAAATGTGAATTTGTATTTTGGTTGGTGTCGCATTGCAATCAAGTATGTAAAACCCATTACGTAGTTTAAAAAGTCAGCAAGCTTTCCCTATCAAAATTTGTTTTATTAATGATTTCCCATTAGCAGTTTTGGATTGGATATATGCAAATTTAACGCCAATGCTCCTCCAACCACAAGTTTATTCTAATTTAGTCTCCGTGGACCGCCTATATGTCGTGTTCACGACCGACTTTTATTTAGAATTCTAATAAGCCAATGTTACTATTCCTAGAAATGATCCAACCCGCACTTAGAATCTTAAACTAAACTAAAAGGCATGTACGAATCGAAATGCCCTGACACAACTCCTGGCATTGGCTCAACTAAATCAACTTTTAAAATGGCGAGAAGACCAATGCTTATGGATAACATGAAAGCAAAAGCAAGGTCGTAATGGTCATTTCGTGACCAACTGACCCGGCTTTGCGAAGTTGTGCATTTACGTACTTATGAACTTGATGGGATCGCATAATAATGGACTATAAGCAACTGGAAGCCTTGGAATGGTCAAACAAGAGTTCAGGTCGCCGGAGTGACGTCAGGTTCCGATTGGTGAGAGGGAATACCAGGAAGAGGTGTCGGCTCCCAGGCTCATAGCTGGTCCTTCCTTGTTGTGGCCAAATTTCAATCAAAGTTAGCTTTTTGTACTTATTTTTGGCTCTTATTGATTTGGTCATGTATAGTTAACCATGGAGTATGTACGTTCATTTTGCCTATGGTTTAGTTTCGTTTCCCAGAAAATATACGAAAGAGCAAAAAGTGCTGATGAATCTGAGGCTAAATAGATGATCAGAAAAAGGGAAATGGAACATTGTGGCCTTGGCAGCTATGATTATATGTTGGCTTGATTATGTTCAATGAACATGTTAAAGCACTAGAAGGCCATCCATGTTAACATAGACTTTTAAGCAATTAACAAAGTAAGTCTTCGAATAAAATTTTCTCTGACAGTAAATAATTGCAGTTTCAAGTTACAATGCATTGGATTAGTTTAATTCAGCTTATTTCATTGCGGTTGCGTTGTAGAAAGCAATGGTACATTTTCCCTCTCTTTGGGATGGATTGGCCAAGGCAGTGTCCATCAAGAAAGAGAGGAACTCTCCAAGAGATGCAAGAAAGGAAGCCGCTGAAGCATTAGCAAAGGACGCGAGGAAGAAGGAACTGATGTTGAGTTCCTCTGGAGCTGTCAAGTCCAAGAAGTCCAATAACTTTGCCTCAGTCTTCTCCAAGAGAGGACAGAAAGGAGCCAATCAAGATTGCTTAGTTGTGTGGGAGGTAAGCTAACTTGCATGATGTTTTGGGTCCTAAGCGTATTTGAGCATAAACCCAATGTGAAAAAAATACTAACTTTCTGGGAGTGGGTTTGGGATGGTAGGAATTTGGATGCCAAGAGGACATGATCTTTTGTGGGGTGTTTGATGGGCATGGTCCATGGGGCCGTATTGTTGCCAAAAGTGTTAGAGAATCAATTCCTTCTTATTTGCTGTGCAATTGGCAAGAAACTCTTGCTTTGGCATCGCTTGACTTGGGTTATGGAGTGGAACTGGACGGAAACCTTCGCCAGTTTGACATTTGGAAGAAGTCCTACTTAAAGACTTACGCTGAGATTGATCAGGAACTTAAGGAGAATCCGGTGATTGATTCATTTTCTAGTGGTTCTACAGCATTAACGATCATTAAACAGGTATGCCTATTAATATGCTGGCGCCTTTCTCTGTTAATGGATATAAATAGTTTTTTTTTTCTTTTTCTTTTCCTTCCTAATTGACAGTTCTTTTGATTTTTCTGGCGATTATTTTCTGCTACCCGATGATGTTATTAAGTACCAAAATTAAGTGAAAATAAGCCCTGATAACGGAATTTGGAATTAAATTATGACCCTTGATGTGCTCTTAAACCAGATTAGACAAGTTATTTTTGTATATAACCCAAAGAATTCTTGAGATGGTGACTTAATTCAACTCAGAGATTAAAAGTATCAAGCTATCCTAGCTTAACAGCTGGTGATGACAAGCATTTCTGACTATTCCTTTGTTAGCTTATTGTACATTATTTAAGAGTTCTACAAATTGAATTTAATTTATTGCCATTACTTTCTTCAGGGTGAACATCTTGTCATAGCAAATGCTGGTGATTCTCGGGCTCTATTGGCAGTCACTTCTGACAATGGCAGTTTGGTGCCACTTCAGCTGACTATCGACTTTAAGCCTAATTTACCCGGTACCTCTTTTCTCCATCTATGATCTATCAACTTGTAAATGTCTCTTGACAAGCTTGCTGCGCTTGCAGAGGAGGCTGAAAGGATAATGCGATCACAGGGTAGAGTTTTTTGTTTGGAAGATGAACCTGGTGTGTATAGGGTCTGGATGCCAAACGGTAAGAATGGCGGATTAGCACTATCAAGGGCCTTTGGTGACTACTGTGTGAAAGATTTTGGGCTCATCTCTGTTCCTGATATTGTACAGAGGAGAATAACAAGCAGAGACCAGTTTGTCATTCTGGCAACTGATGGGGTATGCATTCTCTTCATAGCAATTCCTTGTTATAAATGACAAAATCAATCAATACAGGATATGCCCACTAAACATTTGACGGTGAAAAATTAAAAGGGGATATAAAACATTTTGCTGTTGTTTTGCTATGGTGCGTAGGTGTGGGATGTCATTTCCAACCAAGAAGCAGTGCAGATCGTTTCCTTAACTCCTGACAGGGAAAAGTCAGCTAAAAGGCTGGTGGAATGCGCTGTTCGTGCTTGGAAATACAAGAGAAGCGGCATTGCTATGGATGATATGTCAGTCATTTGTCTCTTCTTTCATTCTCCCCCACCAGCTCAGGATGATGACCATCTGGTACTTCTGAAAGCAAAAATAACATGACCAATGCTGGGGAGATGGCTAGCTTCTATGAAAAGTGTTACAGTTCCCAAACTGTTGTTTTGTATGTAAACGTAAAGCATTTTAGACCATTAAAAGCATTAAACATGTGTGAAGGCTGACTTAGAAAATCTGAAGGATCTGAGCCTTATGGCATCTGTAAATTTCATGAATGCACGTAGAAATTTTATTAATTATTATTACCGCATAAGAGGAAAATTAGGAAAAGAAACGGAGACAAGATTTACCTCTACCAAAAGGACAAAAATGTCATCTAAATTAAATCCCATATAACAGATCCCACATCGAAAGCTTTAATAATACAAGGCTCTGGCTTGTCTATAATATAGAAGCTCTGTGACCGTCTTTCATCTAACCCGTCCTGTCAGGGTTGAAAGGCGACTCGTCAATGATCGCTCAGAGACGGCGAGTCGTGCCGACACCTTGTGCAACGAACACCTCTTTTTAAGGCGAGTGAGACCTACCCTACTTTAGGTGGGCTTGCCCGTCAATTTTTGGAAGCCTCTTCGTTGGAGGCTCATAACCCTAATTCCCAGCTTCAAATAGTTCGTTGAAAAATGTTATGTCAAATCAAATATCATAGTATTTTTTATAAAAATAATGAATACAAGACCATAAATCAATCCCAAAATACACTAATTAATGATTCGGAATAAAGCAATTAAAAAAATTATCTTTTTTCTTATTCTTATTAAAAATCAAATACTAATTTTGCTATAATTCTTTATAAGAGTTATTGTGCTTGTTCCTTGCGTGGTGTGTCCGCCTGATAACCAAATGGTTCTTCGGTTTTATTACGTTTCTACTTTAGACAAACGGCGGTGGTACGATTATGATTTAGAGTATGATTAGATCGAAGTGCCAAGAGCAAGTTAGCAAAGACAATCTGTGGTAGTACGATTATAATTTAGAGTATGATTGGATTGTAGTGCCAAAAGAAAGTTAGCAAGGATATGCTCAGCACGGACTAGCAATACGGGCAACTGAGATTTAAGTTCATTTCCAATTTTGGCATCACGACACTTAAGGCAAGTTATGAGGCATCTAGTATTAATGCAACCACAATCATCATGGTTTGCTTTTCAAGCTCGCCGATTAACAATTCCATCATCTCTTTGCACGTAGGCAGGCATATAGTGGTCGTTGATCATAGCTTTTCGAACGTCGGATTTAGGAGCCTCACATACACCAACATGTCCTGCAGGATGGCCTTCATGATATAAATTAGCAGCATCGGCTGAAGGTATGGAAACAGCGCGCATGATTCTACCAGGCGAAATGAACCCATGGTTTTATGCTTCCTCCCGTAAAGAGAGGATTCTTAACAAAACATGTTATTCGGCAATTTCCTTTGCCACAGCAGCTTCTTCCTCCTGGACCTCATGTCCACTCAGGTCTCCTGCCTACGATGCTCTTTCTCCAGTTGATGCCACAACTCACCTTTAATGACATCTTCCATGGCAGGTGAAGTGAAAACAGTCATCCAAGATGAGCATTTCATTTTCTTAAATGTCATGATGCCCTGATCCACTACTTGGTTTACTCTCTATTCTCTCCTATGACAAATCTTCTGGCAGGACACCATTCACAATGGCTGAGGAAATTTTGCAAGATACAGAAGCTTTAGGGAAATCTTCTACGTCCAAATTTGAGGATGGCCCAACAAAGTGATGACATGCACCCATGCAAGACAATGTTATTAGTGATTAACGTGTTCTAACAACAGCTTGGGTAACATTCTGTGCTCCCTTCATTACCACCTAAAATTTCCAAGACAAACCCTTCCATGATCTACATGATAAGTTACAATTAGAGAAGAGGGTTTGATATCACAAAATGTCTGATTTTTGTTCCTATCTCCAAGAAATCTTTGAATGATGGGCACTGGCACTGCTGAATTGCAAGTGCTGCGAACCCACAGGGAAACCACGATGATACCTAAAAGCTGTACTGCTGTTAGAGATAGACGCAGAAGTGCACCTGCCATAGCAACTCTGGCTTTTGCGCTACCATAGAAGGTAGACAAGACCATAGAAGGACTCTGGTATGCTCTACTTGGTCCCACAAATCATTTTAACCAAGATGATGCCATAACCTGGTTAATAACCATTTCAGACATTGTCTGAGATTCAGCTAAGAAAAAGAAAAGAGTTCCAAACCTTTATGTTTATGTATGCACCTCCGTATAAGTGCTGCGTACAAGTTCCGGCCAGGAAAATTGGGAAAGATCAAACCAATTTGAACCGCTCACATCACAGTAGTAGTAGCGTAAAGACCGTAAGTCGGGGGGAGGCCCTTGCGGAAGCCCTGCCTGTCCTTCTCTTGCGGCCCCTTGGCCACCAACCTCCGACCCAACACGTAGCCCAGCAGCACTACTCCTCCGGCTGCGCTTGCCATTGTACCCGCCGCCGTGACTCAGATGCTGGAACTTCAAAAACCCTATGATATGTCATTGACTGGTGCCGGTCAACAGAAACAGTTTAACCTTCTTTCGAGGAAAATAGCGCAACAGTTGACATTTGAGAATAGTCTGTCTCTTCCCTAACGACAAACGAACCACATCTAATTTTCCCGAATCGGGTCGAGTGGTCGAATTTATGAACGGTTAATTATTCAAATATCATAAAAAAATATTTTATATGGTATATAATAAATTAATATAATATATATATATATATATATTAATAATATTTTTTATTATTTTTAGATTCAATTACATTTTTCGAAATCGCTTTGATTAGTTTACATTAGTACGGGCAAAAAATTAATAATTAAAAAAAAAAAGGCCGAAAGACAGTTAACACATTTTTCTAATTTTGCTAGTCGGTTGGACCCACATGGAGTTCACAAGACTGACAAGTCTGCCTCGATCCAAGCCGGAACCGGGCGGATGCCGAATGGTATTTGCTGCGTAGGTTCGGGGGAGGGACATGGGTGGTCGGGTATTATAATTATAATCTTGTTGAGTAATGTCAACAAGACCAGTGTGGCTGGGTCCGAGTCTGGTCACAAAAACTTGTTCCGTCCTGGGCCTTTGGGGGGCCCCGCTGAATGGACGACTATAATAAGACTGTGGTGGTACAATTATCAAAGTTCTATTAAGTAATAAATTATATAATAAAATAATTTTTGTTCAGCATCATAAATTTTACGTTTCTCTTTAAAATTGGAAACCATGCCTCAAAAATAAAGATTTAACAAAAATAAAGATTTAAGTGTTTAGAAACTATATCCCTGGTTTTGTTTTTCATAAAACACAGATTGGATAGCTTCGGCAGATAGATGTCATGACATTTGTTTAATTGGTGTCCCGGCGCCGGAAACAAATGTTTTGCCTTCCCAACCAGAAGTGCCAAGGAATCTGTTAGAAGGAAGAGCAAATAGGATATTAGGAACTTGGAGGCTTGCCGCATTGTCTTTTATGTTTGGTGTTGGGTATTTACTAGTAGTAACAAACAAGCTGATGATTGTTTTTTTTCCCTTTTCAAATTCACCTTCTTAAGGCACGAGAAAGGGAAGTAAGAAGAATTGAATCGCCAAACCCACTAGCTGCATCACATGCCAGTTTTAGAACCTATTTTAGTCCTGAAAAAAGAAAAAAAGAAGAAGAAGAAGAAGAAGAAGAAGAAGTGAAGTTCTAAGAAACGTACAAAACCAAATTGGATGCAAGCTGTATAATGAGATTTTTTTATGTCCCTAGATTTGCATTCTTTTCATGGTAGTGCTGGGCAGTGTACATTAATATCTATATCACCTGGGAAAAGAAAGCTTTGCATTGAGCAAGGTAACTCCTTGATTCTCAAACTGGAGCAGATTGGAACTGACGACCGTAGGCTTTGGAATTGCAGACCCTGTCCCGAAATTCGGCATCAGGGTTTTGAATTTAACCCCTCCAATTGACCAGTAGGCATAGACCCCTGTAGCTTCGTGAAATGTGAATCCCCTGCTTCCAATCCATAATATCATGTGATAGGCCAAAGTCTGTCGATTCCCACTTCTGAACGTTTCAGAGGAATAATCCATCGTCCTGACTGTCAGCATTCGGAAGCATAACAAAATTACAATCACAAGGATTTCTCCTAAATTCTTTTCTTCTTTTTTTTTTTTTTCCCTGTACTAAGGACTAATATGTATTTGTAAGCACATTTGTCACGGTGTACAAGTCCCGGAAAAGTCACTATACTCGGTATTTAATTCAATAGGGAGTTTGTAATTATGTTGGTTGGACGAATCATGGGCAAATGGCAATAATGGAAACTGAAAGTGCCAAGATTAGAAATTGGAGTAGCATAAGGCCAAGGTCAAAGCTAGCTGGTATCAGATATGGGATACTGGAAGGCCACTGCAAATCCCAAAGCCTTTTGTCACGGGATTTCCTCCCAAATGGTGCTGAGTTTCTCTAATCCAAGGAACGACAAGAACAACAAAGCAAGCAAGACAGAATAAAGAGAATTTCAATTTTTGGGCAAATGCAATGAAATAAAGTTTGGCCTTTTGTAGAATCTGAAAGGAAGTATGGTGGGGCCATAGCCTTGCATTGTTAGATTTACTTTCCACCCACCATAATCACCTTCTTTTATGGCTTGGATTTCAACCAGGAAATATATGATTCTCACCGACTGAAGGCTCCAGCTTGAATTCACGTGTAATTTCTGAAAGCAGTTTTTCTTTCTTTTTTATTCCCCTTTTAAACAATACTCTTATTTTATCGAAATATTTAGACGTTACAGTGAGGGGTGACTTAAAAATTTCATGCGCATAAATCCAAATTTGATTTGAATTAAATGACCAAAGATAATAGTCAAATCACACTTTCAAAACAGTGATTACGGAAATCTAAGGGCCTAATAACTCTGTCAAATGACACCCACGCGGCGAAATTAACATATAACCTCTCCATCGTCCTCTTGCCTTCCCACCAACTGGTCCTCTTTTCAAAATTCGCTCCCGCAAACTCGGCTCTTTTTTCTTAACCGCTCCACCTCCGTAATCACACTCTCTCTCCTTTTAAAACCAACCAAAAACGCACGCACCCACATTAAAAATGTCCACAAACTCAAATCTTCACTAATCCATTTTTGTATTTTTGCAAAATCCTCTCATTGTCTTTCAAGATTCATTCTTGCCCACTTCCAAATGGGACAAGAGTCAGATTGCAAATCCCAGATAGTAGTGGAGATTTGCACATTGTCCACCGCCTCCATTGCCTGCAACCATAGGCATGACGGAAATCCTGTGAAGCCTCCTTTTATTGACTGGTATCGTCTCCTCGGAGTATGTACTGATCTTTCTTGATCTTTATTGTTAACTTTTCTCCTTCATGATGTATTTTATTGGATTCTATTTTCCATTTTTTTTTCATGGTTTATATGCAGGTGGAGGAACGCAGACATAGACGTTATAAGGAAACAGTATCACAAACTGGGTATGTTTTTGGCTGGTTCTTTTGGGATATGCCTTACTTGCCTGTTTTGTGAGGATTGTTTCATGTGCAGCTTTGCAACTCCATCCAGACAAGAACAGGCACCCTAAAGCTGATATTGCCTTCAAGCTTGTTTTAGAGGTTGGTTAACGTAAATGTAGTCATAATCTCTTCCATACATGAAATGAAATGGTAATTGAAATAATTGGAAAGATAATCGAAAATTGATTTCTCTGTATGCCTAACCCAAACAGCTTTCAGAATCCTGTTATTGCAGAAAGTTTGATGGATACATTAGTCAATTTGAATGTGAACGTAAACCTTGGCAGGTTTGTTAATAATCATCTTTTGGGCGACATGAACAGATGAATACAATATTTCAACTGTCTTTCTTTGTCGTCCTTTTTGTTTTGTTTCGGCTATGAGAAATCTTTAGGCCGACCATAAGTCAAACTCAGTCCGTGAGCTATTAGAATGATACCATTCTACTTGTTCAACAACATAGGTAAAACTTTTAAAAGAAATCAGATTAACAAGCTCCTTGCCTTAGAGCGAAACTTGAAAAAGCACATGCTTTCCAAAATGGAGTGGATTTTACTCAGTGAATGGCACACAGATCATTTACTGTATAGGACTTCCCTACCTGTCAACCATAAAGATTGGACAGGCCATTTAATTTAACGACAGGAATTTATTTTAGACACTTTAGTTTCACCAAACAGCATCCATGTGTTAGTTATGAGTGCATTGATTTACATTAAACTAAATCTTTCATCAGAAGCTTCAATTTAGCTTCGCCCTTCCAGGATGCTTAGAAAGTTAAACTCCTGCTTGCAGGCTTATTCATGTCTATCCGACAAGGAAAAGAGAGAAGTCTTTGACTTGGAGAGATGGAAATACTTCTGTACTGAATGCAACAGAATCCCATATGCACCATCCAACTCATCAACAGAATCCAAAGAATGGAATACCGAGCATCATTCAAAATTTTGTTGGAATCTGCGAGGTCTGAAAGACATCAGAGGCAGATTCAAAGAGGAAGCCAATGTGATGGAGAATTGTTTGAGGGCCAATTCTGCATCGAGGAAAGAATCCCCTTTCTTCAATCTATCACAAAATCTGTTCCAAAGCAACATTCTGTGGAGGTCAAAGAAAGAATCCCCAATTTTTGATCCATCAGATTACTCGTTCCATGGCTATCCCCACGTCAGGAACCGGGTTTACAAGGAACCTATTAAGTTTTGGTGCCCGCAGGGGAATAACATTTTGAAGAATGGCAGACAAGCAGGAACACACGACTCCCCAATATTTGAGAATAAATCAGACATAAGAATGTTTAAGACGAAATCTACATGTGTTCGCTCATGACCTCGAATAATAGATGGAGCATTTTCTTTTAAGCTAGTCTGTCCTTTTTTTTCTTTTTTTTTTTTTGGGTTTATCGGAGCTGGTTTAATTCTGGAGATGACTTCAATTTGTCCCGTTTCTATCAATCCTGTTAGCCTCTTTCGTCTTTGTTTTGGGGGCTTTTCAGGGCTGTTTTATTTCGGATTTGGAGTGTCTGTACTGTACATGACAGATATTAATTATGGGGCGAGCCCAGAATATACGGCCTTTGCAATAACTGAGATTGAACCAAAAAGTATTTAACAAGGCTCAAGCCCAGTTTTTGATGACCCAACAAGTTCGATTCGATAATTAACCCGAGCGGCCCCACCGAGTTCAATAAAGAATATCCAAAGCATAGTTTGGGGCAACCTACTTTGTAAAACAAAAAAAAGTCTATTAGCGAGGGGTCTTGGCTTCTAATTTTAATAGAAAAGTGTGAGATTTGGTATTTATAAGAATAAAATGAATTATTTTTATTGTATAAATTTAAAAGACCTTTTAATATATATATAAGCTTGCAAGACATATAACCAAAGCAAATAGCGTCACTCGCTTTATTTTGAGAAATTTCCTTATGCAAAGATACCCGCTATTCTCCAAATTGGCCTTTTTCGTAACAAAGTTGAAGCTTAGCCGAACTGTCGCCCTAATATGATGTTTTAGATACCGCCTAATTGAGGTAAAGGACGACAAAATTTCACGTGAATCTGCCACTTTTTTAACGTTTAAGGTATCTTCCTAATCATCTTTTGCCTCTTCATCGTATTTGGAACCTGGAAGTAAAGAGCATTGAACAGAATAGAAAAAGTTAGGCAGGCCACATGTCGAAGTGGACTTTTTGTGGTTGTATAGAAGATGTTTCGTTTTGTAGGGAACAATTCGCTTTAATCATGGACATATATGTGGGGCAAGTAATCTACAGTCCAAAGAAATAATGTATCTTTTGAAGTGGCCATCTGACCCAATGGGAAGCCATTCTATCATGGTGTAACTGGTTAAAGACTTGCTGTACATGCATGTTTGTATCCATGGCAGCAGATGAGCTTTTCTGCCACTGTCTGCAGTAACAATACGTGTGTTTCTAGATAAGCGACTCAAACATAAAATTGTTTGCATCTTCGTTTCGTTAGAATTTTAATAGTTGTCATGCGATTCAACCACACATATCAAGTTCATCCTTTCGCTTAATGAGTTAATCCCATGTGAGTTTCTGATAATGGGAGAAACATGGTCTTCAAATAACCCAAAAAGGGTAAGAGAAGGTATTTCAAGCCCAACCCTGATTCATTTCAAAAGGCCATCATCTAGACTTCAAAAAGGCATGTGGAGACAGGCATGCACCAGTCACTTCGCATGTCTCTTTATTTATGAGTGATAACATTTTGTTAATTACTGCACATTTCATCCATTGGATGCTGCTAGCTACCAGATAATTTTAGCTT
This sequence comes from Ceriops zippeliana, assembly GCA_037897445.1. Taxonomy (NCBI): domain Eukaryota; kingdom Viridiplantae; phylum Streptophyta; class Magnoliopsida; order Malpighiales; family Rhizophoraceae; genus Ceriops; species Ceriops zippeliana. The sequence goes on along the minus strand of JBAPLH010000004.1, from coordinate 2,695,136 downwards.
TTATTGGACCTGCAATAGTGCACATTGGATACTCATGCTGTCATGATGAGAAGTATTTTTGCTGAGTACGTTGAAATTAGTCCCTGCTGTATATGTTTAACTCAATCTTGACCTCATTGTTTGAATTAGCGACATGCAAGTGCTGATTTGAAAAGCAAACTCGCACCGTTAACAGAGCAAACGGTTGTCTGAAAAAAAAAAAAAATCTTTTCATTTTGTAAGGTTGCCGTTTACAAACCCTTTTGAAGAATGATGTTTATGCAAATGATAATGATGATTTTTTTCGAGTTCAATTTGACCTGTCGCCGAGATCATCATCAAGAACTACGCGAAGGAAAGCCTTTTCAGCGTTACCAAGATCAACATCACCACTTCTATGCAGGTAGATTGGTCTCAAAGTCGCCACCTTTATCCACTTTGAAGTCTACAACTTGGCAGGCCGTGCCATGCCATGCCATTTTCTGTTTCTGTTTCTACCGATATCCCCTGAGATTTTTGCTGCAAAGTCGTAAGCTTGGTCCATCCATACATTAAGTTTAGAGCTTTATTTATTGTATTTTGGGGGTTGAAGATTGCACCTTGATCTTTTTCCCATATCGGTTGAACAAGTAGAAATCGAGAATACGACACAAATTCAATGAGTGTTTTGAGTACATTTAGACTCCCAGGAGCAGGCAATTCGGAAAGTTGAAAAAAATAAAAATAAAAATCCAAAAGGAAGAAACAAAATACGTTTTTTTTTTTTTTGAAAAAATATATTTTTTTACGGAGTATAAATAAGCTTAGTGTAGCATTTATCATTTATGTATATTTTTTTGAGTAAATTGGTAATTCCACATTACCTTTATTTTCTTCTAATTACGTAATTCAAATTTAATATCGAAGATCTTCTCAAAAGCAAACTTTGTGAGTTTTATGCATCCTTGCAATTTCCGTTAACAAATAAAGCACGTCCAAAAGGAGTTTTTGTTTTTAAAAAATTATATGATCTCAATTTCCCATAAGTTACTCAATTTCATCCCAGTAGGCATACATTATTATTATTATTATTTGGGGTCAAAATATACATTATATGAAACGTAAAACCCAGATGAAAAAGAAAAGCGTTGAATGACATAAACTTTTTAGTAGAATTTCACCCTCGTTCACGCAATTATTCTCAAGAAAATCAGGGTTTGCTTGGCGCATGCACCCTAACCAAGAAAATTCCCCCCCCCCCCCCCCCCCCCGAGATACGTGGACGACCGAATATTGTTCGGGTCCAACTCAGACAGTCCAAAATAAAAAAGAAATTATTTTTGAGAAAGTATAACCACAAAATGTTGGACTTTAGTGCACCAAACAGCATGGGTTACGGCGAGATATTTATTCACCAACCAATGCAACATTACTCTCTCTCTGGACATACGTGATGTAAGAGTGTTCCTGTTATGTTCTGTCAAGTGATTGACGCCAGGCTGTCATCTCGGCCATGATTGATGTTGGACCCCTCTCTCTCTCTCTCTCTTTGCTCTGCCACCCCACATGCTGTCTCGCAATGCCCCATGCACTCCCTCTTACCCAATTTTTTAAAATTTAAGCCTCCTTTGATTCTCTTTCTACCCCAGCCCCTCTCCTTCTCTCTCATCACCCAAACAAATCCCGCTTACGTGTCAAAATGGGAAAACCGCCATGTCACCAAACAGCACATCGTGTCCCGATCACTTCATGCAACCTAAACCCCAACTTATCACTTCCCTCCACTGACACTCTTTCCTCGCTCTTCCCCACACGGGATCTTAACAAATTTAAGGAAAGAAACAGAGAGACGATTCCACAAACTGGCCGTTTCAAACAAAATTCTCCATTATTAATCATATGGAAATAGAAGTTAATTAATAATCAGCGGCTATAAATTTGGCTTATTGTAATGATCTCTTTCTACCCTTTTCCACTTACTTACCATCTTTCATATATCTATATATATATATATTGCATTTTCTGCATGGGAAAGCTGTCATTTCTTATTTACCGAACACACAATTTTTGTAGGGATGTCCAATTTTTATTTTATTTTATTTTTTTAAAATAAAAGCCAAGGAAAAAATAATGTACGAAAATAATAAGAATGTTCTGGCTCTAGCCACAGTTCGGCGTCATTTATATATAATTAATGATGATAATACACATGATTACAGAAAGCTACCCTGTTTTTGTGGTGCTTCTGCTTCTTCTTCTCTGGTTCTTGTTCCTTTTCTCTTTGTCACTTTTTGACTGAGCGTTGCAGTTTGTTTCCTCTGTCGCCGTTTTGGCTCTATAGCCAGTTCTTCACTCTTTGACAGTCACCGTTGGCAGAGGCTTTAACCCCATGAAGATGCCAGTAAGTACGTTTTCCTTTTTTGTTAAAAAAAATCTGGGTTTCGTAGTTTGGACTCACTTTATGTTTCGTCTCTTTATATTCTTGCCAAATCTAGAATTTTTATTTACTTGCTTGCATGTTTTTTATTGCTATCGGTGATTTGTTGATCATTCTTGGAAGTAAATATTTGATTGCCTGAGTATGCTTTTTAAATTTCTTCAAGCTTTGCTATATGTTCGTCACCGAATCTGAACGAGTTCATTTTTGCTGCTTCTGTGGATATCTAATGCTTCTTAATTTTTTTTTAACCACCCTCTCGAGTTGCCAAGAAGGACGTCGAAGTGATGTTTCAATGGGATTTCATTACATTCTCATTCATCTTCTTCTGTGGATATCTAGACCTTTTCACTTTTCATGTGTTTAAGTCATTGGCTGGTGACTTTCCTCGCTTTGGGAGTTGCAGAATTCATATTTCAAATTTTACAGAAGGTGTCTATGGTATCTACTTCTGTATTGGTTTTCTGTTGGTCTTGTGAACACTGTTAATAATAGATTCAAAGAATCCACTAAAGGGGATAGAGTCTGATTGGTCTTGTCTTATGCCCTGGCCATGGAAGTCATAGTTGGTTACTATTCGGTGGTTTATCAGGAAAATGATTCCGTGATTATAGAATATGTCCTGAGAAATGCATTATTCACTATTTCAGGTGGCAGTGCTCTTGCTGCTGGCATTGAGCAATGCTATTACAATTGTAATTGGAGAAAAGAGCAACTGGAAGTGTGATTACCAGCCCACTTTAGACCCCAGACCGCACAGTGTGTCCATCTTGGAGTTTGGTGCTGTTGGAGATGGGAAAACGTTGAATACCGTCGCCTTCCAGAATGCCATTTTCTATCTCAAGTCCTTTGCTGACAAGGGTGGTGCTCAGCTTTATGTTCCCCCGGGAAAATGGCTTACTGGAAGTTTCAATCTAACCAGTCATCTCACACTCTTCCTGGAAAAAGGTGCTGTCATTCTTGGATATCAGGTGATTTTGCTATCATCATTTGTTTAATCATGTGGCTTTTGTTTTTTATTTTTATTTTTATTTTGCCATTATTTTGCATTTGGTTGCTGTGCATAAAAAATATTGATGGACACTTTATAACATAGGATTCTTATACACCTTTTGGTGTATTGTTAGGATCCATCTCATTGGGATGTTGTTAAACCATTACCCTCCTACGGTCGTGGGATTGATCTTCCTGGGGAAAGATACAGAAGCTTGATAAATGGATATAGATTGCGTGATGTGGTGATAACTGGTAATTCTTTATGCAATTAATTCCCTTTACCTGCTGGTGTTTTTGGTCTCTACCTTGAATGACCTCCCATTGATTAATTGCTTTAGGTGATAATGGTTCAATTGATGGACAGGGCTCAGTTTGGTGGGATTGGTTCAAATGCCATTCCTTGAACCACAGCCGCCCTAATCTTGTGGAATTTGTAGATTCTGAGTATGTAGTAGTTTCCAATCTTACATTCCAGAATGCTCCTGCATATAGCATCCATCCAGTATATTGCAGGTAATGCGGCCAAAAAAGATTGATCCTGAGTCTTCAGTCTTAGTTCAGCTTATCAATAACTTGAGCGGCTTACATTTATGTGCAATTGGCTCTTGTGCAGTAACGTGCTTGTCCAAAATATATCAGTTTCTGCTCCTTCAGAGTCCCTCTACACTGTTGGGATAGTACCGGGTTTGTGGAATTGGTTTTATTTATTTAAGGTCCTGTGGTTTTCCTTTTTTGAGTGCCATTACACTAATGAATATCTACTCATTCCATTTTTCTGCCTCGTGTCTGATTTTGCTAAAAAATAATCCTGGAACTTCTGTAAAAGGGCTTTGAACAATTTGGATAGCAAGCAGTGAATGAGTTCCCTTATCATTTTGGATTCATGAAATTCTTACTCGTGAACAAGAAAAGGCCGTTACCATTCGGCTCCCACTTTTTACTTTCAATTCTCTAACAAATTTATTTGATCTACAGAGTTATTTTCCTTTTCATTTTGGATTTGTGGAATTCTTACTCATTACCACAAGACAAAACTGAGCTACTAAACCAGTTTTGTAAATTTTCAGATTCTTCGAGCAATGTATGCATAGAGGACAGCAGCATTAAGATGGGCTACGATGCCATCGCACTTAAGAGTGGTTGGGATGAATATGGCATTGCGTACAACAGACCCACCACAGGTGTCCACATAAGAAGGGTCCATCTTCAATCATCTTCTGGTTCTTGTATTGCCTTTGGCAGTGAGATGTCTGGTGGCATATCTGATGTGCAAGTGGAGCAGGTCTTCCTGCACAACTCATTGAGTGGCATTGATTTTAGAACAACCAAGGGCAGAGGTGGCTACATTAAGAGGGTTATTATATCAGATGTTGAATTGGAAAGCATCAGCAGGGCGTTTGGAGCTATGGGAGATATTGGTTCACATCCAGATGACAATTATGATCCCAATGCTCTCCCAGTGATTGATCAGATCACCTTGCAAGATGTGATTGGTACAAACATCACCATCGCTGGGAACTTCACGGGTATTAAGGACTCGCCATTTACTTCTATTTGCCTATTTAATATCTCCTTATCGGTGTCTATCCGGTCTTCCTGGGTTTGTTCATATGTGATTGGCTTTTCAGAGTTTGTTGAACCTGAGCCGTGCCTTGAACTCGAAAGGTCACACTCAACTTGCTCCTTGGATTGCTACTTCCTCGTAAATTCTTCTGGTAAATTCATGAGCTTATGATACCATTCCTTCACACCATAGTCACTTTGGGAAAAATATGGATTCTTCTTTCCAATAAGACACCTTGTCCAAGCAATTTGTTTTGTTTGTTCTTTGTTTATTTTTTATTTTTTATTTTTTATTTTTGGGAAGCACAGCTTCATTTCTTCATTCATGTGTAAGAAAAGTTTTGGTAGTGATTGCACAAACCCAACATCAGGACTTTGCATTTTCCTTTTCACTCTCACTTTGGTGCTGTACAACAGTCTCGACATCAAGACTTGTTTTTATTTATTTTTTTATATCAACGATGCTGGATTGACATGCTTGGATGAAATGATGGGGTCTATACATTCATTAATAGACATTTCAACAGAATCAATATAAAATGCGCATATGTCCAGATTCATTACATTCTCCAGTCGATAACAAAAGCATACATTGTTACAAATCGACGCGTCAGTTTATCTTAGAATGGGAGAGTTAAATTTAATTACTTGAATTTGGATTATTCATCTCATTTTTGGCTTGCTTTAATGATTTTGACACCCTTGTTCCTATTTGCTGAACTTCGACAGTATTCATATCTTTATCTTTTATGGGTATGGGCTCACGGGCGCATCATCGTGCCAGCAATATAAAGTACAAACATTATGGGCTAGTGGTCCAGCTTATTCTGAATTTCGCTCATATTTCAAATCCAAGGGCTAGTGCGATATGAACGCGATTACACGCACCACGACTCCAGGCTGCCTCCCCATGCCGAACAGTTAATTTGTCACCTGGGCTCAAACATTTTGTTTTTTAAGTACAAAAAAAAAAAAAAAAGTCAGGAAAATTAAATAAAGTTGAATACATAATCAAAAAGTTTTAATAAGTATGTCCCAACTAAATATACTACTAGACGCAGGAAATGACTCAACCTTATTGTATTGACTGGGATATTCGGTTAAAGTTACCGGACCTTGATATTGAAAAGAAAAAGGAGAAGAAATTCAAACTTTATAGCCAAACGGGACATTTATTCTTGTTATATCATGTGGTTGCCAACTTCAAACAAAGGAAAGCCGTTAACAAGACCTAAAAGCCATATAGACTTAACAAGACACAATGCGGAAGTGACCCTAGATAGAAGAGCCGCGAGTGCCACAACAGAGGAGGACACTTCAAGCATAGGCTTCAGGATTTTGTAGGAGATATCCTTCCACAAGTTTGTACATGGTCAATGCCTTCTCTTTGCTGGTCTTGATTGCCTCTTCTGTCAGTTCAATGTCGCCCTTTGTATGATAGGTGCTCTTCATTTTGTTTATGCAGCCTCCATCAGGACCTGGCACAGACTGCACCTCATAAACAATCTTCTCAACGCTCTCCAATAATATATCCCCTTCAAGGTAAGTGTACGTGAATAAGAACTTCTCTGGGTCAATAGCATCGATTCTGCTCTTGACATTCTTCAAGTTTTGATCTGCAAAAATTCGATGGTTATTAATGTTTCTATTGTTATTTACTGAATTAAATGCACGGGGCAGGTATGCAATAGAGTGACCCCCATATTACAATGGAGATTGATGGGGAAAGAAAGTCTATGATTGTGTATTAACCTTCTTGAAAGTTAATCTGCCTGATGCTGCCAACCCCACCATCACCTTCAATAAATTCAACGCTTTTGACAACCGTTGGTATGAGCTTTGGGATAAGGTTGTTAGAGTCAAGAATTAAAGCCTTGAACAGCCTTGATGGGTCAACAGGGGAAGTGAGCTCATCGGTGTAAGTGAAGACCCCCATTGTGTCCTAGAGAAAAAGGTTGTTAGTTTGATTAGAGAGAGAGAGAGAGACTAGCTTATTTTGCTAGGTTTGAGAACGAGATTTAAAATCTTGGTATTGAGGATGCCGGGAGGTATGGGTATTTATAAGTCAAAAATGAAGGAACTTTTCATGCTATGTGATTGTTAATTGTATGCAACGTGATTGGTTCTCTTGTTTTGCTCGTATCTCCCCCTTCAGACCTCAAATTTTTAGTTCCTTGCGCAAGGTGCCACCTGCATCTACTCGTTCCTACTTGTGCTCGTCGTTTTGTGCTCCGTAGAAATTCTATTCAGAATAGATCAAGAGACGGCCATTTTTTATGTTTAACGAGGCAACAGGGTTTGTGATTGTCACGTATAGTTGGTAATTTGTAGACCTTGTCTTCATCTGTAACTTTCGATTCCGAGACATAAGCCGGCCAATCTATCTTCTGATTGGAACAGATTCCCATATTTATGACTCTGACGTTACGACATAATTATGATTATTGATCTCAACGTACATCTCAATTTTTTTTTTCTTTTTACTTTAGAAAGAAAAAAAAAAAGAGGAGTTAAACTGTATTACCAAAGAGAGAGCTTGCAAGAGGATCTTAACTCTATTTTATTCCCCAAATGAGAATGTTTCTCTAGAGAGGCAAGTGGTGGGCTTAGAGTAAAACTGTTGGATCAAATGATTCAAATAAATATAGTGCAATACATTTTATTTTAGTACTGCCCATGAAATATTTTTAAGCGAGCTTGTACAGTATTTGCATTATATCACAACCTTTTTGGTGGCATATAAAGCTAAAATTATGTTTACCTGACTATTATTCAACATTTACTGTATGAGAAGAAGCCTTTGTGTATTAATATATGATTCATTTTTTTTTTTAATATTGCTAACAATTTAAATTCTTGGATTGAATGATTTATTGACAATTTGCATCATTGAACAAAAGCCAACAAGCAACAAGCTGCTGTGTGACTCCCTTCCTTAGATAGTCAAACTATGAGGAGACTGTTAGTCTTCTCGTTATTTTTTTTTTTTATGGACAACAAGGTTCCTGGAAGCCTTCCAACTTTCAAAGTCTCAGGCCAGCACCATTTGTAGAACAAAACAGAAACTTCATTTGGCACCACATCAACTTTTTTTCTTTTTTTTTTAATTCACTCGGCAACGCAATAGCACAGCAAAAACAGCTATATTACAAAGCCGAGGACAAATATAGGCTGGCCGAATTACAGAAAGAAAGACAGTTTGATAAGTATCTGCCTGATCTGAGTATCTTGTCCTATCATATCCTAGTGAGTTGCAGCTTACATTTTTATGATGCCCCAAAGGAATGACGACCTGAATGCATTCTAAAATCAGTTTATATGCCATTGACAAGCTTATTAATTTTCAGTTTTTCAGATATTAGTTGGCTCGACGTGATTTCAAAAACTAGTGCATGCGGACTTCTTCTTTTGGATCCCAACGGTTTGCAATTGAGAGCGCAGACCGCTTTGCCCTACGAAAGACAGGGAAACTGAAACCACAAGGACTTTTGAAATTCAATCGTTGGTCTGGTCTGAAAAACAGAACAGTAAAACAACCAGCTTATGCATCAGGATTTGCCAGGAGGTAAGCTTCGACGGCCTTCAAACCTTCGAATAGAGAGTCGTGACATGTTTGAAATTCTGTGTCTTGTTCTTCAATTCTCTCCTTAATATACTTGAATTTTCTATTGAACAATTTGCCGAAAAAAAAAAAAAGAACTCGTTAGTTCAGTACGCAAAATAGCTGTCATTTGTCACGCCTAACCATTCATCGTCACCTACTTTCACGGAAGTTTACTTGCTTGATGGTGCCAGGCCCTCCATTTCCCGCCAGAATGACAACACTCTGAATTGCCTGTGGCATGATCTTGGGGAAGGGGGTTCCAGCTTCAAGGATGGAGGCCTTGAACATCTTGGCCGGAGGGATGGCAAAAACATATTGCTCATCGAAAGTGACCACGCCGATGTTGAACCAGGCTAGATGAGAGTTTGATAAATGATAGAAATAGATTGATCGTGTTGGAAATATGAGGAGAATTTGTGTTATTTATGGATGGAGCTAATGCTTCCCCCGTGGAAATGATGGCTGCAAACACATACAGATCAACAGCTGATTCCACAAAGAGTCCCGAACATCGTGAATTTCTACATAGAAATATCCGAGAAGCACAAGTAAGACAAAAATTTACGTGCTGAAATTAGCCTACTGGGGCTCATGACGGAACCTTGTAAAGTTTGTGTAGCAATTGACTTGGAAGACCCCATAGCTCCCTATGCGTATATGCCAGCTGCTTTTGCTGAAACTAATACAGCTGAAGTGTGGGCTAGTAGTCACCGATAGGGTCGTATGTGCTGATGCTATTGTGAATGAGGGACAGCCCAAACTCTCTTTTGAGGTTCTCCCATGGTTGCTCGCAGGCACCAATTAACTTGGATATTAGTCGCAGTGTGAGGCATATGCAAAATTTTCTTGGATATTGCATCGATCACTTCTTAACAAAAGGTAAAGGGTGAAGGTCCGGCAGTGCGCTCTATGTATATGCATGTTGAAGTTGGCTCTCACTGAAATACAGCTGAAGTGTTGCTCACGGTGGTAGCCAATAGGGCCGTACTTGCAGATGCTATTGAAAATGGTTACTTTATGACGAGCCTTCCTGATCTGAATTGTAAATTAACATCTTAAACTCCTAGGCTGCACCTATGTGTTTCTTGTTGATTGAAAAGGAACTATTAAAGAACTACCAAATTACAGAGCAATACAGTCAAAAGCACACCGATGTTAGCAAATCTATAAGTAAGAGTTGTTTGGGTGATTCTGCCATTAGACCCGCTGACCAGTGACAAATCCAAAACGTCCTGATCACTATGGATTCGTCCAGGTCCAAGAAGGAAGGCTAGGACAGGATCTTTGGATGAATGCAAAACATTACAAGACTCTTTGTCAAGCGTGGAAACATACTGGCCCTATTGTAGGCATTGGGCCTCTTGATAACTCCACACACACACACACACACACACACACACACACAAGAACCCCAATTACAATAATTGTGCTGACTATTTGGAATGGGCCTGAGCGGCATGCCAGAACACACAAGATCGGTTAGCTATAAGGACAGAGCCATAGCGACCAGTGTAAATAAGCCCAGTTCTGACCCCAACAGAAACAGAAACAGAAGAGATATGCTCAGCTTAACAACAACACAACAGGACAAAAAAGGCCCAGAACTTAAGACGCAGCGCACGAACAGACACGGAGAGACACAAGAAGTGTCATTATCGTACGTGCCAAGAGCAAAAACTTGCCGTCGCACAGAAAGACTCAACTTTCTCGAGTCTTCTCGTCTCATCCGTACAGCCCATTACGCGCAATTCGCAAAATTACACAACAATGTAAGCACACGCACCAAAGGAAGGAAGATCTCTCAAACGACATGTCACACAAAAGCATGCACGCGACAACAAACAGATACGAGACAGAGAGAGGCTTTTGTTTTTGTTTTTTTTGGATTTTTTGAGCGTGTAAAGTTCGTCGATAAGCCACCAACCAACCATATGTTAAAATCGCTAAAACCCCACTGCAGAGAGTCTGGGAAGAAGTTTCTTCTTAAAACCTTGCTTTTCAATCTGTTTGTATCGTTCGATCGCTTGTGACGACAGCTATTGTGTGGCTCTCGGCTGAAATTTTCAGTGCGTTCTTATAATGTCTGGATCCGGAGGGGTCTCGATGGCCCGAACTCGAGGTGAGAATCGGTTCTACGTGTCGCCGGCGATGAGGAAGCAGCAGCAGAAGAAGACGGCGTTTTTGAAAAATTCTGCTGCGGTGGCGGCGGTGGAGATGGAGAAAAGAGCGGAATCCGATCCATGCGGGTCGTCGGCGTCCTCGTCGTTTTCTTTATCATCGAACTATTCCCTCTGGAGTCGGGCCGACCGCGAAGATGGTTCGACGAATTTGGATCGTTTCTTGGAGTACACTACTCCAGTGGTCCCTGCTCAGTTGTTGCCTAAGGTAGCAATTTATGACGAACATTAGGACTTCAGTTTCTGTTAGCTTTCAGCTTTTGACTCTCTAGACTGTGAGATAGAAAGGAAATATCGTCGAGATATTAATTCTTTTGGTTATTGGAATATTGACGACTCAAATTTCTCTGATTTCTTGTGTGGGTTTTGGATTTTATGACCTAAATTAGGGTTCTTTAGGTTTACAAGGTCGTGAATGAGGAAAAGATTAGGGTTTGGAACTTGATTCACTTGAAATTCTACTTGTTGAACAATGAGGAATGCTCAGAGGAAATTCTACGGTTGTCAATGTTCTAATCTAGGATGTCATTTGAATTAAGATTGATCTGAACCCATTGATTATGCCTTTTATTTTTCGTGTTTACTTGGTAAATGTGGTCTTAAAACACTTGCATTTGTGGGTTCTGTAGACGAGTGTTAGGGGATGGAGGAGCCAGGAGCCAGATTGTCATACTTACTTTGTGCTTGAAGATCTCTGGGAATCTTTCAGGGAGTGGAGTGCCTATGGAGCTGGTGTTCCCCTTTTGTTGGATGGGAGTGAAACTGTGATGCAGTACTATGTACCCTACTTGTCTGGTATTCAGCTATATATAGACCCATCACGACCTTCACCAAGGTCAAGGTCAGCCACTCTCTTGGCATCGTATTTATTGTTGAATTCTTTTTGTTTGGATTTTTCCTGTTTGATGATTTTGGCTTTGCATATCTTAACATGATTGATGCATGTGCTGTCATACAGATAACTTCTTTCTCTATGTTGTAAATGTGCAATTTGTTAAATTGGATAACTTTCTGTAAAGATGCATGTTGTAGATGTGAATACATTTTCTATCCATGTTGATGTGTACATTTGGAAACTTTTGTATCCATATCTAAACTTTCTGTTCTAGCTAGCAAGTTATTAAGCATGTGTCTAATAGTTCCATTTGCATTCTGAATATCCACATTTCTATCCACGTTGTATCCATGCCATTCTGGTTAGCAAGTCATTTAACAGGTGTCCAAATTTGCAACATGTGTGTCTATGTTATGGATAACTTTTCCACATTGTACATGTGTAACTCTTGCTAGCGAGTCATTTAAAAGGTGTCCAAATTTGCAATGTGTGCATCTATGACATGGATAACCTTTCTGCATTTTACATGTGCAACTCTTGCTAGCGAGTGATTTAGAAGGTCTCCAATTTTACAATGTGGATAACTTTTCCATCAATGTTGTCAATTTGCATGTTGTAAGCATGGAGAACTTTTCTACATATGTTCTAAATGTGCCATTCTGGGTAGTAGTTATTTGTTAGGTTCATAGTAGTTCTGTTTAATTTTTGAAGGTCCACTTCTCCCTCCACATTGCTTGCAAGCGTGCCATTCTAGGTGTTGGGTCTTTTAAAAGTTGTATAATTTATGGCGTGCAGTTTTACAAGGTGGATGGATTTTTGTATTCACATTGTAAATGAAGTAACTTTTGTATCTTGTTGTAAACATGAGAGTCTATCTATCAAGTTACTTAACTGCTGTCTTGCATATCCACTCTTTTATCCACGTTGTAAATGTCTCATTTAACTGGCAAGTCTTTTAAAATGTCTATAATTCCTTTTAATTTTCAAAGCCCGTAGTTTCAAGTGCCTTTTTTTCCATAGTCCTTTTCATTGTGGGTTTTATGATAACATTTGTTCTTGCTTATTTAGAAATTTGATATGTATTGGATGCAGTTTTTGGAGTCAATTGGTTTGGAAAACTTGATTAATTTTTAGTAAGTTGTTCTCTGGGCTCATAATAAATAGAAATTATTTCAAACAAAATATAGACATAAAATGTTTTGATTTGCATCAAAAAATGGTATGGCTTAAGCCTACCTATGTACTATAAAAGCTTGTATAATTGTCTGTTTACTGTATGATTCTTCTTGTGTGGCATCATCTCTCAGTTGTCAAACTAAAATTTTAGGCATCTTGTTTCCACCAATAATGACTGAAGACAACATGGACTATCTGCAATCATGGATGTGAAGACAAAATATTCTCATACAAGGCTGGCTGAAGGGTGTCTACAAGTTAACTTCGGTGTTATAAACTATTACCTCATTGATGGTGTCATCTTCAAGTTATTTCTTTATTGTAGATAGTTTGCTAGCTTATTATGAAACTGTAGATATGCACGTAATGAAATTTATCTGGCTGGTCCAGAGCATACATCCTTCAAATATGACCCAACAATGGAGCATAAAATTTCACCTATTATGATTTATCTCACTTTCTAGATTCATGGATCACATTTGCATGTCTATGCAACATAGCAGGTCTCTTCATCCTTTGGAAGAAATCATCACGATCATGTTCTATATCATTTTGAACATTATTCTGAGTGACAAGTGTTCTTCTTGCATCAATTGTCATGGGTCTCATTCTCTGACAGAAGGCCTGGTGAGGAGAGTGACACTGATTCATCTAGGGAGATAAGTAGTCAGGGTAGCAGTGACTGTGGAACAGAAAGAGGTGCCTCCAATGTCAATTGGGGGCCTTGGAGTTTGCAGAGTAGTACTGATACAAAAGCTCAGGGTTCAAATGGATTCTCAAGTAATAATAAACCTTTGATGGGTTCATCAAGTGATGAATGTGAAATCTCCAACCATCCAGGTTGCCTTGTTTTTGAGTATATGGAGAATGCTTCACCATTTATTCGACAGCCATTGGTTGACAAGGCAAGTTCTTAACTTTGAGTGCAGCTTAGGCTTCCATTATTTTTAATTTCCTTCTTTATAAATCTTTTCACCATGACTGACATGCATAACTTTTTTACAGATCTCAGTTCTTGCATTGCAGTTTCCAGAACTGAAGACATATAGGAGCTGTGACCTATCACCCTCAAGTTGGATATCTGTGGCTTGGTATCCAATATACAGGATACCAATGGGTCCAACATTGCAGAATCTGGATGCCTGCTTTCTAACCTTTCATTCTCTCTCAACGCCATTCCAAGGTATCTCTCTCCTCTCTCTCTCTCCCCCTCTCTCTCTCTCTCTCTCTCTCTCTCTCTCACACACACACACACACACACACACCTGCATGCTTGCAATTGTCTTGTGCATGTGGATGTGATTGTGTATAATGCATTGCTTATATTTAATTGGTAATTACTTGTATCTACGCTGAGTCTTAGGGCTCATATGCCATTGCATTCTTTGTTTGGAACAGGCCTACACAATGATGGAATGCACCCTCGTGGTTCTGGTGCTAGGGAGGTTCGCTTTGGTGACATGACCTTGAAGCTACCTTTACCCACTTTTGGGCTTGCTTCCTATAAGTTCAAACTTCCATTTTGGATTCCTAGTGGAGCTTATGAATCTCAAAAAGTAAATTCACTGCTGCGTGTTGCTGACAACTGGCTTAAACTTTTGAAAGTGAATCATCCTGATTTTGGTTTCTTTGTTTCCCACAACTCACGCTGGAGGTGATATTAAATCCTTAATAAAAGAGAATCAGAACCTTCTGCCTGATAGACCACCATTTTTCTGCTCATGCTGTATTTTATTGGGTGCTTTGAAACTGGTATGGAGAAGGGTCTTTCTTTCTCAGCCTCAGTCTTGTATTGGCTCTAAAACTCTCCCGAGAATAATGTCCAAGGGAGGTCTAGTTTCAGTTTTTATGCAAATAATCACTTATTCCGGTGCTTTTGGAGAATCTTTCTAGTTGCTGAGTTATGGTGTTCGACCCTGTGGAAGGTTTCCTTGACCGGACTGCAGTTGGCATAGCTTTTTGAATAAGGTTGTAAGTTGGTGGTCATGATGATGATGAAAAAAATATTGAGACCTTTGTATATGCAAATATTATCGTTGTATGCTCAAGGTACATTTTGTACTAAAAGTTTATCTAAATTTGACAATATTATATCAGTTCTTTAGACTAGAATATCCAGGGCCAGCAGCCTTGTGCATTCTGTTGGCTCAGGCGGTCGCCATTAAAAGCAATAACCAGGTGCTATGGTATAAGTTATGTGTTTCTTCCACATGCTTGAAGATCTTCGTGGGTTGCCATTCAATTGGGAAAGAGAAACTACGCGTATCAACCCTGACCCCGCGTTGGCGGGTACAGATTGATGCGTGGTAGTACTAACGGTGGCAATATGTATCTTTTGCTCTTTGCTCATAATTCCTTTGCATCCCGTAAATAAATATCAAGCAGAGCAGAGAGATTGATTGTTTCGCAAGCAGAGATATTATAATTCTTAAGCTTTGTTATGTTTTTTTATTTTCTCTCTAAGGATATTACATGCGTAAGTTGGAATACAACAGTAGAACATAGCCCCGTGGGACCTAACTATTTAGAACTTACGACAAGCATTGAAGCACCTCTTTATTTTCCCCCGATCCCTAAGATAATGTTAAATACTTCTTACACACCCCGACTTCTCCCGCGCCTCACCCTTCGAAACTCATAATTTGTCATCGAGAATGGTCGACATCAACAACCCCTGGACAAACTCACAACTGCGTGACTTCTCCTCTTGTTCTTTGTGTGACAGCGTTGACTTTTGGACATTCCTGTCATAATTAGACTGATTTTAGAGAACTGAAGAGGAAAATGTTCACAGACACTCATCTTTAAACTAAATGCAATCTGAGAACAAACCAACTAATGGAAAATCGAAACAAAAGAAGGCATCATTAATCATACCTTTCTTCAATCTCATCATTTGTAGAGCTCTTCATTGAGCTTGCTTCAACAAATGATGTAGGTTCTATGCTCTGTGTACTGTTGGGACAAGGTGGATTGAATATGAATGAGGACAACAATGGATCAGGCTCTGCGTTTGAGGGAGAAACGAAGAACGAAGACCCCTTGAGAAGAGATTGCAAGCTTCCTTCTCGCAATTCCTTTTTCAATATTGAAAATGCCGAACTAGATCCCCCCTTGCGCAATCTCCTCTTGCGCTGTATGTAATCTACGGTCAAGAAACTACAGACCCTCAAAGGTAACCAACAATGGTAGAGAGAAGATATACGTGAAAAACAAACATACTAAATGCAAGCCAAAAATCAAGATAAAGGATATCTTAAAGAAGTTCCCGTGTTGCATGGTAATGTGGCCAACGATATCCATTCCCACCCTTTTGCCACAAACTGGACAAATCTGTATCAGAAAATTCAAACAACAATGGCTCAGGTCATTGCAGCCTGTCACTGAAAACTGAAATGTACAGATGATCCGAGTAGTAAAAGTGTTCGAAATTTTCTTTTTTTTTAAAAAAACAAAGAGTAAAATCACTTAATTCATTAAAAGGTGGCATACTCGGAACTTTTCCCTTTGCCAGATCCCACAATGTGTCAACTTTGTGCACTGGGAAGGCCCTCTTGCGGCCTCACATAATATGGCCACTCCTATCCATAACCAATAAACTAAGCAAACCCCTTGTGTTTTTGGCAAACATAATGGAGATTATAAAAACAACGCCGAAAATAGCAAAATAAGAATCCATATCTAAACTAACCTAACTATTTTTAGAGCCATGCTTTCAGTAAAACATAAATCACGGGAAATATCCAAAAGCCAGCCCAACCCCAACCCCCCACGCGCGAAGAAATATACCAAGATATAATCCAAATTCCAAAAATTTGAACCCTAGTAGTCAAACTAATCAAAGAAGTGAAGAACAGAAGAGTTTACTGAAAGTAAAGCAATCTAAAAATCCCAAAACTTGTCAGCCCTATGCTACTGCGAATTTTTTTTTTTCTGTTTTTGAAAGAGGAAAAAGGAAAATGAATACCCCGTTCCTAGCTTCGACAGGGTGCTCTTCGTCGATGTGACAACATAGTCCGACAACGTCGAAATCTTCAGCGCAAAACGGACAGAGAAACTCCGATCTCAAATCCTCATCCACATCATTTTCTTCGTACAGATCTAACACCACAACCAAATAAAAAAAAAAAGAAAAAGAACAGAAACCCAGAAAAAGAGAGATCAAAATAAACCCAGAAAATCCCAGAAAAAAAACAAAAAGAGGGGAACATTGTGGAAACATTTTCGTAAAGGCCGACCTGATCGAGAAAGGTGGTACCGTCTTGAAGAAGGAGGAGAAGAAGCAGAGAAGCGAGAGCTCCATGAATCAGAAGCCATATCTTCCTATTGATAGTTAATGAGTTAAACTTGACGGATGGCGATGCCAGTGGGTGGCCAAAGTGCAGTTTTATTGGAGTTTTGGTCGGGATGATTGGAAATTTCAAATGATAGTGCACTGGAATCGGAGGCTCAAAACCCCTCCCCCTTCCCCTCTCAGTGCCCCGTCGCATACAGTGAAGACGGAAAGAGGTTGAGACAAAGGAAGGGACGAAGAAATTGTAAGAGAGGGAGATAGAATAGAGAGAGAGTGTGCGCGTGTGCGAAAAGTGAAGGCGGAAGGAAATTCACCTTATGTCTTCTGTTAATAGTCTTAAATTATACGAGGCAGACTGGGATGCTCTCGTAGCTCAGTTGGTTAGAGCACCCGTTTAGTAAGCGGGAGGTCTTGAGTTCAACTCTCAACGAGAGCAGGATGTCTTTTCCTTGTATGAGTTTGTTTTACCGAACAAAATCGAACCAAGATAATTTTGGCAGGCCCACGATTCGTTAAATGGGGGGGGGGGGAGAGAAAAAAGTTAAGGGAGCTTTGCCGGGGAACTCGATTCATTCGGCTAAATATTTGGACTCTAGTGTGTGTGTGTGTACCTTTCACCCCCTTGTAGCTAATTTTTTGGACGCCATTTATTTATCAGAACAATGTGAATTGGACGATCATATGCAGGGGATGACTCTAAGCTCCTCCACCATTTAATGATGACGTTGACTTGGACGATCATGGCCACCACACCATGCAGGGGAGTTTGGAGGAACCCTTGATTTTTTGTGCCGAGTTCCCAACCCTTATTATATTGACTATTAGAGAGAGAGAGAGAGGGAGGGAGCTTCTGAGTCGCTCCTACTCCTGTACCCTCGTCCAAACGTGTGCGCCAATTTGGACTTTGGATACATATGTGTATCACCAAAAAAAAAAAGAAAGAAAATCTTATATGCAACTGGGGCATTATTTTATTTTTCACTACAGGTTGTATGAAAAGGACTAGGCAAATGATGTGCAACAAGGCTGCCCCGTCCTTCCATCGCACCAGCGCTACGGCACTCATCGTAAAACCAGTAAGGCAAAAGATCAATTTAAGCTAGTTTTTTGCTTCACACGCCATCGTAAAATACTCTTGTCATTGACCAGCTCTTCGGACGGCCCCTTTCAAATTCAAGATTTGCGGCATTCTTTATCTGGGCTCATCAGCTCTTTCCAATGAATTTAGAAGATGCTGAGTCGAAGTAAAGTTTACACAAGGTTAACCTTGGTTGGGCAAATAAAATTTCCAGATTCATCTTATAAGCATGGAAACTGGCTCCGGCCTAAATCTGAAGACAAAACTCAAGTACAATATTTGATATTCCCCCGGTGCAATTGTTCCCACTAGATTGGGGGGCGGGGGGGGGGGGGGGGCATCTTTTCAACTTGACGACCCTCTTTCTTTGGACTTTGGTCGACTGCGATTTCAGCTCCACGTGTGAATATCATTTCAGGACAATCAGGTTGACTGGACCAACTTGCTTGCGAGCCTGGCAAAATGCACCGTCTAGGGAAGATGTGGCTGTAATTCCAAATAGGACAACGCGTAGGGAACCCGTGTTAACAGGTAGTTCGACGTTTCACTTCAATAATTTTCATTGAAAAGCAGATTCATCGTGTTCTCATTCATCTAGCCTGGTTGGGCTGGGTGGCTGGCAGCAGAAGTTTTATCGACTGCCACGTACCCCTCCTAATATATAATAATGATGACAGTGATCAGTCCTAAGGTTCCTACGAATCGAGTGTTGCGGGCGTTAGACATTGGACCAACCGTCCGTCCATCGAGTCTTCTTCGAACTCAAAGACTTTTAATTCAAGAAATATTTTCAATATCAATAAACTATAAATCATGGGTAGGCCTGTTCAATATTTGTGCTAAGGGCGGGGGCTCCGCTTGTAAAAGGAGTTCATTCCTCCCACCGTTGTCCAGACCAGGTCCCTTGCATCGACCCACCGGGGTGGGCCCGTGCTAGTGGAGGTTTGAAGCAAACCGTTGGGTGGTGTTGTGATCGTAAACATGGCCGTCTCTTCGGTGAAAATTTGCTTGTTTAATATTAATTTTTCAAAATTAATTTTACGCTAAACTGAATGTCCTCATTTACAGGATTGTTTTGATGGAATAATTCTTATCCATCTGAATGCACGCCCTCCTATTATGCTATAATTGCTTTTCAAACTGTCTGATTTTAAAATAAAATATCTTTGCAAGTTTTTTTTTTAATTAAAAAAATATAGTTTTTGAAATCACTGTTATTATGCTCGCTTAATTTTTTTATAAAGAGAATTTAAACATTATAAAATTTAAATAAATTTTCTTAGTGTTAATCAATCTAAAATTTAGTATTATTAGTAATAAAAACTTTTAAACTCAAATTAATATAAAAAATATTTCAATTTAGTGATTAAATTATTATATCAATTAGATATAATAAGTTATTATTTAGTATTCTTTTATAAATTATTATTCAAACACAATTAAATATATATTACTTCAAGTATTGGTTTCCTTTTTTTTTCTTTTTTTTTTTTTTGGAGGGGAGAACGTGAGCTTTTCGTTATCCGAATGAAATTGATTGATGGAAATTGGTGCTGTTTGAATTGTAATGGAAGCAAACCAGGTTTTATACCACGTTTAAAATGTCTGAACTGTAGAACACCAAACCGAACATGAGCATAACACATCAACACAGAATATTATTATTCTTCCACTTAGTTTCACTCCTAGAAAACTTTCATAATTTCTCACGTGTGTGACAAATGAGTTATGAGGAAGAAAAAAAAAAAAAAAAACAACTTGGCTGCCCCTATTTGCTTGTAAAAATGCATCGGGATGCACAGAAATCAAATACCCGCCAAGGGAAGAAAGGGAGGAGAGTTCAGGGAAAATCACAGCCAAAACACCCCCCCCAAAAAAAAGAAAAAATCAATAATTCTATTACTGTATGTAGCAGGAACATCCAAAAGGTCATCTGTTAGCTTGAAAATGCCATTCATCGTTCAAAGGGGAAGCGAGCAAACACGTTCTAAAATGATGAGGCCAGGAAAGTTGTGAAAAGTTCGATCGAGCTTTTCTCCAACTTCCATGGGACGCCACATGGGAGGGGGCTCCCCCAATCACCTGAAAAACCCTGCCAAAGCAAATTATTAGTTTAATCCGCGCCTGAACTAAAATATGGTCGAGGCCACGCGTATCCCATTTTAACCTTAAAAGCAAACCCTCCTCTCTCCTCCTCCCCCGGGGGTAGATGAAAAGCTAAAGCCAATCACAATAAACAATTATTATAAAATCATTCACTTTAAAGATTTTGTGAAATCTGTTGGGAAACTGATTTCAAATTAATTAAAGCAATATATGATAATTAGTAACGGGTTGGAATTGCACGCTGCCTGGTTGGAGGCCCTTTTTGCTTCTTAGAGAAAAACAAAAAAAAGAAATTCTTAAAGATTTATATTCGTGAAAGTGAAAGATTCTCTCAATGCCCATGCTAAAAAGAAAGAAAGAAAAAGAAAAAAAGAAAAGCCCCGGTTTTTCGAAAGTGTAAGAGAGAGAAAAGCTATCAGGGAATATACGTTTGTGGTGTGTTCCTTACCAACTTCACAGCTTTTCTCGCAGTGAATTAGTGAAAAAGCAAGCCAATCCCATTATTTATTGCGTAAACCCATTAAAAAAAAATTATACCCAATTCGTGTTTCAATGTTCATGTTCGAGAAACTAATGAACATGATCAGAAATTTTTAAGATTTATATGGGATTATTGTTTGAAGAAGGTTCAGCTTTTTCCCAAACATCAGTTAAAGTTCTTTTTTTTTTCTCCTCTAGGAAGCAAAACGTGCTACTAATAAAACTAACATCTGAAGGACTGGAAACGACAACTCTATGGACGGAAGAGATGAAGAGACCTTATCTGCCTACACGACTGCAAATGACACGTGTCAGCTTGGGGGGGTGGTGGCGTGTAGTAGGAATCCAGATGGGCAAGTGCGATAAATGAAATGAACTATAAATCCAGAGAGAGAGAGGGGGGGGGGGGGGAAAGAGTAAAGGCTGAAAACTGATGCAAGTTGTTACAGTCAGAAGGGCTGAAAAAGAAGAGCTTCAAATGGAGTAGAAAAAAAAGATGTTTGGATGGGATACCCATTTCACTTCAGCTCTGTTTGCTGGGCTTGTCACGGGGAATCAGTAGGGGACCAGCTGGGTTTGTCTTGCTCTTGTTTTTTCACCAATAAAGAATGCAAAGCATCAAGAGAATCCTTTTTTTTTTTTTTTTAATCCAAGTAACACCTAAAATGAGAAGAGAAGAGAAGGAAAAAAAAAAAAGGTGCTTGACTGTTAGGTGAATATATATGGATGCTTGGAACTTGGAATACTTAAAAATATATTTGCTTAAAACAACATCATCACGTTCACAAGTTTCAAATAAATGTGGATACATGAGTACAGCCTGTGGATTTATGCTTCAGTTTTCAACTTTTTTCCTTCTAGGTTTGAATCTTTTTTTTGGGGATACATCAGAATTTAAATTAAAAAAAAAAAAGTATCGAAATGAACCTACAACAATTGTATCTGCCTACTAAGAGGAAAATATGGCAGCCAGAATAAAATGAACACCCAAATCAGGAACCGAGAAATGCAAATTAGAAAACTTTTATATAAAAATTTGAAACAAACATAACTTTTATTGGATACCTCCCACAAATCACATTGCAGAGTTCTTTTTGGCTGCAATTTTGTAAGATACACGACAGTGTGATATGGGGCCAAAAAAAAAATAAAAAATTGCGGCCATGGAAGCACCCGAACGTGCAAAACCATCATTTCTATTAACAACGACTAGGCTTTTTCCACCAGCAGCTAATTAGAATGGTAAACGCAAATGACTTTTGTTTTAGAGGTTCAAAAGATAAAGAAAGCAACGCTGTAATGGTAAAAAAGATCCGGAATTAGAGCTGGGCATTGATAAATATTCAAATTCAAGCCCGAGGTTTAAATCAAGCTGTATACAGTTAGTAATTTCCCTTTTTGCGTTTTATTTACAACACAAAAAAAAAGACGAAAAAGAAAATAACAACAAAAAAACAAAAGAACGTGAAATTCCAAATAAAACCTACATTAATATTCTCTGTTTAGAATTTCTTTTTCCTTTTTTGTGTTTTTTATTTTTAATTTCAAAGAAAAGAGGAAAAGGAACCAACGGAAAAAGTTTGAACGAAAATTGACCAATGAGAAGGGGAGGCCCGGGTCTTAGATGAGAACAAAAAAAAAAAAAAAAATGTAGGCGGAAATCCTGCGTTGACAAATTGACCTGGAAAAAAGCCCAGTAAACAGGGGACAAAAGTACTAGAAACACACTGTAATTCACTTCCTCGTTATGGTCAAATGGTTTATTTAAAATATTTATTCGTCCCATCATATTATTATTATTATTATTATTATTATTACCAAACAATTGTACTATATTATTTTACTTGAAACAATAGAGAGAAAGGAAAGAAAGAAAAAGAAAAACGGTGAAAATTGGAAGCAAAGGAGATTCCAATTTTAAAAGTCGGTTTTCGTTTGAGCTGTTAAGAGAGTGAATGGAGATTGTTGCAGGAATGCGGTGGTGTTAGTTACCTTTCGTGTGTGAGCTGGATCCACTCTTCCAGGGCTGACCCACTGTTGAATAAATTAGTCTTCGAAAAAAAAAAAAAAACAAAAAAAGGTTTAATGATAAAAAATATTATTTAGCCCAAGAAGGCAGAGAAATTCAGCTTGGAAGCCGACGCACACAAGCCAATGCCCTTCAAAACCTTTTTCAGTCCCCCTATATAAGGAAAATAATAGACCTTTCAATTTGTTCTCCTCTAATAAATCCAAAATTTCGCTTCTTTCCCTCAAATTCTTGAGTATTTCAACTGGGTTCGTTCAGTTCCCAACTGGGTGTCAGTTTTTTTTTTTTTTATGCCGAGTTCAAGTCCAAGTATGTGAATTGTGTGTCCGTTTTTTGTGCTTTCTTTTCTCTGTTTTGTTGCTGTGGGATCCAGGTTTTTTTTCTATGAATCTGAGCGACTGCAAGGGATACATGTCAACGGCTACTTCTAGTGTTCCCCGTAAAGCCGGGGATGTGGTTTCCGATCAGTTTCCGGTCGGCCTGCGGGTCTTGGTTGTTGATGATGATCTAACTTGCCTCATGATCTTGGAGAAGATGCTCAGGAACTGCCTTTATGAAGGTACCGAAAGAATTTCGCGAACTTTAGTTATTCTTTCTTGTATGGTTCCTTGAGTTGTTATGCTATTATATCTTTTTTGTGCTTCGAGACACGGGTTATGTTCTGTTTTCCGGTGAACCATGACATGCGCAAAACATGGCAGTGTTCGTTTATTCTGCTACTTGATGGTTTTGGTATGAATATGTTTAAGAGAAAAGAATAATTGACTTGGTTTAGACTTGTGAATACTTTGAGCTGTCGTTAATAAGCTGAATGAAGTTGCGGTTAGTGCGGAAATTCTTGACTTGGTTTGACGTAGCATACTCGTGGATGTGTGCGTACGAGAAATCAGGGGGCGCATGCTTGTGTAATTTTATTGATTGATTTCGTTTGTGGGGGACTATTCAGTTACCAAATGCAATCGAGCCGAGATTGCCTTGTCCATGCTTCGAGAGAACAAGAACGGGTATGATATTGTTATAAGTGACGTACACATGCCTGACATGGATGGTTTCAAACTGCTTGGGCAGATTGGGCTGGAGATGGATCTGCCTGTTATTAGTAAGCATCCAACTGCAATAACTTCCAGTTTACCTGATTTCCTTGCAGTTTTACACTGATTTAGTGTCCCATATGTGATTTATCAATCAAACAGTGATGTCAGCAGATGATGGGAAAGATGTTGTTATGAAGGGCGTCACTCATGGTGCGTGTGACTACTTGATTAAGCCAGTCCGAATTGAGGCACTGAAAAACATATGGCAGCATGTTGTTCGCAAGAGAAAGAATGAGTTGAAGGAACTGGAGCAATCTGGAAGTGCAGAAGAGGGAGATAGACAGCAGAAGCAATCTGAAGATGCTGATTACACATCCTCAGCAAATGAAGGCAATTGGAGGAACTCAAAGAAGAGGAAAGATGAAGAAGAAGAAGAAACAGAAGACAGGACTGATACATCCACATTAAAGAAGCCACGTGTTGTTTGGTCAATTGAGCTTCATCAGCAATTCGTTGCTGCAGTTAATCGGCTTGGCATTGACAGTATGTTTCTTTTGCCCTTTCGCTCAATTTGCTGATACTTTTTGGAATCTAGCCCTACTGTTCCTTAAACACTGCATTCTGCAACTGTGGAACTGCTATAGATTGATTAGGAACTTTCAGGATGGCATTGGGGAAATTTTGCAGGCATTAGATTGCAAAACATCAACAATACCATCCATATATCGTTCACTGACATACACAGCTCATAGCTTTGGATTGTTATAGCCATTGTTTGATGGCTTGCCATGTTTATTGCACTGTTTTTTATTTGTTATGATGTTAAAATTTGAAGTCAGATAATCTTCAACCATTCCATCCATTACTGTACTCTTACATTACCATGTCTATGGCCTGCAAATACAGAAGCTGTTCCAAAGAAAATACTCGAGTTGATGAATGTTCCTGGGCTTACCAGAGAAAATGTTGCCAGCCACCTTCAGGTATGGCGCACATATGCCACATAAAACATTTCAAGTATGGGTGGATTCAAATGCATAAAGTTACTGTTGGACATTTTTCTATGCTAGCAAAAGTGCCTTACCAGGCATTGCTTTCCTTTACATACTGACCATGGCTTCTATGGTACAGAAATATCGATTATATCTTAGAAGGGTAAGCGGGGTTTCACAGCACCAGAGCAATTTGAGCAATTCCTTTATTAGTTGTCAAGAGCCAACTTATGGGGAATTGTCTGCACTCAATGGAATGGACCTACAAACTCTTGCTGCCACTGTTCAACTCCCAGCACAAAGTATTGCCGCCCTTCAAGCAGCAGGACTTGGTGGATCATCACCGAAGCCTAGAATTGCCATGCCCGTTGCCGATCAAAGGAACCTCTTCAGCTTTGAAAATCCAAAACTAAGGTATGGAGAGGGGCAACAGCACCACCAACATTTGAACAGCAGTAGGCAAATGAATTTAGTTCATGGAATCCCAACAACCATGGAGCCAAAGCAGCTTGCCAGTTTGCACCATTCAGCACAATCCCTTGGGAGCATAAATGTGCAAGTGACTTCACAGGGAGGCCAGGGTGGTCAGTCTAACTCATTGCTGATGCAGATGTCTCAACCACAGTCAAGAATGTCATCAATGTTAAATGAAAACACAAGCAGACATGTTCCCAGGCTTCCATCATCTGTAGGGCAGCCTATCACATCAAATTCAATTACTGGTGGTTTCTTGTCAAGAAATGGATTAGCCGAAAATGGGAGAGGGATGACATATAATCCAGTGTCACAATCTTTGTCAGTGTTAAATGGCCCCTTAAACAACTCAGCAGAACTGGCTGGCAATGGTTTTTCTCTTGGAAGCACTCTGGGGATATCCAGTCTCACATCTAAAGGGGCATTCCAAGAGGAGGTTAACTCAGCAACGAAAGGGTCTGGAGGATTCATGCCAGGTTATGATATTTTTAGTGATTTGCATCATCACAAATCCAATGAGTGGGAATTGCAAAATATAGGCTTGACTTTCAATGCTTCTCCCCAACCCAACTCTTTGCAAGGCAGCCTTGATGTTGGACCATCAACTTCACCTCAAGGATTTCCTTCTGGCCAAAGGAATGGACAGAACAGAAACACATCTGCCATAGGAAGGCCAATATTTTCTGCTGGTGACGCCACTGATCATATCAACCCACAATGTGTTGGACATCTCAATACTCTTTTCACAGACAGCACTGTGAGGGTTAAGACTGAAAGAGCTGATGCAAGTTCCCAGACTATTTTCTTTCCTGAACAGTTGGGTCAGGATGATCTCATCAGTACACTTCTCAAACAGGTTAGTCTATCTGGATATCATCTTAAAATGTTTGATCTTTAGAAAGTTGTGTCTAGAGCATGGTGGGCTTTTAGTTAGTAGTTTGAAATGTTTTTTCATTCTTGCAGCAGGGAGGCATTGCACCAGCTGAAAATGAATTTGACTTTGAGGGCTATGCCATGGATAACATTCCAGTATAGGATATTCTCATGCTAAGTTCTCCTTGCCATTGTCGTTTCCAATGTACATACCTGCTGTTACATAGGAATTCGATTTCTGTCTCCTGAAGCAAAGGGTGACAGCACAAGTTTAATGCCTTTCTTCAAGAGACAGAATTGCTTGATTTCATTTGGTCACATCCCTTTGTGAATAGTAGGTTATGAATGACCGTATATCCAAGAAATTCAAGTTGAGATTTGTGAAGCTCAGAAGAAACTGCTGCCTGATATGCAAGGGCGCAGAAATAGACTTTTGGCCGCGACACTGGCTGGAAAATCAAGCAGAAGGCAACTAATTTTAGGACGCTTGTCTGGATGTTGTGGAGATAAATCTTTCGATGTCTACAGAATTTGTAGGAGCCTTTCTAACTTTAATAACAGATTAAGCTTGACTTTTGTTTTCTAATTTCAGTTCATATTTCTAATTTGAGATATGTACGTCCATATGCATAACACATTTGTTGGCTCCTGATATTATTCCAGCCATAAATTCTTATCCTCTCTCTCTTTTGTTTTCCCGGTGCAATTAATGTGAGGCTTTTGTTTTTCTAACCTAATATCACAAGCATACAAGGAAGAATGAGGATTTGAATCTCACCAGTACTTCTGGTTTCTATGGAAGCACCTATTTGGCATGGCGGTGGCCCAACCAGTGTAAAAAGCACGCGGCAACAACACCAATTGGAATGTGTATTATGTCGGTGAAATCCGCAATCTCTGATAGACGAAAAAGAAAAAAAAATCCTAGTCTCCCTGTGTTTCCCGTATTATTGCCCTGTAACCTTTTTTTTTAACACCAAACTACAACAAAATTTGCCATATCCAGGCAAGAATAATGTAAAAGCAACACAAATTCAAATACGTAAGGTTCAATTATTCAAATTTCTTCAATCCATAAAGTAGGAAGAGCAAGATTTCTCACAGCATGTAAAATTAAATTCTGCCTTAACAGCAAAACTTGGCCTTCCAAAGTACTTCTTGCCATATGTTAAGAAGCATGATGAAACCGGAAAGCTGAAGCAAACCAAGTCCGACGTCAGAAGTTCCCACTAAAAGGGGTCTCTGACAGAAAAAGAAGGCAAAGAACAAAAAGTTAAAAGGAAAAAGAAAAACCAAAAACTAGAGTCTGCCAAGACGACATCGAACCTCGTTTCCAATCAACTTCATTTTCCAGCAAGCAGGCAGCATGTAATATCACCCAGAGTTAAACACCAGATGCTGTATCTCATTTCTTATTTTGATGAGGAATATCTAACATGTTTATGTGCAAAGGTTTTGCCCCCTATCCAAACACCGTCGCTGCACTTGCCAGGAAGGCCTTGGATTCTGCCCTACTGCACCGTCTTGGTT